>VZRE01009275.1:70034-100371 GCA_013396775.1 Cephalopterus ornatus
CTCAGCCCTGTCTCATTACATTACTGTTTCTTCTTTACTAAAAAAAAAAAAAAGGCAGAACAGTAAGCATTACATTATTTATTTATCCAGTAGAGTAACTTGTTTAAGATTTTCAGCATTATTTTGGTTGAGCTTTGTAATTTGTCTTGTAACATTTTTTAATATACCACATTAATGGAAAGATGCATTTCGAAGAATGGCAAAGCCGCAAGTTACGTAACAATGGTTGTAAAGTGGAAGCTATTTTAATTCGTAATAGGTATAATTAGCATAATAGAAATTAACGACATTATATTTCAGTGCATCTCTAAACCATTCCAGATGTTTTATGCTTTCAATACTTCATTTGTATTTACTTAAATTCTTCTTTCAAAAGGTTTGTAGAGGAACAGTACATAGACCTGGAAGCTAAACACCAAATTGCTCATTTTTTCACTAGTGTGACTAAACGGGAGAAAATGATATTCTGTTTGCTGCTCACCCCCTCAAACAAGTCAAACAAAAACCTCAGCTAACGAATCTATCCAAATACAGTGTTATACAGGAGGTGGGATGAGATGACACGTGACTTTGTACTTTATTTTTTCCCTACGAAACTGCATGGTCTTAGCAAAGTAAAGAAAATAAAATCACAAAACAACAAAAAAAAAATCAAACCCCAGAGATTCTCAAAGACATTATTTGAATATTTTTTCTTCCAAATCCGGTCAGAAACACTCTGTACTTACATTTTGTCCTAAAGATTATTCTCTACCTTAAAACTTTGATATCTGTTCCTAGATAAATTCCAGTTTTTCCCAGTATGGCTTCAGCATTCCGGCTGCTTACCCTATTGTTGACTGCCTCATCCCTCAGTATTTTTCCACATAGGTCACATCCCCCACCCATAACTATTTTTACATCAGGAACCTGTTACCTGCATGGCCAAACACTTACCTACAGTGCATTTTGCACAATCATGACTAAGAAAAGAGCTGTGTTTTTGTCGCCCATGTGAACCGGGCTCGCTGCTCGCAGCCAGCCCAGGGTCTCCTCCTGGGGCCCAACACAGACAACTGGTGCTTGTGGAATTTACAGCACCGCCGTGACCTCTGTCTTTAACCTTGAAAAAGCTACGTTATCTCTAGAGCACTCTTCTTCCCACTGGTAACACAGACAGATTCCTTTCAGAGGCTTTTCAGCTGGAGAGAAGTATTTCAGTAATTATTTTCCTTCTTACTATTCTAACACAGAAATCTCACACAAAATGTTTGTCTTTGCTGCAAACTATAAATACTCCGATTTCTAATGTTTCTGTGATCTCCCCTGTCTGCACAACTTCATCCACAACACTGGTCTTTCACTAGTCAAATACAATAAATTGACATATGTATTCCAGCAACCACTACTGTCACTCTCTTCCACTTCTCCAACATATTCTCCCTCTCCTTTTCCAACTCCCCAGCTATGTAGCCTACCAGGAGAAAAATCCTTCTGTTGTTACATCCTGTTGCCTCATTTTCTTCCATTTTTTATTCCTGTTCCTGTGCGTCTGACTTCCATGAAGAATCATCAGTTCTAGAAATATTCCCTCTTACAAAGCAGTTGCTTGTGTTTCTCCTCCACTTACTCATCTCTTAATGGATCATTTGATAAGAGTTTTCTCTTGTTCCCTGGCATCTCCTTGGACCAGGCAATTCAATTGTTTTCTACTTAGGTCATGTCCAGTCACAGAACAAAGAACTGTCTTCGGCCAAGAAATGTCACTTATTTCTGACACAAGTGCAGTTCAGTACACTGCTGATCTTTCCATCCTCTTAGGTGCATTGGTTCCATGTCTTCCAAGTTAATTAAGAAAGTCCTTGGTGCATGGATACGGCATATACACATTCCAGCCTAAACAGTGCTTCAAGGTACTTAGACAAGCTTTATTACTGAATAATCCAAGCACTTAACAAGCTTTTGGTATTTATCCCCACAACAGCCCTGTAAGAGATCCCTATTTTTACCTGATGAGGGACTGAGGCATAGGAAAACTACTTATGCTACTTAATGGCAGGATATCTGTGATAACTCAGGAACCAAAGCTAAGTCTCTGATAACCCAGACTAGAATGCTAATCTAAAGACTATTCCACCTACTTCCTGAATGATAAGGATTCAGCAAATCTTATGTATGTGGACCCTGCTGCCCTCGGAATGATCTCTGTGCAGATGAGTTATTTTGGCTGGCTTGAAGGCAAAGAAATGGAGTGTCTTCCCCCTCCCTATGTACACCTTTAGTCAGAAACTCTTTAGCCATTCGTGTTTTACTGTGTGCAGCACTTCTAATTTTAGTCTGTGATATAAAAATGGATGGGCCTATAGCTATTACCAGATGCTGTTAAAGAAAAAAACAATAGAAGAAAGGGGAAAAGAAAGGAAAGTGTTACATATGGTTTCTGTGCAGAATTCTGAAGCAACAGTGAAATCTATGCTATTTTCAGTATCATCTTCTTTTCTTGGAAAATTATGGCCCATCACAGCATACTGCTCAGCACCCTTTGTCAAAGCTTTCACCAAATATGGAGGAAAAAAGTAAAAATTCTAAGCATTGTTCTATTCAGGGTGATGATATCCACTTTCTTTACTGAAGACTGCGATTTTCTCCATGCACTGAACAGTTCTTGAGTCAGTTTAAATGAGATAGCTCCACTATTTCATGAAGAAATACTGCCTACACAGAGATAGTAGCAGGGATAGTATGCCCTATGACTGCCAGTACAACTCCTCAGATACAATGTTATTACAAATTCTTACCTGTATCAGACAGGTAAGCCTGCTGAAGTGAGGGGCAGGGATAGGGGAAAGAAGAGGGAAAGATGATAAAGACAAACACTGTTTGCAAATCATTTGCCTAATGCAAACAAAATCATAAAAAAAAATTATTTCCAGTGAACAGGTAGAACTTTGGGTAGTAAAATAGTTTTTGTTCCTCATGAAATAAAATTTTTATTACCTAGGACAAAAACTATACAACCTCTAGGTCCAAGTTTATATGAATTTCAAAATAAAACAAGTATTTTTTCTAAATAGCTGCAACTTTATTAAACAGGATATCTGCTTCAAACTGAATACTTTCCACCTCCCATGAATTGATCAAGTCAATCCAAGTCTACTTTTTATTCTCTAAGTTTCTCAAGCTAAGATGAAAAGAACATCTGGTGATGGGTAGTCCATTTAAGCAACTTAGACTGCACCAATATTGCTTGATTTGTCCTTTTCCTATAGAAAAGTGTAGTTTGTGCTCAGGTGGAAATCTGAACATCTCTTATCTAGTTCACTTTATCATTTATAACCTACAAGCAATATCAAGAATGATGAAAATAGCTTAAAATTATATCACAGGAATGGGAAGAAATGGCCAATTGTGTTCCTGGGAAGAAATAGCCAATTTTGTTCCTAACTCATTTAATATGATCATGAAACTTTTTCGTATAAAAGAATAAATACTATTGTAATGATCAAAGAAGACCATGTTTTGAGATTAATTAACTTCTGTAAAACTTATAGTAGCAAATATTCTTTACGAGAAGCTACTGGAGCACTACTGCTACCCTGGTGGGGACGTGCTATAATATTAAAATGTACAGGCAAGTCAGTTCTATCAATATATGTTATCCCTTGTTTCCATGCACACGTGAGCCACAATGTCCATTTATGTATAAGAGCAGATCTAGAGGAAATTACCCCAAGTTATGGATGTGTCCCAAGCTGGAACTTTTAAACTGGACCATACTGAATCTAAAGGGAATTCCCCCTCAAAAATCCCCAAACAACAACAAGAAGAAAAAGACATTCAAAACAAGGCCCTGCATGCCATGAAGTCCGGCACAATCTTAACCCATAACAAGGCTATGAATGAGCACATGGCATTCTCAAGCACTACCACGCTAACATTTAGTTTGATATATCTTACAGATGGCAGTATTTTGCCACAGCAGGGAGAAGGTCTTGGCAGGGAAGCACAGAAAACAATAAACACTGAAATTTTTAGAACTGAATTTCCAGAAACTGGCCTCCATGTTTGTGACATCTGAAGCTAGTCTGGAAATAAAGCCTTTAATTTCCTCTGTAGCTGTTGCCAAGAACACAAGGAAACCCTGAAAGGAAGAGGAGGAGGTGAATGAAGCAGGATGTGGAAGGTAAGGATTCACAGCAGCAGCAGGATGCTGTGGTGTCCTCCCATGGCAGATAGGGTCCGTGGGTCCACCTGCAAAATCTCAGACTACCAAAAGTAAAGCTTAACTACTGTAGTGGTTTTGATTTTAGACCTTCTTTGGTAACCAAGTTGTAACTGAGGAAGTAGTCATCTTCCCAGTATTCCATACGATTTTTTACGTAAACCAGAGTATAAATAAGAAGGGGGAGAAGCCTCTTGCTCTCTTTCCTTTCCAGTGGATCCGGGAGCAGGTTCTCTGCTATCGGCTCTGCTCGTGTGGAGGAGTGAGGCCCAGTGAGGCCTTGTGGGTCTTGGGAAGCGGGCGGTCGCTTGGTGCAGTTCTGCTATCTCGAGGAGAGCAGTAAGATTTTCTCTTGTTAATTTTTTATTGGTTACTCCTGGGTTTTTATTGTGTATATCTGTTTTGTTTTCTTTTGTTTTTTTTTTCCCCTTCCCTCTCCCTTTTCCCTTCGGGGCAGGGGGAGGTGTTCGGGATCCCTTCTTCTGTGTACATAATATTCTAATTGTATGTAAGTGTAAATACATGTGTATATTTTTGTACAGCTTTGGTCTGCTCATTTCAGCATTTCAGTAGCTTTTCCCTTCTCCCTTTCCCTTGTGTTCATAGAGGGGTTGGGGAGAGGAAAGGCTGCAAACTGTAAGGTTTGAGCATTCGACAGAAAAGTCGGATCCAAACCGTTACAAATATCAAACCCTCCGACGTATTTGTGGAGGGTAATTTTCCAGGGTACTCAGCCTTGCAGCACTCACAAAGGCCTTCCATACAGCTTGCATCTCTGTGAATCAGCATTAGCTTTCCATGATTTGTATTTACCTACAAAACCACCTTAACATAGCAAAGAAAATGAAAAGACCGTGCTACTCAAAACTAGAACCAATTAATAGCCAGAACTCAGTTAGCAGAAACCTCTCCTTGCTTCTGGTATGGCCCAAATGTCACTGTAATGAAGAACCGTCTTCTGCATCCCTCCACTGGGGATGTGGGACTGCAGGAGCAAGGCTAGGGACATGGGGTTGCCAGGGTGGTGCAGAGCCATCGCTCTGCAACATGTCCCTTACCACAGTCCCCACTGAGGTGAGCCGGGTCCAGCTGCGGATGATGATCACGGTCAAGAATGGCCCAGCCATCCCTACTAGCCACCGCAGGCCCTGGAGCTGGCCAGGAAGGCAGCCCCTGAGACGGGATGGGATAGAGTTGGGGTCAGGATGGTACCTGGCTCAGCGGGGCCCAGAGCTGGGAAGGGTTGTGGTGTGTCAGGACCAGGGCTGAAATGCAGCTTTGAAGAGGAAGGTGAGCCCCCCTGAGGTTTCTCACAGCTCTCCTCAGGACTGGACACCTGTGCTCCCAGCCAAGGAAGTCAGACATGATGTGGAAGTGGGGAAGGGATGTTCCCATGACCTTTGCATGTATAATTTGTACTCATAGATACATATGCACCACATTCTACTGCCCTTCTGAGCACCCGGGCAGTGAGTAAACACAGTGCCTGCTTCACTGCCTCCATGCCATGGCCAACCTCACCGGGTCCATGTGGTATAGTGGTTGTTCACTCTCCTCTTCCAGTAGGAGGATTTACTCATAACACATTCCGACTCCTCCTGGAAAAGAGAAGCCAGAAGGCATGGTGAGTCACCACTGCCTCCCTGCAGTGCCCTCCGGATGCACCACTGTGCCTCATCATCCTCCACACAGGAGAACTGGTAAAATCCCACATGATTCACAGTCTCTCACTGAAAGCAACATTAACCATCCAGAAGAAAGAGGGCAACTGCACAAAGAAGGCTTTGCAGTCTGATGGGCAAGGCTCCTAGCAAACACAGGAACCAGGCCTCCAGCCTTCTGTGGTCTTCCTAGCAGTGCTCTTTGACATTCTGACTAAAAGCTGCTGGTAGCCTGTAAGATACTGCAAGATAAACTCCAAAAATATTGTAGGACTTAAAAACAGAGAGAAGAAAACATATGCATATCCCTGCACATGCAAGTCAGTACACAAACAAGTGGGGAAAACAAACCTCATAGAAAAAGCTTCCAAAGTTTTGCTTCATTTTTATCCATTGGTAAATGAAAACCACTGCACTATTACTAAGAGGAAGGTCTCTGGTTTTTGTTCTCTAAAAGGTTCAGTAGCCCTTTCATTAAATAGGACTGGGAATCACTACTATAAAGCACTCATCACTGTATCAGCAGAGATCCTCCTGAGTAAATTAGATCTCCACTGTACAGCACCGACTCAATTGAAAGGAGCTATTTGCTCTTCAACACATTCTTTAATGCTTTTTTAAAAAAATAGATTGTTGAAAGAATGTTTTATAACGATCATTCTGCTGCTGGTAGTGGAAATACTTTATCAACAGCAGCTCTGGAAGATGTGTTGGGAGTTAGTTTTTCAAATGAGATACTCATTTACTGAGGGTACTACTTTAGAAAGCCAGCTTGTCATTTCAAGCATTCACAGCATTTTTCTTTTCATTTCCTTGACCATTTTATGTTCAAATAAAGCCGTTCAAATGATCTCCTCAGCTCCTAAGGTTTTTTTATGTCTTAGTTTATGTCTTTATCTTTTTATTTAGTTTATCAGCTCCTGAAATAATAAACATTGCTGTTATCATAAGCAAGGTACTGCTACCATACATAAGCAATCTAGTCCTGCCTTCCTTGTGACATGTTCCAGGTTAAGGAAGGAAGCTAAAGGTTATACTAAAGTCACAAAACAATGGATTTTGTATCCTGGTTTTCCCCTCCTCAAGAGCTCTTCCAAACTGCCATTAGGCATACCTTCAGCTTCCAGCCTGTAATTTCAGAAAGCCAATGAGCAAAGCCACCACGAGCAGGGTGGCACACATCACATACTAGCTATGCAGTTAAGAAAGCGAAAAGCAGCTGCTACTTTTTTTGCAACACAATGTCAAAGTCTACCTTAAAAAACTGCCCAAAGCACATCAGAGATGGCAAAAATTCCAATACTTTCTCCAGCGAATTGCTCGATACCTTTTTCCTCAATCTTCACTAGTTGAGGGCTTTTTAAAAAATGAGCAAGCATGACTCATTTTTTATGACCAATGCACCATTCGCAAAATGCTTTCCAACCAGATTGCAGTTCAAATAAGACATGTGTATTGTTGCAAAACAAAATATGCTGGCTGAACAGAATGTATTCATCTATATTAGTTTTTCTTTCTAAATCCAGCACACTGAGAGCTAAATTAATCTGCTGAGTGCTAAATTCATCTACTGAGAGCTACTGTAGATTCAGGGAAATGTTTTGAGTGCTGTAGCAAACAAGTCTCCCTCATTCAGGAGCCCTCTGTGGGCTGTTGGTGTTTTAACCATTTTGTCTGCTTCCAAGCAAGCAAGCAAGCAGCCGATAGATGAGGGAAACGCTCATTGATTTGCAGTGGCAGCACCACAGCCAATCAGCCCTGGAATGAGGCACAATCACGAATTTCTCCAACTATGCATATTTATATGCAGCTGTCGTACCTCTGAGTCTCCAGGGAATACTGAGTGCTTGTGTGGCCACCAACACGCACAATGCTATCCTGCAGCCTGCTCTCAACTGTGGTGGGGAAAGATGGAATATACTTAAACACATTTCATTTTCCTTGGCTGGGTTACCTCAACAAAGTACACGTCTAATACGAATACACTATGCTCCCATAAATTCTTATTCCAGAGGCATTTTCAAAGGGCCAAATCATTTAAAGGAAACAAACATCTTGCAAGAATGTGTTTTCACTAGGGTAGGCTGAGCTACAACAATACAGTACCAGAGACAAGCATCTAGCCAACCGTGCCAGTATTGAGGAAAGGGTAAGAGAAAGAACCTTCCCTTGTGCCAGCCACAGTGGCTGTGCACAGGCAGCACCCAGAGGCACTAGACCTGTTTTGTGAATATAACTCCTCAGCTCAGAGGTGGGGGACAGGAGTTTGGAAGAGTGACGTGGGGTTTTCCTTTGGGCTTGGCAAACTGTAAGACTTGAAAACATAACCAAAAAGGGAGAGGATCTGTGGAGCTGAAATAGAGAAGCCTGAGTAGAAATGCATATAAAGAAATGGTTCTGTGAAAGAGAAAACACAGCGATCTGGCTCTTGGCAGGAGGTTAGTGAAGTAAATGCACTGAGGATCCAGAGGGGACTGGCTAATCTATTTAATGGTCAAACCATTAGTTGTCTACTGAAGGAGAATGACATTTAAAGTTGTTTCTTACAGTGTATGGGCACACAAAGCTTCTGCTGACTTGTATCAGAAGAAACACAATAATGGAACCCAAACTGCACCATCCAAAAGGAGCTGAAACAAAGCCTACAGCCTCCATGTACAGGTGAGTTTGCCTGCCTGTGGTCAGGCTCCTCATAGCTGGGCTCACTGGCACATTCTCTTGTGGAAAGTCTATCCTAGGAGCTTGGTTGGGTTTTTCACACAGCAAACGAGCCCTCCCAAGTTGGACCTTGCTGTTCAAGCAAAGTCACGCTTGCAAACAAGGGTGGCACACAAAAGGCTGAAATCTAAAGTCATAACAATCCAAATCCAAAAATAAAATTCATATTTATATTTATTCCTAAAATATCTTCCCAATTGAGCTGCATTTGCTACTCCCTTGCAAGCAAGCCATGCTAAGACATAAAAAGGGAAAAAGAAAAGGATAGAGTATTTACAATTGAAAAAAAGACTACAATTGGGTTTTATTTATTGTGGCAATCACATATAAACTTAACTCCTACTATGACATTATTCTCATACTTTCAGTTCCAAAGAACAATAGAAAAAGGCTACCACTAAATGCCAAAAAAAGAAATCTTCTACATACAGTATATATATGCTAAATAAAACTGCTAATCTGAGAAAGATTGTTACAGAAATCTACATCATTATAAGATCAAACTCCAAGTGGTATTGTATCAAAATGATGAAAATCTTGTATGGATCAGGAAACAAAGCAAATGGACCTATTTTATCTTCAAGTTTATTACTGCAAATGGGGTTTACGATTTGCTGTGCATAGTTAAAGTGCTACCCAGACAAATTACAGCTGCTCTTTTAACCTGAACATAAGATGGCACAGTTCCAGCCAATCTGAAGTATGGTTTCTAGGCAGGATGTCAAATCTCAGCCCCCTGGGTTCCAGAATGATGGATTGAACCTTGAAAGTTGCAGCAGAGCAGCATATGTGATTTCTGTACTGTATTTTGATCACTCATGAATATATTAAAGCATGTCCATGCATGCCATTCAAAGCTTTGGTTTATTGCTTTAAACTATCATTAAAAAAAAAAGGCAATTTTTTTCCAAGGGTAAATAAACACATACTAAAAATGTAATGCTAATTTAAATGTAAAAGAGCTGGTTATAAATTTGTGGGGTTTTTTTTCTTTGTTCACTGAAGAAGGATATTAGATAATGATGTAGTGGAAGGACACCATTTTAGAAGCTAGATCTCCTCACAAAACTATTGGCATATGCTGCCTACAAATAAAAAAAAAAAGAAAAGAAGCCATGAGTTTTTGCATTATCAACTAATGCAAGTACATAACAACAATGAATCTTTTTTAAAACAGTTTTTGGCATTCAAACACACTGTCCAAATGTTAGACATCAGACACAGTTCTCCACCTGCTCATTCAGATGCTCCAAATGTTGTCATACTTCCATTTCATTAATTTATTTTCATCTCTTTTGTGTCCCTTTTCCCTTCAAGAATGTTGCCCCTACAAAATTAGTAATTAATCCAAGGAAAGATATCCACCAAAATGCCCTTTGGAAAGCTGGGGGAAGGTGGAGGATACCAATATCACATGTGGAGGCTATTGCAAAGTTCACCTGGATTGTGTGCTCAAGGAGAGGCTCCTGGGACAGGCAATCTCCTGCTGTATGCTGAGAGCACAGTGGGGGGCTCTGGGCTCAGACTGAACACCATCACAGCACAAGAAATAAATACGTTAGCAGCATCATCATATTGCACATTGAACCCCACTGAAGTTTGTAGCTGTTCAAGATGCACATAAAAGCACACTGTAGAGTTTTCAGAATCAGGGACAGAGCACAGTTCCTACAAGACTGGGGCAGCTTCGAGGGGAACTCACTTTTGCCTGAAGACAAAAGAAAAAAAAAAGGAGTGGAAAGACAACATACAGCAATGTAATGAATGATTTGTGCAACTGTGCATTTTAAAAGCTCCTAATTTACATACTTTTCAGCTAGTTAATGTCTGCCTCCAGGGCATGGTTTTAAACACGGTATTAACATTGTGACTTTTCTTCTTTTTCAACTTCTGTGGTTTTACTCTTCAGAATCCCCTTGTTTATGACGACAATAAAAAAATACTTTGATTTGTAATTTAGTAACAGTGACCAACTTCTAGCTCAAGGTTGGCTTTGAATAATATCCTAAAAACATATTAGCTATATATTTTACATCACATAGTACAATTTCAGAATCTGGTTAATTTGTGTTTCTTTAAGACTATTAGTTTAAAATCACCTTTTAAAAGTTTTTAAAGTTATTACAGTGGCCAAGACCATAGTATAGACTCACACAGAAGACTGAGACAAGGAGGCACCATTTGAGATTTGCTGGGCCAACCCAGCTCAGAGCAGGCTCAGCCAGAACAGGTTGCTCCGGGCTGTGTCCAGTTGGGTTTTAAATATCTCCAAAGATAGAGAGTCCACAGCCTCTCTGAGCATTCTGCTTCCTTGCTGGCCATGCCCAGAGTAAAAAGCTGAGTTTTTTTTCAGATCATCTTTAAATAGAATTGCTTATCATCTTTTCACTGAATGCCACTGAGCCTGGCTCCATCTTCTATACTGCATCACACTGGTTCTGTATAGACGTCATGCACATGAAGTGTTGTATTTAAACATAAGAAACTAAAATGGCCAAAGCTTATTAGCTTACAAACATGTCTTCCCATCTTTCCAGTTAATTTTCAGCAGACAGTTGAGGGCATGACACCAAGAACAACAAAATAACGAAAGAAGATGTTCTAACTTTAAAAGAAAGATGGCAGAAATCCTTAGTATCTTAGCGTCCTGATCTTTACTCATAAGCATGTTCAGAGAAACCAAAAATGACTGGGTGAAATTCAGTTTAGATCCTCAGAGTTTAAAAATACCATATTTTTTTGTAAGTTTCAAAGGAAATTAAGCACTGAAATTTCTTTGAAACCTAAGGCATTTCAGATGTGAAAAGCAAACCCTTTAGGTTTTCATTTGTTCTTCAAACAACACCATGGACTACAAAATAGGTTTAAAAATTTTACTGTATTTAAAGTTTTTAACATCTTCTTTGTTACTATTGAACTTTTTCATAATAAGGGCTATGAGGAAACACCTCTTAAATTGGAAGTATAATTACACTGAAGTTAAAAGGAAGTCTCAATTTCAAAATTAATTCAATTAATGTTTTTAATAAAGGTGTGGAAAATTAAGAATGTGACTGTCAGATATTACATAGAATTTGTAGCATGTTGAAAATTTGTATTTTTGAAATTTGATTGACTTCATATGCAAAAAAAGGTGGCAACCAGACAAGCTGCTGCATCACTAAGAGTTCACCTTTCTATTATTATCCTAACTCTATGTATGTTGCAGCCCATAAATAAATTTACCAACAGAGTTAGGTAAAGCTAATTAATTAGCTGTAACACTTGACATAAGGATCACTATAGTTAATTGATTATACTCTATATCAAAAATAAGTCTGAATGAAATCTAATGCAAGCTGCTGCTGCTCTTGGCCAAACTCCTTCACTCAGTGAATCACCACAAACAAACGACCTTAACAGTCCCCCAACAATAGTATGAATTTGTCTTTTGTTTGTAATTGGATCATTTGGTATTTTAACTGGCCAGCTTTCCAGGCTTATGATCCTACACTTTATCATCCTTATGTTTAATTTGGTGCCAATTTCTGAACACTTCGTTCTTAGTTATTTCATTCTTTGATGTCTTGTAAAACTGGGAGAACGGAAGACTTATTTACTAAAAATTAGAGCAGAGAGGACACAGCAACAGCAAATCCCCCAAACTGCTTTTACAGAGCTTCTGGAAAACAAAAGCAAACCAAAAAACCAAAAAAACTACATACCTTTCTACCTGTTCCATCATCAGATAGTCTACTGGGCAAGGTACAAGCCGCAGAGGTTGGATCCCTCTGTGATACAGGTACAGGGACTACGAACCTCTCAGTCCCAGCCCAGGCAATGGAGCAGTGAGGAGTGAGCTCCAGGCCTCGGCCAAGACAAGCCAAACAGGCAGCTTTCCTCTGCCTGCCACAGATTCTGACTCAGGATATTACTTACCACCCCCAGCAATGAAATTTTGACTCTACTGAAGTCAATGGCAAAACACTTGTTCAACAGGGCCAAAATTTTGCCTAAGTTTATTACTGACATTATAGCAGTGACAGAATCTGATATCCTATTTCCAAACTCCTAAGACACCAGCTGCCTTCCTGTTTAGGATCCCATGTTACCACAATGTTTTTCCAATTATTAAATAGATATTTGGTACCCATAAAAAGGAAACCAAAAAAGAAGTAAAAAGGAAAGCAAAAACAAAATAAAGGACTACTGCTAACATTTAGCATATATGCTCTAAGTACAATAAATGAATTTTCCAACGTAAAAGCACCAGTTTATTACCAAAATACTTCTTTCCTTTGGATGGAAACTAAGTTCTCTTTTGTCTTCCTTTATACTTTTTTTCCTTACTATTCATTATCATTAAATTTTGTGTTATTAAAAATGCTGAATTAAAAACACATGGCTGCTTGAGAAGCCAGTGCTTCACAACATACTGAAATCCCACAACCATGTTTAGCCATGAAAAAGCAGATCAGCTTTCATTATTGCTACAGGACTTATTAAAACTTAGTACAGCTACAGGCTCTATCTACTGCCCTATCACACAGTACCTGTACCTGTGAGTACACAGCACCGCACAACTTGAAAGTCATCTTACAGAGCATGACATCATAATGTAAAAATCCAGTTTCCAAAAGGTGTGCTGATTTGACTTCTGAGAGTCCATATAATAAGTTTGGGATATCCATTATTTTTAACTAAGTCAGAAACACTTCACTTTTATGAGATAAGTTCAAGGAAGCACCACTGAAACAATGTATTTCTAGACCTCACTGGCCCAATAATTTTCCAAGAATAGAGTTTACCTGCCACTTCCACATTTTTATGTGGTTTGCTTTGTCATTTTACAACTGTAGTTTATAGTGCATTATTCACCCCAACCTGCACCTGTCAGAGCTTTTTTCTGGCTTCACCTTCTACCTGTGGAACTAGAGAAAAATTGCTTAAGTAAATTTTTCACATCATCATCATCATGGCTAGGCTTCGCGAACAAAGATTTGTGAAGGACTCTACCCACGCTTGCTACAAGCGCGCTGATGGCTAAAAAGGCCAATGCGAGATAGACACGTCCGGTTGCAAAAGGCACAGCAGAATGGCTCCCCAGGTGGTACTGAAAGGACACGGTTCTTTCTGCGTTGCCTTTTCTCCTCGAGAGTGATCCTGCGTGTATTCTCAAAAGAAGCAGCAGCGTTGTGGATAGTGTGTCTCCAGGCCTCCCGATTGGAGGCCAGAGCAGACCAGTGATGGTGATCAATATGGCCAAGGCTGAGATGTTGTTTCAGGGAGTCCTTATATCTCTTCTTCGGGGCTCCTCTCTTGCGGCAGCCAGTGGCAAGTTCACCATAGAGCACAATCTTAGGGAGGCGGTAGTCCTTCATCCTGGAGACGTGCCCTGCCCAACGCAGCTGCGTTCACAGCAACATGGCCTCAATACTCGTAACTGCTGCCTGTTCAAGAACAGACGTATTGGTCACGTAATCTGTCCAGTGGATGTTTAGGATTGTACGGAGGCAGCCTTCTAAGTGTCGTAAGTGGTGGCAGTAAATGACCCATGATTCAGAACCATGTAAAAGAGTGGACAGTACAACGGCTCTATAAACACTGATCTTTGTACTTTTCTTCAAGTGATTGTTTCGCCAAACTCTTTTATGGAGTTTACCGAAAGCTCTGTATGCCTTTGCTAACCTGTTGTCCTGTTGTCTATCTCTGCAAAATATTTTTTTTTTTTTCACATCACAGTAATACTAGATAATTCTTTTCAAGTAATATGACAGCTGCTTTCAAAGAAACAGAGAACCATTGAGCCTAGAGAGGGATGCTGCCTAAAGATACTGAAAATACTTGTGCTCACAGTTCCTAGTGTGGCCAACTTCCTGTGAGATGCCATTCCTCAACTGCATTTCAGACCATGTCTGCTTTTCATGTCCAGTCCTATCCTCTGATATGTAGAAGAGCTCTTTATATATTAGCTGACTGGCATTTAGAAAAAATACATTACAATAGGTTTTGCAGGATGCCATTTTTGTATTCATAATGAGCATGAAAAAAACCAGCAATGAACTCTGTGTGAAGAGCAAAGGGCAATCCTTTCAGTAGTCTCCTTTTCAACTCTCATTTTATATGCTTGGCTTATTTTTTAAAACACACAAAAATGGCAGCTTTTGAATCCTTATGATGAGCACTGTATGTGTAAAGGCACAAGCCAACTTCTATATTTATACTCATCTTTCAGATGCAATATTGACATTTTCTCAGATTATAAGAAAAGCTGTAATGACTTCAGAGTTGGTCTCCAGGAATAAAACAGACTAAAACATGTGTCAAAATACATAAATGAGAATTTTGCAATGTACAAACTTTCAGCAAATATCATAAGGCAATATGTTCTCTGTGACACAGAACTTGTTCCTTCCAGTTTAAAATACAGGAGAAGGATCATTGTTTGGAGTCCCGCAGCACTCTCTGTAATTAAAAAGCACAATGCAAATTTCAAAGCATGAGAAGACTATGGTATACTACTTCAACTCTTGGAGAAGAGAGGTGGGAATTTTGAAATTTGCTTCAGGCCAGTTACAAGAATCCTCCCTTAATTTTCCTCAAGCTTAATAACACACATTACAAGAGCTCAAAACAAAGGGCGATAATTTTTCTATAGCTCAGCTTCCAGTACCTGACTTACCTCATTTAAGAAGGCACATTTCCATGCCCATCAATGGACAGAGAGGGACTCTTCCAAAGGGAAATTCCAATTGCCTCTTCTTCTGAGCTGTCTTTTAACATCAGATTATGGAAATGTTCCCCAAACTCTCCAAGAATGGGTGCCCGAGAACCATACCACAAAATAAAGGATTCTAATGAATGATTATTAATTTCTACTTCCGTCTGCCTCCACTGAGGGCACAGTAAGTAGACTTTTAATCCTAGAAAAAGGAAATTCTTCAAAAGCTATAACTGAACCATACGAGTAAGGAATTAACTTAAACTGTTAGAAAATACTGTACTACATGGGTAAAGGCAGACGCAGCTGAGCTAAAGCACTGCACTGTAAGAAAAACTGTCAAGGATCTCATTTAATTACCCACATAAATATGAACCTGAAATAACTTAATTGAGCAAAAGAACCTTATGACAGGATGTCCCTTCTTTTTTTTTTTTTTTTTAAACAAAAAAACCCAAAGCTATGGCTCAAAACCAGTATTAGCAAAAGCTTTGCAAAAGCAACAGTCGAAGATCAGTAAACAAAGACAGAAGTGCTCAGTGAATGGGTGATGCAAAGGTTACCCTCTGTTTCCAAGAAGGAAAAAGAGGCAGGAGCACCACTGGGAATGAGCAACAGAAAGGGGTTGAGGAGAACTGGCTAAGATGAAAGTAGAAGCGACTCTGGGACAAAACTGAGATGCCTCGAAGTGGTATTACAGTGAGCACTGAAGAGTTTCAAAATCCAGAAAAGTAACTTCCTGACTGGATTTCCAAATGAAGGTGTGGCCAATGGAAATAACCCAGATGTTATACCTCAACAGATTTCTAGTGTGACGGGCCTATATTGCTGAATTTTAAGTGAACTGTCCTTTTGGAGAAAGGGCTCTAAGGAAAAACATAACAGAGAGCACAGCAGCTGAACCAGTATATGACAGAGGAAAACAGAACAAAAACCTCATGAAAAAAACATGGGAATTGTACACAGAAAACTTTTATTTCAAAACTGAATTCTTAATTTCAGACTGAATTCTATCTGAAATTCAATTAGGATTTCTCCTTGCCTGCTGTTAATAAGATGGTGGAAGTCACTTTGACACCACTTTTGTGCTCTCAGAGGTAAAGACTGAAGTGTCTGACTGTCAGTGAACCCAAATTAATGGAACACATCTATATAACAACACCACTATTCCTTCCTAACTTCCCAAGTAACACATTGAAAATAAATCTTTTTGACTTTATTCCAGTATGTTTTCCACCGGAGCATGGTGCATACAATCTTATATAGCCCATTTTGCTAACTATTGTGATGTCACATTAAACTGCTGAGAAGAGAACAGTTGTTACAGAATCAACAGAACAAAAAATTCAGAGCTTATTTTCTTGTTTTAACTGTGGGACTTTGGGTATGTATAGTTATCAAGAAGTAAAAACAGAAATGAATGTACATGAGTAGAAAATAAACAGAAAACTGCTGAATTAGTACTGTAATTCTGGGATAATGGCCCTGATGCCTCCCCTTCTGTTTTGTAAATATTTTTTCAAGTATTTCCTATATTTCCCATTGAAAGCTGTTTTCCTGTTCTCAGTTACACACGACATGGGCAATGAGGCTGGAAGAATGTTCTTTGAGATGATGCATGATTCACCCCAGTACATTTTAAAAATTGTATCTCTGAAAGCAATATTGATGTTTAGCTTGAGATCTGGGTGAGGAGGAAGAAGCATATTTGGGGTTCTTAGCACCAAAAATCTTGTATTATATTGTTTTTCAAAAATGCCACCTCACAGATGGAGTAAAGCATCAGACTCTCTTCTAATTTAATTTGCCAGTTGTTGTGGTCTGAGGGTTGTACATCATCAATCTCTCATGCTGCCATAATCACTTTCTAGACTGTGTCATAGATTCCTCCCTGCTTACTGGCTCATTACTCAGGAACACACTCTACAAATTATTTCAGTTTAAGATAGATTTTTCAACATACTCTTCTCAGATGGAATGTTGCACTGGTTTATAACAGGCAAAATGTCAGGGACCACAGAAATTTGATTTGTGTGTGCTCTGAAAACTTTGAAATCTTATCCAGGGTTATCCACCTCCTTGTGGTGTCCCTTCCTCCTCCCTTTCTCATAACTTTGGGTCACAACAGACACTTATTTGTTTCCTTTTCTGCTGCTGGATTTCTACAATCTCATCTACATCTATTGTAGAGATACTCTTGTGGAGTTTCCTTCAATTCCCACTGCAAGCTCAGATTTCTAAGTTCTGATTCCTTTGATACTATTCCTCTGTAGGATTTTTTCTTTTTTTTTTTTGCAATAACATTTCTTCTGAACAGTTTCTTAATTTTTAAAAGCAATATAAAAATAAAAGTTTGCCACAAAAAAAAAAATCAGTTGTTTTGTGCTCAAAAGATGAATAATACTTTGAGTGAAATACAAGCCCACCATGGAAAGGCAGCAAAAAGACCGGATACTGCCTCATTTCTACACTGGCCTATCATTATTTTGACCTCATTTGTCATCTCTGAGGTCTTCAAATAGAAGTTCTCAGCACCTCAGCAGACCAACCACACACTAGAAAAGATCATGGTGAAGACAACATCACATTTGTTGTCCAAAACATCCAAAAAAGCCCCTGCCTTAAATTCAGCAGTGAAACACTGGAAAAACTCTGAGGAATCAAACAGTTTATGGAAGGAAACAGGCAACTGCACTCTCCTCTACAACTTAAAAGTTGATGGGAGAAATACTGCAAAAAGAGAAGTTTCTCTTGTACATGAAAATTCTAATGCATGCAATGAAAGTCCACATCACTCAAGTGGATTACACTGCTTAAAATTCAGCAGGCACTGCCTAGAAAACCCCTTTTCCAAGATTCTTCTTGACATACTGTGATACTACTTTAAATTTGTATAAAATTTTACCAAACTTAACTCCAGCTATGAAGTGGGAACCATGGTGATCAGTTGGTCATCTTTTAATGTTATCTATATGTGTCTTTAACTGCAAAGAGTTTCATTTGCCTTTGAAAGCACTAGTTTTCAGTGCACACGTAGATTTTTATGCACACCTACTCAGTAACCTCACAGTTCTTAGTCTTTTTGGAAATAATATGCAAACCTGCTTCTACCTAAATTTACTTTCTAGAATCCTTGTCTTGCCACATTCTTGCTATATTTTCAGACCACGTGGTCTTTGCTCCACCATGAATTATATTCTTGTTTTACCTTAGCACCTTCTTTCCTGTGCTTCACAGAGTTGGGTTTTCTTTTTGTTTCCCCCCCCCCCCAACTTGTATTCAAAACACCACGAATTGGCATTTTCTCCATTTTCTTCCAACACAACAAACATCTCCAATGCACCTTCTGCTCTCCTACTCCATCAATTTTTGTTGATGTTTTCTATTTGCTCTAACAGATTTGGTTTGGATGTCCCAGTGTATTTTGTCCTCATCCTATGTTTGCTTTCCAGTTGGAGAGTTTCCTGGCAGCCAAAGGGCTGTAAATTTGCTTTGTAGAGCACAGAGGCAAACAGTCAGCACTTAACAAGTAAGATACCTGGTCGCTCAGGAGAAACAGGTGTTATTAATCATGTTATGAGATGCATTCTGCCCTACAAACTCCCCAGTTCACATCAAAAGAGAAAATCTGAATGTTACTTCTAACACTTTTGACAAAAAATTACCTATTTACCTATACAACTTTGATGGTATTTGATGCATTTCTCAGTGTCCAATATACACTATATTTTAAAGAAGATACAGTAGCCCACTGCAGCTTTAAGTAACACAAGACAACTTTGCAGCTTACCATTTTTTATCAAGGGTTTGTCATTTGCGTGTTCTCAAAGCTTATTCATAGTGTGTTACTGAATCCATTGGCAAAGCACAGACTCCATGTACTCATCTTTTATGCACAAAAGGATTTGTTTAGCATTAGACACACATTCTCAGCATTGTACATGTCTATTCCATTTAGTGGTAAGAAAAGGCTAAAGTAAAAGCCAAACAAAATTACCACATTGTTTCAAATTCCAATTTATCTTCAGCTATTCTGTAAGTACAGGATCTTCCCATAGGCACTTTCTTAGCCATTTAGGAACCTGCCATGCTGAAGCTGAAATACGTAAAACTTATTTGGATTTCAGTTTTAGGGTTTTGAGTTGTTTTTTCTTCTTTTTTTTTTCATCTACCCTCAATTTGTTAGCAAGCACTCCCCTTTATTTAAGCTTTTCTGAAGTGGGATTTTCCCCCTGCATTTTCAGCAGCACAATTTCAGATACCTGTGGGAACAAAGGATGGAGAAAAATGGAGCACAGAGAATGAACCTGCTCCTGGACCAAGAGCTCCAGGAAGGTTGTTATCTCAGAAAGCAGTGCAGGTATTCAGACAGTGCACTAGGAAATACGACTCAAAATAGGAGCAATGATAAAGGCTGAAGGGACTTCTTTTACCAAATGCCATCCACTAAAGTAGGTCTTGTCATATAAATCAGTTTGCCAGACATGAGATGTTATCATAATGAAAGAAATTTTTTTTCTGACCAACTCTTTACGAGTTTAACAAGAATCACTGTGCATAAATTCCCCTCGAAATGTTAGAAAACTGTGTCTGTTGGGGTGGGCTGGGGTGAAGTAACAGGGCAATGTGGGGAATCATGGAGAGAATGGAAAGGCAGACTGAACAGCACACAAGGGATCCTCTGGTCCACCATGTTTCCACAAAGCAGTACCAGTTATTCTTGTCCTTCTTACGATAGCTGCCTAGTTACTCCATTCAAACATTCCTTGTAAATTAGACCTTCAAGATCTCTGATTATCATCACTATACTCTACCTCCTTCTTCCTGTACAGTGCCCAAAACAGGATATCACACTCCAGACTCCCAACACAGCCACAACTAAGCAGGGAGTGTCTGTCAACAGCAACTGCACTCTATGCACAGACATACCTTTTAACTGAACTACCAACTAAGAAACTCATGTCCTGTTCCTAAATAACTAAAACTCTCCTCTCAGAGATCTACAATGTCCCTTTAATCATGTGAACTTGGAAGCCAGTTATAACTGTGTTGCATCACAGAAAAATTAAGATAATATTTAGGACATATTTGCTCTTTCATGCCTCTAGTAGTGGAATAAGCACAGATCAGAAACAATCTCAACTCTGAAGCGCTTGATTCGCACACAGTAGAAATGGTCATGCAAGATAGGTGAGGAGAGGATATATTTGTCTTCAGTGCTAGTGCCACAACTGATGACCCTGCACAAGAATAGAAGGCACAGTGCTCACATTTCTTGCTGAAAGCAGATATTCCTTCATAAGAACCTTAAAAAGCAAGGGTATAATCAGTTTGAATGACAACCCTATTAAAAGCTGTGTCTTTAAGCCTTCCTTAAACATCACTGAAACATTTCAACAGGATGACATTAGGAAACAGCAAAATACCACGGGATTTCAGCCCAGTTAAATGGAGGGTTGATGCTGGGAGAAGGCAAGTGAACAAGAGCCATGCATCTGGACAGTGAGATATGGAGACTCCTTGGAGGCCACCTTTGGTTTCCTCTGTCTTGCTGCTAGTCACACTGCTTTGGCTACAGACATGTCCTGCACAGGTTTCCCAGCTGCTGGGGAAAAACCCAGAGGAGATGAAAGCTCAGGGCAGCAATATCTGCATGGTTGTATTCAAGATTATTTGTAGTGTAATGACGTGTGTGCAGGTCTCACGTAGTATATTTATAATGCTGTAACACATACTGGCCTTGAGTAAATCACTAAGCACACACCTTTTGGTGGTTTCAGCGGCCTTATTTATGTGGGTATATGAGGCTTATCCACACCCAAAACCTTCAAACTAGATTTTCCATATATTTCTGCTATCACCTACTTCATTCTCTCAAAGAATGAACCTGAAAACCCATGGCTTAAATTGATAATTTGTTAATGTTTCACTTTGTACAAAACCACAAGCACAATGATTAAAGGAGTGCAAAATATATGTTTGTCACATGATACAGTTAGTAAGAAATATTTGAGATATATTTGCCTCAAAAAAAAGGCTAGTTCATTAAAAACAGTTACTTGCAAGGAAATGTGCCAATTCGCTTGTCATTTAAAAAGGCAGAGAGTATTTTTAAATTGCTCAAATATTCTATTTAGATATTTTCAAGATGAAAAACTTCTGGTTTAAAGTTCAAAAGTTCTGGTTTAAAATTCAAAACCATTCTTTTGGGTTTCTTTCACTAAAGACTAATACAGATATGTAGAAAAACAAACCAAAATTAAATATTTCAAACATACTGATATATTTCACTTGATCTGATTCACCTTACCCCAACTTTTGTTTATAAAATAAATTGTATTTTATCTTTTTTAAAAAAAATTCTTTACAGAAATGATAATTAGTTCCATCTTCATGTTCTGTAAAGTCATTTCATTAAAATATCTGAAGAATAATTTTAGAAATATTTTGAATGTATCTTTTTTTCTCACCCCTGAATTCTTTCATCATTAGGGATATACATTTTTAAAAATAGACTTAATATTAAAGAGTTCTCCTTTTGTCAGTAGATTACTTTTCCCAAGGCCTTAGTCAATGATTTCTAACATGACAGACTATATTCTTATAGCAACTAATTTTAAAGCCACAGCCAGAAGTCTTGAATTCAAGGTGAAGAATAGGTATCTGGGAGACATAAGAAGTGTTGGCAATGATTCTGATTTACAAGAAAGTATTAAATCAACAACTCAAAAGCCCAAGATAAAAAAGCAAATTGTTCTAGAGATAAAACGCAGCATCAGGCAGGGATTTTTAGCTTTTTTGTTCTCTGTGAAATAGGGAGCATTGTACTTGCTGAATCTGGAACACTACCAAAATCAAGGACATAGCTGTTCACAAGAGGAAGTCCTTGCAAAATTGGCAATAAATAGGAGCAATGGTGTCATATATATGTAGCACTTTCTCCACTCTCAGTCATCAACCCACTGGCCTCTTATAAAATTGTACTCAGTGTTTGCCAGAAGTTTATACCACAGCAAGGTATTGCCTCATCTGTTTGAAGTACACTGGACAGGTTTGTTGCTCTCAAGGGGAGATATGTCCTTGGTGGGTTGTCTTCTGCATCTATTGGTCAAGGAAAGATCTTTGCCTTTTTCATGTCCCTTGTTGCACAGCCCCAAAGGGCTTTTTTGACATCTCCCCCAGTCAAGTCAGCATTTTACTTTTCAACTAATAAGAATATGATTAATTAACAAGCACACAAAATTCTGCGGTTATCAAGGATGCAAACCTCCATTATTTAAATAATCTCTCTTTTTCAGTAAGCTAATTATTTTATTTAACTCATTTGAGCTTCTGTGGAAACTGACCCTTTGTACAAAATGGTTATGTACAACTGCGAGCAAGGCTGTGGGTCTGGCCAGGGCTGGTCTCTGACACGAGTAGCCAGTTCAGGGGAGTGACCACTAACAAGTCTTAATTGCAATCAAACTGTGAGTTAAGTGCCTAGGTAGTGTTAATTTTGCACATTTTCACATCTGAGTGTCTGTATTTTTGCAGTCATTTCTAAGTTTGGTGTCAAATGAAATTTTGCCAGAAAAATACGCACACTTACAAAAGTTCGGTGCTAAAATCCTACCTCCTGGGCAAACAGTGATTTAAATGTGATTAATATTAAATGTATGTGCATGTGTTAGTAAATACATCCTTGTAAAACAGTCACTGGAAGCGCAAATCTGAAGTCTTTATGTCAAGACAGGGCGTTTATAATATACCATAGCCATTGCAACACACAGGAAATTAAAAAAAAAAAGTCAGCTGTACTAGCAGCCAATATTGCTGAAATCAGCATTTTCATTATGAAGTTATTAATATTCTTCTCATTGACTATCATCCATTTCTTTGTATCATCAAGATGCTCCAGGCACAGAGCAGATGCAATATGCTGGTCTGGACCCTTTGCCTCAGAGACATGAAAATGTTCAATCAGGAACACCCTTATTTACCAGCACCAGGACAATAGCGAGTTAATATGTTATTACAGAAAAAAGAAACACACAGAACAGTTTGCTGTCTTTCCTACCAAGGTTGCCTTTTGAATCCCTCACTGAATCCATCAATGCCTTTGTAACAAAGTGCAGTGTTTCAGACAGAGAAGCTAATCCAAAAATTTAGGTACAGACAACATGTTAAGTTTTACATTAAAAATTATTTGATCTCAGTGGCTGCTTTTCTGACTAACTCGATCTTCTGCAAAGTATTCCAGTATTTACACACTTCAAAAGAGGGTTTCCATTTTGCTTAGTCAAGAAAGAAATATTTAAATGGAAAAAACAAGTTCTACACAAAAGAGTCCAACTACGTTAGACATCCCAAAAACTTTTGATTTTCTTATTGTTAGTATTTCCCTAAAATAAAATCCTAAGCATTGGACTCTCACTTGACAAAGAATCCTACAAGTCACATCCGCTGACATAAGTAAAGGAAATACATGCAAAGGTCAGGCACTATTACACACAGTATCCTAACAGTATCCTAAAACATCTTCTCTTAGTACTTAGCAGCCTGGTCAACAGTCTGAGACCCTCAGGCTAGTAGGTCCCAGCTTTCATTTTTTTCAAAATGAACTCAAAGACATAGGTATCAGTAATTGGTGCAGTGCTAGAAGAAAAGTCAGTAAGAAGATGGCAGCCACAACATTTTCCCCTTGTGCTTGTTCCAAGCAGCAGCAATAACAAAAGCTTCTAGAACTGCAAAAACTTTCTTCTGAAACTGAGATTTTATTTTAATGATAACATTTCCATTTAACAAAGTCAAGTGGATATTAGGACAAACATTTTGTTTATTTGGCTAAATCAAAAGATCTGTAATCTCCTCTCAAAAATATTTTAAAACCTAGTACCTTTTCTGAATTTTGTTCCGATTTACTTTCTTTCAGATAGTTCAATTAAGGATGCATCAAGTAAGCCTATAAGTAGAGTTTCTTCTGCTTTTTGTGTGGAGACAAATTGAAGGTCAATTTTCAGCACATTATATTTTTCTTGTTTTCTGACTATTTAAACATCTTGAAAATTTGGTTAAAGGAACTGAAATCTACTGTTTTATGGTATCATTTATTTCACTGTACTGAAAACAAACAAACCCTCCCCCAAATTTGCTAGCTCTTCCTAGTAAAAAAATGAAATCACTAGCAAGGGATCACCTCTCACGTTTTCATGAAATAAATGCTAATTTTTGTTCAGATTGATTTTTTGTGTTTGCCACAGTTCAGCTATGAACTACTCACAGCAAATCCCAAGCACACATCATGAACATAAAATGCTACTGTCTGTTGCCTACAGACATCTCAGTTTTACAATGGGGGTGTTGATGCTGTCAATCTTTTTATTACCTGAAAAACCATCAACAGCTCTATAATGATGGATGCAACACAGTTCAGTGTGCATTTGCAAAATTCACTCTTAAGAAAGGGCAGATGTGTGCCAGCACATCTGGAAACCACTTTTAATTATACTTTCTTCAAGCAGGAAAGCAGTAGCTTGTACTCATAGTGAAGGTTTTATATCTGACCACACAAATACCAACAACCACCTGTGCTTTACACTGATTTTCATTATAGACTATATCACATTACTATCCTATTGTTCCAGAACGTTATCTGAAGCTGTTGTGTGACTAAGCTGCATCAAGTGTGGTCTTGAAAAGGCCTCTGCTCTACAAAAATGTAATAAACTTGATTGCAGTTAGGGTACTTACCAGTGAGGGTATCACAATATGCATTCTCCTAAAGTTGGCTTCTCTTGCTCTGAAAGTCATAAAAGATATACATTAACAATCATTATTGCCAGTCTGGGAATTGGAATTTAGCAAGCTCATGTATGCCCCCAAATGAGATACCTCGTAAGCATTTTGGAATTCCTTTCCAGTATTTCTGTCTTTCCTACTATTAATCCAGCAGTATTTTAGCCAAATACTCTGCTGCTTCAGCCATGCTCCGAGATTACAAATTTCAACTGTGATCTGCCAGCCTGACACTATTTCAATTCCATCATCAATATTTCCATAGGTTCCAAACATTGTGAGTTACACAACTACATTGGGTTTTTTAAACTTAAACCTTCCTCCGCTACTCCCCGTTGCCACAGCCAAAAATAACAGATTTTTTTACATCACTGTTCCTCATTTCTGACAATTAAAAAAAAAGTTTCAGGTGTCTGTGAAACCCTTTTCTTCTTCACAACACTCTTCCTATATTTTGGAAGGCTGTGATGTTGACATGCACAATGTTGCATGTCCCAGTGGAAGGCAAAGGTTGAATATTTGCAACTCTCAGCCACTGGGAGATGTGGCATGCCCAGGGACAGACTTGTCAGAAGTGGACACCAGGATGTACAAATTTGTAAGACATAAAGTCCAAAATTTTGCAACCTGTGTTTTAGGCTAATTTGCTGTGCTGACCTGCATAATGCGCAGGGAACTTTAAAAACTCCAAATAATCGCTTTAATATAATTTAATCTGCTTGTCCATTACTATGCTTGAAAGAAAGGCCTCCACACTGTTTTGCATCTAAGAACTCACATTCGCCTGTCTCCTACTCTCTCTCTATAACCCAGGACTTAAATTTTGTGGTACCTCATGTAGCCATAGAGGATCCTTCACAGGACTAAGCCCTCTCCCAGTGCTCTACCCATGTAACTTCACCACACGCTGCCAAGGGCTCTGCGATTGCAGCTGAAAGAAACTCGTCCTGCTCTGTGGAAGCCTCAAAGCAGACCTCAGCCTGGGATCCCAAAACAGTCGCTATGCTCCCTCTCTGCCAGGTAGAACAACAACTGATCTGTACAGTCACAAGTACCTTGGCTTCTCTCCTGCCCTCCTATCGCTCTCCCTGCTCTGTTACGCGCAGCTGCACCGAGCACAGAAGTGTCCCGGTGCCCCTGCCTCACACCACCCCAGAGAGCTGCTTCTGCGGCAGGCAGGACTCTCCAGCTCAGCAGGGAACAGCAAGCTTTGCTTTAATGCACCTTTTTTCTCTTCGTTACCTCAGAACCTCACATATGAAACCTGGTAGGCATTTAAACATTCACCCATCTATTATGCATTAAAATTATGTAGGGGATGTTCACTGGGTCATACTTTGCAAAAAATATTCATAATATTTTAAGATTGAGTATTTCAACAGTCCATAAGCCCCCTGCTGTAAAAACATAACCTGATTTCACATAGCAAATATATTTATTATCCATGCAAACAAGGCACAATATTCTTAAGTCTATTCTTTTGTTATCTGTGGTTACAATTTTACATTGCTAATAAAAATGTTCATTTCTGTGAATCACTTAAAAATAAAAACTATATTGTCTTCTTCAAAATACTGCCACACAGAATATAACTTGTTAAAGGTTTTCCAACCAAAAATACACCTATGGGTCAAACAAAGACTAAGGCACTCTACAGTACTCTACAAAAGATAAAAATATTCTTTTTTTGTTTGAAGATGAAATCAACCTTACTGAAAGAAAATTGTTTCTAATTATGTAGATAGAATGTATATTAATTCCATCTCAGACATATATCTAAAGCAGCATTTTAACAGGGATACAGAAGAAGTCAGGTAGCTGCCCATACTGAACCTCTGCTTGAAATGGGGACATGAATTGATAATCAAGATCAGCCACAAGAGTCATTTCTAGAAGGGAAGAAGGACAAGAGAAAGGACTGCAAATGGGCAAAATAAGCATTCAGTCGCCTTTTTATTTAGAATACAAGGAAGGCACATTCAAGCCTTTTACTCAGTAAACCTTCTTTGAGGAGTTCCAATGAAGACAACAAAGCTGCTTGAGAAGATGGCAATGTTAGTCATGCTGGTGTCATTGGGATCTAAGGGGGAAGAGGCAGCTTTTGGCATCCCAGAGCATCGAGGCCACAGGGTGTGGGATCCAAAGAGATGTTAGTCAGGGGGATTCTCTCTGCTGACTGCGATGGGCACTAGATCACTCCCTTGCCCTTATACGTCTCTAACTATCCGACTCCTAACACTGTCATCATGAGCTTGAGGATGTGACTGGAAAGGAGAGCAGAAATGAAGTCATGCAATATATCCAAGATTTTGGACACCTACCATTTTAAAACACTGAGCTGAACGCACTCGGCCTTATCAGGTTAACAGTCTGGAACGAAGGAGCAAACAAATAGAGGAAAAAACCCCACCATGGGTACATCCTCCCCGCCTGACTGCCTCTGACTCCAAGCATTTTGGGTGCACTGAGCCGTGCCCCCATGACCATCCAGTCAGGCAGACCGCACGCCTGCAGCCACACCAGAGCCTGCCCATCGTGCCGCTGTCCCTGAGCCCACTGGAGACCAGCTCCGGGCTCAGGGCTGGGGCTTGGGGCTGCACGTATCTGCGGAAGAGAAAACACATGGGCTGAGGAGCAGGGTGCTGGGCAGGCCAGGCAGGCAGAGGGATTGCTCCCGGGAGCAGGATACCACTACCAAAGCAGCAGCCGCTCTCCCCAGAGCAGGGTTAATGTCGTCTCCACACTCTCTTATAGGAAACTGACTGAAAATACTAAAAAGTCTTTGCAATCCTATTGGTTCTGCCAAGGGAGCTTGACTGGCAGGACAATGCATCTTTGTTCTCAATTAAAAACATTATTTGGGCACAGCAATTATTTAAAAGCCAGGAGGAATGTGATTTTGTGATTATAACCACAATTTGTCAATTGAAGCAAATGTTTTAAGCAATCAAGGTTTGGTAGAGAAACAAGAGAGGGGGGAATAATAACAGACACTACTATGACAGCCAGTACGATTTTACTTGTATTCTGAGATCAATGCAGTATAATCACAAACCAAAATCGTAACTGTAGTGAAAAACCACATACAATGTCCTGATATGGCGAGATTAAATTAGCACACTACATGGCTGGATACTGTAAGTAGCCTGCCTGCTATGTTCTCCTTTTTGTAAGAATACAGAGCAACTGTGGCTATTCTAATACTGAAAAATGGGAAGCGGGGCAAGAAAGAAGTGGAGAGAATTTGTGTTAAATTGGATTTTCTTGTCTCCTTCTGTAGTTTTTATCAACCAGATGACAAAATATTATCATTAGCAGTTCATAGCGAAAGTTAACATTTGCCCATGGTTTTCGATTTTCTCCAAACCACAGAGGTTGGAGCCTGTTATGCACTCCCCTTATCTTACTCTGTTACTTTAGAATCTAAGAGCGCACTGTGCACATTAATCTTTCATGGCAGAGTTCACTGAAGTTCTGCCAAAATTCAATAATTATGTTTCATCCAATGCAGCAATTTATTTATCTCATTGATGGAATTTAGAACATATAGAACAAAGTGCTTAGTTTATATGAATGAAAACCCTGCTAAAAAAGCCCCAACAAATCCACAAGACAAAACAAAACAAACCCGTTTCATTTCTAAAGTTTTAAAACACCCAACAGAATCTACCAAGGAATAAAGCTGTTTTTACAAGACCAATGTTTTCTTGATAAACTGAAAGTGTTCTACAATATTTAGGGTTTTTTTTTTTTTCCACATAAGTGAAAGAATTTTGTAAATACATTTGTAAGTTTTATTTAAATACATACCAATATGTACCACTTACACTGCACCAATAAAATATGAAATATTAATGTCTAATAGTCAGTAAAAATGCCAACTAAAAAGCAAGAATTTGTATTTTGAATAGAGAATAAATTGGATTACTGCACTGAAATGGGTAACTGAAAGTTCAACAGTTCCATGGAGCAAGATCTAAGATACAAAACTACAAGTTAAGCTTTATAATTGCACTCTTTCATGATATGTTTGCAAACAAATAGAAAACATAAAGCCCTCCAAGTAGGAAGATTAGAGACATGTTATTCCTGAGGGCTGTTAAAAATTAAAATGGCACAAAGGAGAATACTTAATATTCTTCACCTTCTATTTCCTTTAGTCTCAAGAAAAGTAACTAAGCAGTTATTTATCAACCTAACTATAAAGAAGAAACATTAATCTACTGGTTTGGGATTTAGAAACAGAATACAGTATCTATACATTTTAAACTTTAACCTTATGAATACTGAAAGTTGATTTATCATGGAAACATAACTTCTTTGTATGTTTATACAGACAATAGATTTGATGAAGGAAAATGTTAAGTTGGTGTTTGCATTCAAAAGCCAAATTTATAATATTCTAAATTTTTATGCAAAACTGTTAGTTTGCAGATTAGATCTTACACTTCAGACACACTATGAGACAAAATTTGACTCTGGATTTAAAAACTGCTCACAAAGTTTTTGGAGCATAACTTGCTGTGATTTATAACACAACTAAAACAGAAATGTACACAACCAAAACAGAAACGAAAACCTCTAGAAGTAGTACACTTGCATGCGTTCATTCTTTCACAGTAAAACCTTGTAGGCAAAACTAGGAATATCACAGTAAAACATTTTAAAGTTAGTTCTGCAGTAACAAGGTGGCTATGTACATATTTTAAATTATCTGCACTTAATTCAGTAACTCAGGAGAAATTACTTCCACACATCAACAAATAAATTCTATAACAATTTGCAAAACTCTACTACCACGTTTACTTTTGCACCCAGTATGGTCATTTTCTGGCAATGCTTTACATTAAAATAGGATTCAACTGTGACGTATTTTTCCCCTGCCGTAAAAACTTTTCAAAATTCAATTAAATTCTATGGGGTTTATTTTACTAATACTCTCCATCTATTTTTTCCAACATGTTAAACTTGTCTGCTTTCTTTCATTGTAAATACGTGTTATAGTCAAACTCACAGGAGAATTTCAAGAACTGTAATTCAGTCTCCTGCAATGTAACAATGAACAAACTCTCCCAGACAAGTTACATGGAAGTACAGATACTGAAGAGTCTATAAAGCTCGAGTTTTTTCCCAGCCTAGCATTATGTAATAAAGGCAACACACACACACACACACAAACACCTCACAGAAAACGTATGGTTTAACAGAAGAAAGACAATACCTGTAAAGCCCATTTTAACAGCAGGAACTACTGCAAAAGGGATCAAGGCGGGGGGGGGG
>VZRE01009275.1:100416-125552 GCA_013396775.1 Cephalopterus ornatus
GGGGGCAAGGGGGAGGGGAAGGTGCGAAAAGGCTGTTCCATATCGATATTGCTGCCGAAGTGTGGTGTTGCTTATAAATAAACAACACATAGAGGAAGGAAGGAGCAGCTCCTCGGCTATAGCCACAAGTGCAGAAATGTAAAATAAAAATACATAACAAATTTGCTGCCCAATGCACTTTGTCTTTACATTGAACGCACGTGGAAACGACACTGGGGTAGAGTATACACAGCTTGTAATAGGAGGTCCTTAATTTGTAATTGCTGGGTTGCTTTGCTAAATACAGATTAAATTCACAAAACGTTCAAGTGTACAATAATAATGTATTCACTTACAGTGCCAGACTTGTTTATATAATATCAGTGAGGAATAATCACCCATTTATTGCACTGATGATCTCCACAAATTTCAAAACGCCGAGCACACTTGAAACGTGAACTTTTGCAGCTCCTTATTAATGTTTAGACTAACTCCCTTTCCCCCTTTTTAACAACAAAAGACTACCCAGCTCCTGCTCCCTTGTCTCGCAGATCAGACCCATACCCAGATGTCAAGGAACTGGGATAAATCCAAAGGCACATCCAAGATTTTCCTTGCAAATTTCCCCCCCAAATTGATCCAGGCATGTATTTTTTAAATAGATATCGAAAAGCTCCACTCATACAATTCAAACAAAGAAACTTCTCGAAAATATCATTACTTACTGTTCACTGAGCATAATTTACTGAGCTTAAAAGTGTAAAGATTCATCTGCTTTAGGTCCACAAGTGTTTTAAGCAACCCCTAATACTGTATCCTGCTTAAATGTGACAATTAGTGCTGCTTTGGCATGTTGAAAAATACAAAGGTACCAACGATCCTCATTATGCCTTAGCTCTCTGTAGCCTGGTTTTTGGAGGTGCGTAAGCTGCGGAAATTTAGAATGATAATAGCAACAATTTGGTACACGAGGAAAAACAGACCCTCCCCCCGAATGCTTCAGATATACTGTATAAAGTCATTTTGACATGCCTACACAACTGGTTGTGGCAGCTTTCAGACATGATTCCTAATCACAAAAAAATGCTTCAGGTTCTTTTAGAGAAAGCTTGCCTTGGGAAGTTGATTTTGGCCAAGTGCCAAAATCATGTGCAAAAGGGGCCCTCATTACCAATTCATGGCAGCCTTCAGCACTGACAAAAAAATGTGACCCAACAGGCTAAAGCAACAACTAAAATTAAAAAGTATGAGACAAAGACAACTTACTTAATATTCCTTCCATCGCCACGTTAAACTTTTCCGTAATTAAACCCTTGTTAGTTCAAAGCAGTTTTCAACTACTTTTACATGATTGCACAGGCAGTCTGTAACAGTGGAAAGCTTTCCCTGTAAATTCTCCCCAGACTCTCCACTTTTAACAGCATTTGGGTCCGACAGCAGAACTTTTTGCTGCACGCCTCTGCAAGATACCCCTCTCCAAAGAGAAGCGAGGTGCCCGCGCGTATTTCAGCGAAAACTAAGCAGATCATTACAAGCTTTTGCAGGCAGCAAAGGCATAGGAGGAGTGAGGAGGAGGGAGGAGAGGAAGGGCTTGAGACGGGGGAGCAGCTATTTCCTAAAGTTTCTAAAAAGCTTATCGAAACGGGCATGCAAACATGAAGCAATCGCAATTAACAGCGCTTACTGCCCCACTCTCCCATAAAAGCAGATTTCATACACGGCCTTACCTAGATGTCGTCTGGCTTTTCTGTGGATCAAAAAGTTTCCTGCCTAAGCACAGAGATATTCTTTCACAAACCATAAAGGCCCCTTTTATTAATCCAGCACTGTAACAGCCTGCTTTCTACACCACGTTGAGAGCAGGATGCGTCAGCTTTCGAGAGAAAAACAGTCTTAACACACAATTAGTGGCAGATTGTATAATAGAGGATTTATCTTAAAGAGTGAAAAGGCATTTTTTAAAAAGCAAAGAGGGTGCGGTCAGATGTTAGGCTATCCCTGAGAAAAGGGGCCTAGGCTGCACTAGTACCTAAATACTAGCAGAAGCTTACTGGGAAGGGAGCCAATGGAATGACTTTGTTTGACCCAGCTGCCAATCTCTCCTGAAGCACTGCGCCAGACTAAACACTGACACTATTTTAACTCAAATCAGGCTACAGCAGCTGTTTGCTTTCCGGCTCTCAGCTATGCACCATGGCCATGATGACTCTGCACAGCACATATGATAGAGCTGGGGCACTTCTGCTAAAATATGTTCCACATTTGGACTGGTGGTATAGAAGAGGGGGCTGGGGTGGCTGGTGTTTTGGGGGTTTCTTTCTTCCTTTTTTTTTTTTTTTAATATCTCTGCCTCCATTTTCCCCAAAGTCAACTAAAAAGGAGATTTGAGGCTTGCAAGTCAGGGGAAAGAGAAAAGTCCCTACTTGGGACTGACAAGAACCAGAATACATTGTAAAGGTGTGCACGGGCATGCAGGACTCCAAAATCCATCTACTCTTTCAAATGATTTATTTTCCTCTTGCTGGTTGCTCTAAAATTGTTCAGTATACAAATAATAAACAGATTCTCCCTCTCACTTATTTTTCACTGAAAAATGAAAGTGTGTATGTAAATACATATATATATATGTAAGAAAGCAGGCATTACATGTGTGCACATATGCTCACATTTACATATGCACCCAGATTCTGATCTAAATTACACCAGTGCAAATTGCACTGTAAGCAATGAAGTTATTACAGGTTAAAACTGAGGGTGGAATTTGATAGCCAATTTACATATGAAAGCATATGAGGCTGAAAAAAATATATAACCACTAGTAGTAATAGGCCTATGGCATGGAGGTTGGCACGTCTTTTCTAATTCAAAAAAAGTCAAAGAAGAGTTATAGCAAGAGAAACAAAGCACATACACATGGTAAAATCCCATGGAAGCCTCTGAAGCACTGGGCATGCTGCACAGTCCATCGTGGTTTTTCAGCATTTACACCTAAACTCAGACACAGTACTTAAGCCAAAATTTTGTTTCCTCTCACTCTGCCGCAGAGGGTTGCTGGCTAGTACCGAAAACTGCATGTCATGATAACTTCTCTGATCAGTAAAAACATCAGAATACTCCCACCTAAAACTAAAAGGTACAGAGAATGAAACCAACCCTTTTTATTTAATATAAAAGCGTGTGGAAGGTTTGGCTTCTGACATATGAATGCTTTCAGTAAGCACTTCGGGCTATCTTAAATTCAGTATGTATCCTCAACAAAGATAATGGGGGAAAAAAACCCCAAAACATAACAGAAATATAAAACAAAATAAACTGAAACAAAACAAAAAACCCTATACAATAAAAGCTGAGCCTGTTGCTCTGTCTTAGGCTGTTGTGCACCAACACATTTTCATGAGTTCTTTAACAGCCCGCTACCAGAAACCAGTGGAAGTTATTCATATTGCACAAACTCAAATCTCACTAAATACCTGCCCCCTCACTGGTCCTCAAGTACATTAACAGTATAAGAAAAGATCCTGGAAAAGATCTTAAATAATCCACCATAAAATGAATAAGGATTACAAATGAAATGAGTAATGGCTAGCACAACAAATGTCAATGTTCCTATCTAACATGAGAACTGAAATGGAAGAGCAGACCTGCATTATGTCCAAAACACCAAGAAAGAATGTGCAATTACTTTTACACGAAGTTAGGAAGCTACAAGAAAGGCAGTTACCTACACCTGAGAAATCTGAAATTTTAAAACAGCAGACTGGTGGGGCAAAGTCAACAGTTTTTACAGTCCCTCTCCTCTCTCTCTCCAGACAAACATTTACCACAAGATGAATTTGCAGGGTCCTTAAAGAAAATGTGGCTCCACAGAAAGGAGACTGTGTGTCCTGTGAATTCACAGCTCGTGTTGCACCAGACAAGAAAGGCAATACTGCAGCATTAGGTCTAGAAAGACACTAACAACACTGAACTTAGCATGGCTGGAAAAGAACAGATGTACAAGATAAGAAATAAAACACAGGATGGAGTGAAGCTTTGTCAGCTCCTTGAGGCAGAGAAGAAGGTAATATGGCCAAATCAACAGGCAAAGAATTTAGTAACAAAATTTGAGGATGACAGGAAGGGAAGGATGTTCTCAGTGAAGCCAGCAAGGAACTTATCCAAGACAGGACAAGATCAGGATGCAGATAAACTATGGAGGATTGACACTTTATACAGTGTTGTAAAAAAAGACAAGACTATACACTTAAATGTGGAACACAAAGGCTTTTCATTCAATTGCAGTATAACTAGCAGAAAACTCATGCAGCCTTCTCTTTCTCCTTCCTGTTTCAGTTCGTAAAGGATGGGTCCTCTTATCATAATTGCTCCAGGGTGGCTGCAGGAGAGGGAGGTGGCATCTGACATTTCTTTCACTTTTAACTGCTGTTTTGTCAGCTTTGGTCAATTCATTAAGAAACACAGGGAAACACTGGAATTAGTACCTAGTAGAGCTTTGCTGACAAATACAAATCTCTTTCCTTCTAGAAGACTGTTTAGAATTCTTATTATCTAATAAATGAAGCGTTAGTACAGCTAAGCATATTTGCAGTTCCCCTTGTATAAAATCTCTGGTTGCTCTTAAAAGGGTTCTCTGTTAGAAATAACACATTAATTTTTTTTCCCTTGATTTTGAGTTTAGGGAGCTGAGTGTGTATGTGATTACACTGTGTGCATCTATGCCAACTAAAACCTCTTCAAATTTTTTGGCCAATATTGATCAAATTTAAGATTGGAGCTTTCAGGTGTATTTTTAGAAACTCAGTAGCATTGAGCTCTCCATCCCATTGCAAATACAGGTAAATGAATAGAGGAGTGAAACTTTTTTTTGGCATTCCCATGTGCGAATATGGAAAATCCGTAGAAGAAAAAGACCTAACTGCTTCATTACTTTATGGAGAAAACTTCCATCAGACCCACCCACTGTTTTCAATATCAAAGTTCAGTTAACCTTCAGAGATGAATCCATAGGAAAGTAGGGTCCACTGGTCACAAACTACCTTGTTTTGCTGGGGAGTTGGTAGAAAACATATTAAACATATCATCCAAAGGCTTTTTTTATCTGTTTGTTTTGCTTCTTAGTTTCAGCTACTCAGAGTGACTTCTCCCTCATTGCTTCTATGTTTAGAACCATAACTTTGGCCCAGCACTTCATGATCAAATAATTCCTCACTTCAAATCAATTTTAAAACTCTTAACCGATTTAAAAGGAATCAGGATTTTATCCTTTTTGTCCCTAAACCCTAAGTATGTTGCCAGAGGGTCTCAGAAGACAATGTATGCAAAGCAATGTGCAGCTAACACTGGGAGGTGATTCGTAATTTTCAGCTTCCACTTGTGCATCAGCCACTTCTGGAAGAGCAATGGCCAAAACTATGATATTTAAGTCAATGGCTTTGGAGACTCTGAGCTCCTAAAATTCTGTGCATTTGTTCACATACTAAGCCTTCTACTATCTGAACTTTCAATAACTATCGCTGCCAGGCTGGAAGCCTTTCACTGATAAGAATCATCAGAGGAAAAAAAAATAAACTCAAAAAAGAACTTACATTTCAGTATTGCAGATACTTCAGGGCAGCAAGTTAAAATTCCCAAACCAAAACTGACTTTAAACGACTTTATTTGCCTGCCCACTCCATTAGTACATCACACCCCACAGATTTTATCAGTATGTTTCATTTATAATATGCTTATTTTAAGCTCAAAGACAATGGCAAAATACAGGGGGAAAAAAAAAAAGAAAAAAACCCAAAAAACTCAACAAACCAACACACTTCCCCTCAACCAGGAATAAATGCTATACTTTCTATTAAAAAGTGAAAAACATAAAAAATTTCAAGAGACAGTCACCTATTCATGGCAAAATGGAACACAGATGCTAACAGCTGAGAAGAAACTTGCCTCAGAAATTTGATTGCATAACTATCTTTCATGAAGGATTTTCATAATCCTCTTAGTAAGCCAATGCCCACCACACCACTACCAACAGTAGTGCACTAGATTTTTCTGTTCCATTTGATTAGGGAATCTGGTATTGCCATAGTCCATAGACGTTTTTTAAACAAGAGCAGAAAACATGGCAGTGACTGCTGCAGCTATGAAGTTAGTATAATACAGGCTCTAAAATTAGTCTTACACAATCTCATCATCTCCAGATGCTCCTTTATGCTCATAAATCCACTAAAATATTTATATTGTCCCATGCAAAGGGTTGAATGCCTGCTGTGGATTGTTGCTCCAAGGCAGCAATAACTTACTATGTCTTTTCTGTAGCAAGTTGCAGTGGTTTTTTGAAGTACAATCTATAGACATTTGCTCTTTCCATCACACCTCCCACATGTCCACAAGCCACAACATATTTATGCTTCAAGACATCTTCTGGAACAAATCAGTTTTAGTTTTGAATTAGAATACGGCATGACATGAGACAGATATAGCTGGGGTTTCTCCTAAGAAAAAATTGGTGCACTTTTAGAAAAGAGACCAAGCACACGTCAAGCTTGCATATAAGCCTCACTTCCTAGCCAAGGAAATAGCTACCATATGTATTAAAAAGTCAGTATCAAACATAATTAGATTAGATATAACACAACTGGGCCCCCAAAGACCACCATCCAATCTTACTCATTCCATCTTTGGGACCAATTATCATGTTATTATACTGAGTAGTGCTGAGAATCCAAGGATCAAGGAAGAGGATCCTATTGTGTTGCCAAACAAAAAGGCAGTTCTTGCCTCAAACATCACCCTAGTATTTTGTCAGTCAAGTTCAGCCTGGATACATAAGATCCCTAAGCTTATACACAAGGTTAGCTCTCTTCTCCCACCACCATAATTTCTTTTGCGGTTCTGACTTCTGAAAAAGCGAGACATTTCCTGGTTTTTCCTCTGTGGGTAAAGATCTTCTATGGATTTACTTTCTATTATTTTCTCTACCAAGAGATTAAATAGGACATAGGGAAAAAAAAAAGAAAATAAGAAAAAAGAAAATAATGAAGCAGGTTTTTGGTAATGCACCCCTCCAAACATTAAGCCAACATGAAAAATGAGATGGATAGCAAACAAACCCTGTTTACAGTGTTGCATAGTACTGAGATGCTAGCAATTCTGTGAAGGAGTGTGATACAGCAGTTCAAGGTGACTAGAGGTTTGGATTCTTGGTGTTTATTTCTGACCCTGCTCCTAACTCAAGAGGTACCCCTGGGTATACAACTCAACATCCTCTGTTCCAGATTTCAGCTGATGTAAATGCACAAGGCTCAAAAAGCATATGAAAGGCATGTGCAAAGTCAAGCTTTAGTTGTCTACATCTCACCTTTGCAGCAATCAAAAAAAAGCATTTAATCATAAATTAATGTAAACTGAATTTAATTTCTGAGCTTGTAATTTTTCTCAATTTTTTATTGCCTGTAATGTTCATCTAGGGTAGACATAAATATTAAACAAGGCTCAATTGATTATCCAGAATAAATTTGTGGTTAGTTGAAGTGCCATTTTTGTGTAAATTGGAGAGACAGGGCATCAGATTGAGTTTTTCACTTCATGCTTCACAAAGATAGTCCTAAGCACTAATGTCTAGAGTTTTAAACTACCTGCTTCACTGCAAAGCTTAAATAACCAATCACTCTGCCAATGCCTATGCCTTTAAGTCAAAGCTGTGTTGACTCTTTAAATATTTTCACTTTTTAATATAAACTTTTCGGACAAAAATTTCTCTTAGAGAACAAGGACCCTACACAACCAAAATGGAGAGAAGTTACCACTTTCTGGTTTTTCAGCCTTACCTGTTTAAGTGCAGCTGACACAGCACATGCATTGCTCTTGTCTGGGGGAGCGCCTGTTTACCAACCTCTTAATTATTTACAGAAGAAATCATCTCATTTAGGAATCATGATGGTATTGACTATTAATGTCGAGCAGAAGAGCCTACCAGCTACACCAGGAGTTAAGAAAAAACTGTGTCTTGGGTTCTATTCAAACTTCTGGAGAATAAAAAAGAGGCAGTTGGGATTTGCATACATTGATGAGTTTGAAATCCTGCTCAGCAGGCATTTCCACTGCTGCACACTCAGACACAACCAAAATTAAACCTGGCAACGGGAGAGAAATTTCTCAGACATCCCACACCAAAATAGCTAGTCTTCATGTGCATCCTACACCAAAATAGCTGTGTTTCCAAAATATTACAGCAGGGGGGTTGGAAATTAAAGCCTTTATTTGCATATTATAAATTCATCTAAAAATTGCCTATACATAAAACATAACATGCAACTGAAATAACATGTACAATACTACTGTAGTATTCTTCGTGCAAAACTGGTTGTCAAGACACAAACGGAACACCTCTAGAATCCTTTATTCTTTGCCAATCAAACTACCTAAACAAATAAGCAGCAGATAATGAAGCTTAGTTATTACCTGCTGTCTTGCATATCTATGAAGGCTCAAGGGAAAAGACCATCAGCTACAGTCTCTTGACTATGTTAGGTAAAAAAAAACAATCATAGTATTGCATGGTTTTGGTTAGGGGTCTGTGGTACAACAGAGTAGATTTTACAAGAACACAAAGTAGAGGAAAGCCATGTATTTGATCATTCATCAAAACAACAGCAATAAAATATGATGTTAGAAAATGTACTTAATAAGTTTTGTCATATTATTTTGGTGTTCTAAATTTTCATGACTACCACTAACTGTCAAATGAAACTTCCAACATGAAATACAATAACTTGCATAGATTAAATTAGGCACTTTGTATTCAATAACTTTTGCTTATTAATACAAATATTAACCTCTACCTTTTGATACAATGCCTCCTTTTGCCTAAACCCAGCTTTTATTCCACTCCCATCTGCATTTTATTAGTTATTTTAGACAGAACTTTACTGTCATTGGAGAAGTTTCAAGTTTAATCTAAGGCAACTTCTGCATCCCAGCTGAAAAAGTAGCAGCTATGAAAAGTAATTTGCAGTTAGTCACATCATCACAAGTTGGTTTAAATTTACACTATATGAAGTTAAATTACCATTCCAACATGAAACCCAGAAAACAGGAATTCACTTATGAAGGTCTTGCAGAGCCTTTCTCAAGTTGTGAGTATGGTCTGTCACATCTGCTCAATACATACAGTTTCCATTAGTATTAGAGAGCTGTATGCAGGTCCTGATGGGAAACATATGCTTATTACTTGGGTCGCATGAGTAATCTTCATCATGAACAATCAAACATATAGTTTTTGTTTATTACTCTGTGTATGCTCCTAATGTAGAATCTCGATATGTAATAATCCCTCCAACAACACAATACTTAAGGAGCAAATATTTGAGGAACAGGTTTCACAAACTTCCATACACGCAAAAACTTTCTCAAACATTGTGTTCTCTAAAAAAAACAAAGTAAGAAGAGAAAACAGACAGCAGATGGCTCAGTTTGAATTCTCCTGCACCCAACTTGATGCTGAAAATGAAGGTACCTCCAGGTACATGTAGTTTCTACATATGCTTAACATCTTTAACAAAAACTACTTCAAAAATGTGACAAGTGCATGCAAAGAGTTGGACATTAAGCTGTCTCAGTTTCTTCAGCTAAATGGTGTTTTAAAAGCATGAAGTATCTACTTCTTGTGACTAAGGAGTGGGGAGAACAGAGCAGAGAGGACATAGACACAGAACAAAGCAAAACTGTTTTCTGGGCTTCACACAAAAGAATATTAATGTTTTCACAGCTTTTGCCTGGGAGTAATTGATTCCCTAGTTTGGATATGAAGAAGCTAAAATGGAGTAACACTTCATCTTTCGCCAAAAATGCTAGCAAGATGCTACCAAACATAGTGCTCATGGGTAAAAGGACCAAAATTGGGGTGGTGGAACAGGACAAAAATGATGAGCAAGAATTGTGGATACATTAATAATAATACCAAGAAAGTACAAAAGGAAAAACAGGGGGTGGGGGGTTAGAAGGAATAAAAAAAGGAAGAGAAAATGAAAGGGACCTTTTCTCCCTCACTCTTCAAGCCTGCAACAATGAGGCAGGAAAACCAGAAACTTCAATTCTTCGCTACTTCAAGTTCCATTGTTGGACAGAACTAATGATGGACATCTCACAGGTTATTCAGCCCCAGGAATGAACCAATTTGGAAAGTCATAGAAAAGGTTTCCTAGAAAAAGGCACCTGCCAACTGATAGCAGCAGTTGTGTCACTGGAGGTTCACAGATTTTGTTAAATTTTGGAATTTCTCCTAGCAATACCTAGAGAGTGTTTGAGCACACAAATGATTTTAGTATTGCTGTAAGCAAAGTGACTTCAAATATAGCAGAAAAATGTTTTTAAGTGCACATTCTGATCCTCCATAGTCACACTACACTATCATAAATGCTATGTGAACCTCTACGTATAAAAAGATTGTCTGCCGTCCTTATAACCTTTTTAAAAATCTCTACTGAATGCAGAAAATGTTGATAAATGACTTATCACAAGCCTAATGATGACTCAGATATTAGCAAAAGTGGGCAAAATGACAAACTGTTGATTTTTTTTTAAATTTTGAACCTGTATTAAATTGAAATGTGTTCCTTTAAATCAACCAGGTTTATTTCAGGGATGCAGCTGTAATATGGAACTGTGGCATATAGGAGAATCTAGCTCCTTGTAGAAATCATTCAATCCTTTAGAGAAACGCATCTGATACTCTGTTGGGTAGATTTCTATGACTATGAGGCTATGAAATTTTACACCAGCTAGAGATCAGCTCCCATACTTATTTCCTCATGGCTAGTGACATGCACTGGTTTTGGATTCAGAGTTATGCAGAAAGAGTAAAAATCAAACAAAGAGTGAACAAACAAATACACAGTGTGGATTTTTTCTTTTTCATGAAATATTTTCTTCTAATTAAGCTGTAATTTTGGAGGAAAACATCACAGGTGTATATATTTAAACATTCATTATCTACAGAAAAGAACCAGAACATGCCAAATCTCATACTTTAATTTGGGGCATGAGAGAAAATTGCCCAAAATATTTGCTTAGCGTCAGAGACAGAGAGAGAGCCCATGATTCTAAATGTTCTATAAAAGGGAAGGAACCAAACATAAGCAATATATGTTAAATGTTCATGTGCAGAAAACAAAACACAGCAAATAAAAAGATGCTGTTTAGCCATGCTTTAATTACTAGGCCACGTTTTTTAAAAAATGTAATAAGAAAGCTGTTTTTTCAAGAGAAGGAGTTAAGCAACAAGGCTATTTATGCAGTTTTCTCAGCACTCAATATAGGACTAAAGAGCCTGCAATTTTCAAGGTGATTTGCAATTTCCATTAATTTGTTGAAGGTTTTGTAGCTCAATAATGAGACACTTTCATCAGTTATTAGTGAATCAGAGCTGTTTGCAGCTTTAATTCGAACACAGTAAATACAAATGCAAATGTGCACATGATTTTCTATTATTATTTCTAGAGGGTGAAAGAAGGCAAATGATCTTCAGGAGAATGGGGATGTTTATCATTACTTGCCTAGAATTGGTTAACCGCCCTGTACTGCTGGAAGTGAAGTGACAGTAGTGGTGAATGCCAATATCTGGGTTGTGACAAACTGCAAATGGTCATTTGGTGCTGGGTTGCTGCCTTTACCTCCCTGAAAACTGAAAATCTTAAGGTTTTGTCTGCTTTAAGAGACACTACTGTTGAGCTGTCATAAAGATATGGTTTTATTTATTCATCAGCTCCTTGATTAAAGGGTAAATTTCTTAAAGTTTAGGAACGATGTTAGTTCTAGCCTTTTAAATCCAGCACATTAAAGTCCTTGCCCAAGACTACAGACTACATCTATATTTTGCAGTTCTTGTAGAATGGGTTAAAATGAGACCTTGAAAGAGAAGATCTACCTGCATATTAAGGTACCTGAAAATTCAAAAGGACACTCAGAATAGTTCACCTCACCAGAGAGGTTCCTAATGTTTGTTGAAGCTGATGTAAAAATCAATGTCAATAAAATTTGATGTCACAGAAATCCCATTCTTTTAAAACATCTTTCAAAGCATCTTTGAGCATCTACCTCTACAAATCTCATCCAGAGAGCAACAAACTATTTTTTTCTATCAGTTAGCAAGTATAGGATGCTTCCTCCTTCCAAACCAAGCTGTTCATTAAAAACAAGGCTAATATTTAAATTAAAGATGGATAACACAGAGGCTCTACTCAATAGCCACTTGATGGCAGCTTCATGTATAAAAAGATTAGCCTGTGAAGTTAAAATTTTAAAGAAAACCCTTCAATAACAGCAAAAAGCCAACCCAAGTGACACCTGGATTACTGCAGAGTACTACCTTCCTAACAGAACTCTTTTTAATTCTATTTTTAAGGTCAGCAACTAAATCAATAAGTAAACCCATAAGAATAATGAATTTTAAATTTCACATATGTTGTCATAAAGCCTATTCCTTTAAAATCAATATGTGAAACATTTTTAATATCTGTTATGAATTTGATATTCATTCTAGCATGAATGAATAACCATCCAATGACAATGCATGGTTAATTTCTTTGGGAAAAGAAAGAAGAAGACTAAAAGGACTCCTTGAAGATTTACTAAGAAAGAATTCATGGACACCTTTTTTATTTATTAAATAAAATTTAATAAAAATATATGACAGTAATGTTACCAGCACAAAATAATTTCTGCAGCATATAACTGTGTAAATGCCTTACATTTCCTGCCAGCAGGATAATCCACATTACTTGGCCAACAAACAGAGACAAATAAACTTAAGAGGGATAGTAGCACATGGAAGGATATAGGTCAAGTTCAAAAATTTCTCTTCCTCTCTTGACTTACTCATCTGTTTGCACTTCAGCCTGGAGAGCAAACCCAAAGTGCTTCAGCTGGACAGTGGAAAGGGTTGGATCCCTGTGCTGTAAGTGAACCATCAGTTAGGATCTGACTTTGTCTCCCAAGATGTCTGAATATGATCAAACACAACTTGGGACATTTTTACTCGTTTGAAAAATGGATCATCCGCAACATGTAATGACTGCTCGGCATATTAAAAGCATTGGTGTAATGGTTTGGATTCGGCTTTCCCGCCGAATGCTCAAACTTACAGTTTGCAGCTTCTCCCCCTCCATATGAACACAATGGAAAGAGAGGAGGGAAAAGTTACTGAAAAGTCGAAATGACTAAAGCTGTATAAATATATACATATATGAATTTACACTTATATACAGTTAGACTATTATGTACATAGAAAAAACACACCCCGAAGGGAAAACGGAAAGGGAAAACCTTCAGATCCACTGTAAGGGAAAGAGAGAGGAAGGCTTTTCTCCCTTCTTATTTATACTCTGGTTTACGTAAAAATTATATGGAATACTGGGAACATGGTCACTTCTTTAGTTACAACCTGGTTACTAAGAAAGGCCTAGAATCAAAACCACTACAAATGGTCAATAACATATTGCAATAGTGCAACTGCAGAGAGAGCTCTGTGAGGATCATATTCTATCCTTGATTCTCTAGAACACATTTGTTTGCAGTACTAAACATATATCCAGGGAAGAAAGGACAGCTCTGTTATTCTAGTCTTTTAAGAGTTAGGCAACTCCTTAAGAATACATTCTGTCATTCTTTTAATTTATGACAGGAACTTCTATTGCCACCAAAGATGATTCAACATACTGAGTGAAACAGGAAGAAATCCTTCAAGTGGTAAATTAAACAAAAAAAAAATCTATGTTCATAAATATATTTTTGAGTTACAGAAACACTAAATAACATCCTGAGCTAATACAGAATTAATACTCACAAAGTCTTCTGTTTCAAAATTTGGATAACTTCATTCCAAGCACTAGAGCTTTAATGTTAGTATTTCACCTAAAGCAAATCTTTTTGAGTCAAGTTCTTAAACCTCTACAAATATGATTTACAAAAGAAGCTGAAAGTCCACTAAGTGTAGAATCACAAACAGAAAGAATGTTTTAGATCTAAAACTAATGTTACATTTCTCATTACTTTTGCAAGTCACAAAATTCATATGGAGCAGTCTCAATGCTTCAATTTTACTTGAGCTTTAAAATTAGATGTCTTAAGAATTTCCAGAAAACTTTTAAAAAAAGAAATTAAAAAAATATTTTCTGCCCTTCCTCCACCAAAACTACTCTGCAGGAGAAGAACAAACATTGGGGGAAAAAAAAAAAAGCTGTCAGATAGTTTTATCAAACAGGATTCAACAATACAATGATAACAAGATAACAATACCAAACAGTTCTGGGAATGTTTTTCCAACAGTATCTTGAAAAGGTATTTTTCATGTTTTATGTAAACCTTAATGTATTTGAGTGTGAATTTCTAAACTCTTATTGATGTTTTACCTCACATAAATTTATATATGAGCCATAAACACTTTTTTATTTTATACCTAACAATAAATAGTTTACTATAACTGGGACCTGGGGGGTGGGGGTGAACAGGGAGGAAACAAGACAAAAAAGTAACAACTGTAAATTCAATTTCCAAGTGTAGCATTACTGTTCTTCTTCCTGAACTGAGTACTGCATTATATTAGTCTTCATTTTGATATTGCGAAAGGACAGAAGACTATGGTAGTCTGAAAAATATTATTTCAGATAAACATAGAGAATATGGATCACATATGACTGAAATACTGGCATAATAGCAGATATTACTTCTCCTCATACCAAAAAAAAAAAAATAAAATCCTTAGGCTGCAACCTTAGTTATTTAGTCAACTGTATATGATTTATATTCTACCTTTTTCATGCTAGAGTCCACAAACCAGCTCCTTTTCAAACTGCTTCTCAAACTAGAAAGCAGCTCTCAGAGGAGGGGTTTGCTTATTTATTAATGAGCATCCACCATGGTATTAATTTTTATAGAACTCCTTCGTCATTGCTATAGGCCAAATTAACTTTGTTATTTCACTATTTGGAAAATATATAAATGGCATTGCCAGGACTGGTGGATTCCTGACTAAATCTTATAAACAGCATGGTGGCAGACACACAGAAATTGCCCTGGAAATTAAGAACCTGAAGGACCACTGCTGTAGGCCACGGAGAAGTAGGCTGGAGAACTGACTGTAATCTCTATGTCACAGAATATAATCAAGACCCATAAAACCCCAAGTAATTTCAAATGTTAGTGGTGAAACTGAGATACAGAAAAGTTTTGCTTGGTTGGTTCTTCAGTTCCCTTGTGCAATTTAACTTTATTCTTTGTGAATCACAAAGCTTTCAAATTGGCCACTTTAAAATTATTAGCGCAAAGAATTGCCAAACATTGCAGTAAATGGTAGTTCAGTTTTTGCAATAAGATCATGCGTTTTGATGGAGGTTGTGAAATAGGTGAGCTTACAAATATTTCAAAGAAGAGGCTGTAGGTTCTTGCTGTACAGGAGTAGCATTCTTATTAATGGAAGGCAATTATGGCGAGAAGGGGATGCACTGGCAGAGCAGCAGAAGTGCCATGATGTATGCAGCAACAAGGTGGGAATTGTAAGGGAGGTACAATGACTCCAGGTGAAGATAAGCTGGAATGGTGAAGCAGCTTGTGAATGTGGAGCCTGAGAGTTAAGGTATCAAGTTTTACAAAATAATTCTTTCCCAAAAACTTATAAAATTTCATGTTCAAGGTCTGAGAAAATCTTGTTTTAACCAATAACTATTAATCAGCATTTTTTGTGTTTGCAGATTTTGTGTTTGGGTTGTGCTGTGTTTTCATTTAAATTGACATTAAAATGACCTGAAAATATTTTTTGGTGGAATATGGATAAGATGCTCGTATATGTTATTTTAGCTTTGAAGCTTTATATTGTTCTTCTCTTGGCGTGCTAAGCAGTTAATATTTCATACTTAATCAAATTATTTAGATTTCCACATGCAATCCATTTCTTTTCTAGACAGAATTGATGAGCAATAACTACAAACGTTAAATGCTCTAGAGATGGGCATTATACTAAATGCCACTTCTTAATGTTGTTTCTATTTACTTTTTTCTCTACTAATTCGTTAAAGAATCTTCTCACTTCAAAAACTGTGAATCCCTTAATAATTAGGTGGGTGAATTTTTTATACAAAAATTTATAAAAGCAACCTGCACATGTAACTTCATGAGAATATCTAAAACTTTCCCCTGTTTTGCATGCAGAGATCTACTTATTAACACACACATACAATACTGGGAAAATATTTCTATTTTTACCAGAACAGAAAAGGAAAAACAGTAATTATGACAAAACAAAATTCATGATTTTGTAAATTTCAGATCAACCACACCTTTAACAGATATATGGAATGGTATTTAAGATGAGCCAGACAGCTTGATCCTACCATCAGTTTTCTCTTAAAAGCTGATGTAATTCCCAGATTTCTGTTCTTTCTAACTTGAGTCCAAGCAACACAAGTATCAAATTGCATCAAATAAATCATAATAAATGCTTAATAGACAAATATGCTTGTTGTTTTTCTTCTACTTGTTTAATGACCTACACAGACTTATCTTTCAACTTGGAAGCTGCTGTTCTTGTTCCTGACTGTCCTTTTGCAGTGAATCTTTACTTCATAAGCACTGTAAAGAAAATTTTGCAGCATGGCTGATGACATTTGGTTTCAAATTTGATAACATTCTCTTAGTTTCTTTGTGCTATCTGATCAAATATGCATGGAGAGCAAATTTGCTACTCATGAAAAACAAAATATTTTACAGAAAAGTAATCTAATATAAATGTGAAACTTGCCCCACATGTCTCTGTTGCCCTATCTACAAACTAACTTCCTGTATCAAAGATCATAATACACAAGAATTTTTCAATTAAGTGATCATCTTTAAGGAGGGAAAAAAAGTACTTCCCATGGAAGAAAGAAAAATTATACCAGAATAATTTTCTTTTCCTACGCTGCATCAGCCTCTTACAAGTATAGATAACCCTTCCCTTCAGAAACAAGGTTATTCTGTACTGAGTGTACTGGCTGATATCATTACTTCAGTTATTTGGAAACTTATAGTAGAGACACACCGCTTCAATGGGAACAAAGCACAGAATTGTTTGCCCTAGAGTAACAAAACACAAAGTGTTTTCTAGAATATAGGACTTTTTGTTGTTGTTGTTTTCAAATACTAAAAGCTCAGGATTTACTGAGACTTCCCAAACCTTTCAATTTAAACTCCGATTTATCAAGATACTTTAGTGCACGCTTTATAGTATGTGAGCAGTCCAATGACAAACTGATTAGAAGCTATCTGAAAAATATCTTAATGATACCATAGAATCATAGAATGGCTTGGGTTCAAAGGAACCTTAAAGATCATTCAGGTCCAACCCTCTGCCATGGGCAGGCACACATTCCACTAGACCAGGTTCCTCAGTACCCTGTCCAACTTGGCCTTGAACACTTCCAGAGATGGGGCATCCACAGCTTCTCTGGGCAACCTGTGCCACCCTCTCAGTAAAGAATTCTTTCCTAGTATCAAATTTAAACCTACCCACTGGCAGTTTGAAGCCATTCCCCCTTATCCTGCCACCCTTGTAAATAACCTCTCTCCATCTTTCTTGTTGGTTCCCTTTAGGTACTGAAAGGCCACAATTAGGTCACCCCAAAGCCTTCCCATTTCCAGGTTCTACATTAAAACATCCCATTAAACTTCGAATTAATGTTGCTGTTATATTTACTTCAGTCCATTTTTTTAAGATGCTATGCTTACTATTCTTTTACTATGTACAAGCAGCAGTACAACAAGCTTTGACAAAATGCCGGCTATTTTTACATAGAAATAGAAAAATAGAGCTTTTGCATCAATTTTAAGCATAAAATCACAAATGGAAAAAAAAGGCTAAATCTAAAACTGTCCACAATAAACAGGAGTCGAAATGTGCCTTTAGGAGCCTATTCCCTTATTAGGGATTGCTTCTTTTATTTCAAAATTTTGTGTCAATATTCTGTGATGTCAAAACTAGTCTTCAAGTTAAAGAGAAATACAAAGCCAACTGCTTTTCAACATAAAAAATTATTCTGGAAAAAAACCCTTCCATGACAAGTCTGATTATCATAATTACTTAATAACAGTTTCTTAAACCATGGGAGGAGTTTGGGTTTTTTACTCAGTTACTATTTGATCCCATGTTACACAATAGTCTTGTGTGTCTTAACTCATAATGCTTTTGATATTATATATTTAAAATCTGAATGCAATCCTAACTAGAGCAACTATGAATGTTTTCACTTTATAAATAAGTAGACTGCTAAATTCAAGGTATTAGTAATATAACTTTTAGCACTTCTTTTTCATATCAGTTTATAAAGTTGATAACATTCAAAGAAATATTTCATCTGTTGGCAGAAAGCTAATGGTGATCACAGCTAAGATGATGTTAACTTCAGAATGACATCAACATTTCTGCTTCCAAAACTGATGATGCCAATGAAAACTTGAAAATTACACAGCTACCTGGGATGGATGGGAAAGTTTAGGCATGACATCCCCAAAGTCTGTGATTCAGGAGTGACAAATTAAGGCTTTCAAGGAGCTACAGTGTTTTCAAGTGAGAGAAGCTGATAAAAATCATGTGAGGCAAAACAGAGATCTCCTTCAGAACATACAACTGGGCTAAGGATAAAGAGAGATAGAAACAGGATTTTGCTCTGAAAGGCAGAGGAATATACTTGAGAAAAAAAAAAAGAAGCATGTCCACAGAAAAAAAAGTGAAGCAAAACCCCGCCTCGCTATCGAAAAAAGCTGGGTGGTGTGAAACATTCTTTTGAGAATAGTTACAGGTAAGGTCTTAAAGGGCCTGAATACTTTCCCTTTTTTTATAAATAAAAGAATCTTTGTAGGAATACTTATTTTGGAAGACCATTCAGCCAAGAAGAATATGTTCACCAGTTGTTTGAAACCCAAGAACATTTATTGCAGGTGCATCTCAGAAAACAATTGAGATTTTCTTCTGGGACACCGACTGGTGGCCACTGGATTCTGATGTATAATTAGAATTATACATTCAGTGACTTCAAGGTAAAACTATTGTAGGAAGTTTCAAAAGTAGAGCAAAAATGATGTAAAATACCAAGATTAGACCTCCAGGACCAAAATTGGAACCCCATCAAGTTCTATTTTGTCATACCATTTTCCATGTTGGAGAAAGCAAAGGGAAGGTGTGCTTTGCAGTGGAAAGTACAGTCCATAAAAGGAAAGAATTTAGGACATGTAATTTTTCTAACAGTATTTTTACAAGAGACAGACTATCCAACTAAGGGCCAATCCAAATACATGTGCATGCAAGAAAATAATTTAACACAAACTCTACTGCATGATACCACACCATGAATAGGGCACACATCTACATATATAGTGACATATGTCATACGTATTGAAAGACAATTAATGTCTGTGATGGCTAATCAGGAAGCATGGAGGGGTTATCTAAGGAAGCAAATCTCTTGTTATTGAGGTTGAATGATGTTGGAAATTAAGGGCAAGTTTTGTTTTACGGATAAAAATTGCAGCTGCCAAAAATACACAGCAAAGTACTAAATATAGGGAATGAACCTAAACCAACTTATGCTTTCTAAGACTGAAGCTAGTTGTGTCCTGCAGTCACTTTTGGGCAGGGGAACCAGAAGAGAGCCAGCCTAGGGCAACCTCCCTGCTCCCCCTGATCCCTGCAGTGGGGAATTGGGATCCTCAGCACCGTTTTACTCTGCAGATTCAGGTCCTATTCCTCCTCGCTACTTGCTAATGTAGACATAGCCAAATTATATTTATTTGGAGACTGAAGCAGGGCTACATATGGAGAATTTCACCTTTGACAAGTACTAACTTCATTTACATTAACACCTGTCTAGACTGTTTTCCTAAGTATAAACACAAAAATCTCCTTAGTGTATTTGGGCCCTTCTTAGTAAATTAACCATATGTGACGTAAAGTGATACAACCCAGTTAAAGGTATGCCATTGTTGATAGGATCAATTACAGTCAGACATAAGTATTCACTGCTTGTACCATCTGTGCTGTACTCCTAAGTGCAGAACCTTGTCAGTGAAAGCATACACAGATTAACTGTATTTGCTTTCATTAAAAAACACCAATTTGGTTTGTCAGCGCTGGGCACTTTCTGTTAAAAATTGCAATAATATAATGCACAGTCACCTCCTCCTTCCAGCATACCATGGATATATAATTTGAAGGGTTTAGAATAATATTTGTGGTTATTCCACTTCTTGAGTGATTTTATTCTTAACTAGTGGCAACTGTCCAACAGTCCTCCAAAACTCCACTTATATGCCACTCCGGGAAATCATTGTGGTCATAGTAAGGAAGCAAATCTTGCCTGTTCCATTGCAAGTTTATCAACATTTTCTAAGGTTTCTGTTTTTCACTGCTGTTCTTCAATATTACAGGATCTGATTATATCACATTTGAGGAGGAAAAAACCCCCAAAAGAGTGATTCAAGCCTTGGAAACGTAGATATGCCTACAGACAAATAAACATATGTATATATATATAGTAGAAATACTACAACTGATTTCATGCCTTTGATGTTAGCTGCAATGAGAACTTATGGTTAGATTAAACTAATACTCCTAAAGTTAATTAAAAATTTCATGGATGAGTCTTGTACATAAGAAGCTGTGTACAGCTCTATAGGGTTTGGAATAGGTCTTATTTTCATTCCTATCATTACTATGAGAAAATTATTTTTATTTAGTAACATAATTATAGGATAGCCAGCATAGTCTCTGTATGGGTATAGAGCAGGTTTTAAAGGACTGTCTTGGAGCATGGGAAAAAGCTGTACAACTACATTTGCTTAAAGATCAAAAGCTTAAAAAGCAGGTTGAATTACAATTTATATTTTCCTCACAACTGGGGCAACAAACTGATGAGATAAAATATGTTTCTAATCAAGCTCCGTCCAAAGATGACATCTTCAAGGAAGATGAAGACCCAGTGTTCTATTGTTAAATGACTACAGTTAAAACTGTAATCAATACAGGTCACTTCAGAAAGCAGGCTGTGCATCTAAGTGTATTTCTCACTCCTAGAATACTGAAAGACCACACTTAAGGATGCTCATAAGTAAAAAGTAAGAAGGGATAAATAAGATGCACTTCTATTGCTATTGTTTGGACACTGGGTTTATATCTCTGTGTTTAATTTGGGAGGGATTTAGAGTCACACCCATGTGGGAAGAGCCTGGTCAATTTAAAATTGAAAAAAAAAAAGTAAAAAGCAACAAACCAACCAAGAAACAACTTTTGGCTGATGACGACTTCTCCCTGTGTTTATTGTAAAGTAAATCTAAGGGCTTGCTCTCCTAAGATATAAAACTGTGCTGCTGAGGATACTGACCAAAAGTTTAATAAAATGATCTGTAAGAAGCAGAATTATAGAGAAGAGCTTAAATATGTTCATTACAAAATGAGAAAAGTTAAAACAGTACTGTTGAGATTTATGATGCATGCTCATTTCTTTCAAAACAGCTGAAAGTAAATCACACTTCAGGATGTTTCAAAAGACATTTAAAGAAGGAAATATTTATTTGAAATCTAACAAGGTGCCTAGAATATTTTTATGATTGTATGTAACACAAAAGCAAACAAAATGCTGATTACAGCACCTTTTAAAGATAAAAGTAAAAAAGGAAATTTTGCAAAATGTAAGAAGTCCCTCTTTCACCCACCCAACAGCACACATAAGTACTTTTATCAAGGCCTGATTACGAAAGGGTGGTACCTGTATTCTTCAGAATACAAAACATTTAGAGAAATCACCAGAAAAATCTCTGAATTCACTTGCAAATAAATTTAAATTTTATGTAGTTTTTAGTGGCATTTTTATATGTTATATTAAGACATCACAAATGTCTACACAGAAGAGCCTGAAATTCTCTTATCCTTTTGTTTTCTTTATTCACATTCTCAAAATCTTACCTACTTCTCACTTGTAACAGAAAACCGTATTTAACTATATCTATTGGAGCACAGATGATCTGACTTTCACATTAATTGCTGACAGATACACCTTTGAAGAGGAAGCATTGTTTGAATCTCACCTAGAGGACAAGGTTAAAGCAAACTAAGCAGACAGGTTTGCTGTAACACCACCAAACAACGGTTATATGATTATGTGAAGCTGTCAGAGTTGGCAGGTTCAAAATCCCAGTATAGAACCAAACAGCTTGCTTGATTCTTGGAGCCAAAGAAGTTATGCAACAAGAAATTTGTTTGTGCTGGGAAAAAAACCAGTCTCTGTACCCTTTCATGCCTTCCATAAGTATTTTTGAAAAGGCAAGCAGTGGCATAATTGTCTTGAGAAGATGTTTTCTTACATCTTATGTGTTGTATTACATCTTACAAGATGTTATACAAGTCAAATGCACACCATCAGAAATCAAAACCCTATCTTCTGAACAGTGCAGACATACTGATATTATAGAATGTGTTATTCTGTTGCAGATGCTCCCTGGTAAAGGATGTACACTTACCACAGTCTGTGCTGTATGGTTTCAGAAAGGTACATTTTAATTAAAAGCATGCATTTGATTCAATCGCACCCGGTTTCAGCTCTGCACTAAAATGTTTGGATGAAGGCTTGCAGTGAAGATACCTGCTTGAAACACTGCATACCAGAGATGGCTGTGCAGGCTTTGGCTGGAGAATGAAGAGAAAAGTGTTAGATAAAGGTCTCAGAAGTTAATAGTGTCTGCTGCAACAGCAAGTGTCATCACACTGCCTCAATCCTCCCTTCTCTCCTCATTAGACAGACTAATTGCAAAGTAGTACAGCATCGGCACAACTGCAGTAATTCCACTGTGTTGCTCTAGGAAACAAACTTTATGAACAAAGGAAACTAGACTTCTACCGCTCCTTTTCAGATGGTTACATCTCCTCTTAGGAAATGCAACTAATAGCCATTAGGAGTGTTATGCCATTCATCCTTACAATTCACACGTATTACAGAAGATAGTTTAATAACCATTTCATACAACAATCTAGTGTTTCAGATGTAACAAATTTTGTAATTATCATTATTATCCATAATCATCACACTTCAGGAAAAATTGCCATAGGAAACTTAAAATATTAAAGCATCATTGTTGTAAAGAGGTCCATTTGAATTTGAAGTGGATTCAGGTGTTCGGATATTCACAGTTTAACAATGTGCTTTGTACAAACAATAAAATTGTGAGAAAGTTGCTCTTTTTTCCCCAAAACAATAAAATATGCTGTTTACATTGTACAATTTTTTTATTGAAAAGTCAGTTCCACCTATTTCATCATGGATAATATTAGACTGTCTTGTAAGAAAACAATAATTGATTTGAGATAGAAACTGTAAGGAAGATGAAAAAATCAGAATCTGTTTTTGAAAACTGATCATCTCCATTTGGAATTTTTTCTCTAATCATGTCTGGATATAATTTTGAACTAATCCTTTAGGCAAAAATTTCTATATGGTAGTGAAATCCATCTGGAAAACAAATGCCAAATCAATTTGCTACAATTATGGTACATCAATTACAACATTTTGAAATTAATTTTGTAGGAAGAATTTATGATCAACATAACAAAAACTCAAAAAGAGGTCCTAGTGGTTATGGTACCAGACTTGAGATGGCAGATGTAGATTGAATCCCTCATTTCAGCCCAGACCACTTAGCTGTGAGCTAAGCCCTGGGCCACAGATACACAAAAACAGCAAGGTCCCCAAAACTTCCCTTGTGGAAGCTGGTACTCGTGAAAATCTCGGCCTTGATCTCTTTCTTTCTCTGGCTTTTCTGTAGGTCAGTAAAATGGGTCTAGTAATCCTGTCCTGTAAGTTAATATAAATGGAGGTGGAAAAAAATCCACAAATAGCTTAATTAATCCAAAATAAGCAACCCCCAGCATGCACTAAAAGTCTAGACGATCAGGCACACAGCAAACTTCCAGGGTGCTCAGATAGGCCTTTAAAAAACATTTTATCAATAGCCGATGTTCCCTTTCGTTTATTTCCCTCAGATGATGAATTTCTGGCCCAGGTCTACCTTTTTCCCCAAAAACGAAAAACACTCTTTGTTCCCCATGTTATGCAGTTATCCAGGCTGATATTGTTAATTTCTAAACATCAGCTTTCCCATGATTATCATTATTGCTGTTTCAAGTTTTCACTGTGTTTGAGTGAAATATCCTATTTTCTGTTTTAGTTCTGCCTCTTCATCATTCTTCCTACCTACGCTTTTAAAACACTGTATCCTGAAATCTCAAACACACTCACCTTCAGATTACCATCTTGTACTCAACAAAAAGTTCAGTGATGAGATAGGTTTCCAAAGTCCCTCTGGACAATGTTTGTCAGCTATGAAAACATTGAGGAGACAAAGGATGGGGAACAGATGACAACTAAAACTGGAACAATGCAATATTCATAAAATTCAGTGATCCAGAATACATCTGCCACTCAGCCAGTCAGTCTCTGCATTTATGTCCTTAATGCCCACATGCAGAACAGCCAAGAGGCTTTTCCTCTTTCTTGCTGAAGGTGGCTGCAGCTGGCTGAGTCCTGCAGAAACTAATGCCAAGACTGGTTTCTAGGATGCAAGTGACCCCACTAAATTGTATATCATATCACAGCACAGTGACACAACAAACTAAAACAATGTTTTACGTACAATTGACATCTTCTGTTGACTTTTCACAGTTTGTCCCATCTCTTCAGCATGGTTTTCATATTACTTCCCTTAGCGAGCCAACCTCCCTGCAGTTACTGAGTACTGGTACTGCCCACTGCTTTAAACAAACCTTTGTAAATGAAATGGAGGCTATAAAAGCAGTTCATAGCCTTAACTACCTTCAATTACCTTCTGAATAATGACACGAGGATATATGATGAAACTAAATCCAGTTATTTTTAAGGAACTATATTGAGAATCTGCTTAAATGTAAGGAACACAAAAACATCAAATGAAGCAGCTGAGCTTGCTATTTGCTTTGCTACAGGGGAATATCATACTTAGTTAGATGTTGAGAATGAAGTTGGATAGCAAAGCAACAACAAGGAAGTAATCTTCCCATTCTTGCCAGTACTGGATATTTTGCCATACTGAGTAGAGGGGAGAGAGGGGAAGGGGGG
>VZRE01009277.1:0-33550 GCA_013396775.1 Cephalopterus ornatus
CGCCGCCTCTCGCCCCGCGGTCGGGAGCGCGGGCAGGCGGCTCGGCTGCCTCCCCACCAGGAACTGTGCGTGTGGATGTGGATGTACAGACACAGGGCGGGCTGGGGCACGGGCAGACACGCGTGGGACAGACCGCAACGCGGGGAGGGTGCCGGCCCGGGGCTCTACTCTGACAGAGACGAAATCCGAGGGTGTTTGTGCCGCCGAGCCCGTCCTTCTTTCGTTCCAATTGGTGCTGAGCCGAGCAGATCGATCCCTGCGCGTTCGTGCTCCCCCGTGGACAGGCGGCCGCTGGCACACCGGAGCAGTGGCTGAGGGGACATGGGGATTTCCACGGTGGGGAAGCGGGCACAGAGGATCCCCGCACACGGGGCAGCAGGGGTGGGACGAGGAGCCGGGAATGATGGATGGCCGTAATCGCTGCCCGACCCCTAACCGAGGGTGCTGCGGGTTAAACACCCACGGCCTGGGATGTCCAGAAGCCCCTCCGAGGGGTGCTCAGGCTTTTCCGAGCTGCGGGGCTGGCCCGGCCGTGCTCCCGTCGGGAGAGGGATGCTGATCCCTCCTCGGCTCCAAGGGGGACTGCAAACCCCTCCCGTCCCTCGCACGCCCGGGGGCACCCGGCTTTGCTCTGTGTGCGGCCCGAGGAAGGTCCCGGGGGGCGGCTGTGACAGAAGCGTCAGGGGGACAGAAGGGGTTTGGGGTTTTGCCGGGCACGAAGTGATGTCGCCTTCACAAACAAACTCGTATCCACGGGGAAATCGATGCAGATAATGTTTAGAAGATTAAAAGAGCATTAATGTTGGCAACGGGAGCATCAACGCATGGACCCAGTTTTCATTGATCTGGAACCTGAGCCGGCTCATTTCCAGTAATGCTGCTGGTGCTTTTCCTTCCCAGCACCGGGCCCGGGTGGGGATTCCCCGTGGAGCCCTACATATAGGGCAGAAAATCAGGGATCGCAGCTACACACAGAGTTTTATGCCTGTATAATTCTGGATCCCCCCTTTCCCAGTCCCCCTGAATGCCTTCGCATCCAGGAGTAAAGTTTGGAGAGAGCTCGGGCGCTGAGTGGGCACGGATTCCCCGTGGAGTGGGAAAGACCTTTGCAAATTACCTTTCCCTTCAGGAAATCGATTATTTTAATTTCCTTTTATTACCACGTGTGAATAAGCGGCTCCCTTGCCTCCGTGCTTCCTTTACTTGCTTGCTTAAATCCCTCTGAGCACGGGGAAAAAGCCTAAAGTGTTTCAGGCTACTGAAAAACAAAAAAACCCCCACCAGCTCTTTGCCCCATACTCCTGAAAATTTTTCCCTAATGGGGCGAAAATCTGCTGTCCTTGGAGGGAAATCCCCCTCTCCCTGTGGGAGGTGTAGCAGAGCGGTGTGCTTAGCATTTCTTCTTACTATAGAAGATCATGTTGTTTATCCTATTCTATTCTGATCTAATTTAATCTTATTATTTCGGTGCTTGTTATCTCTTCTTGGGGCTCTTTAAGACTCCCGCGTCGTGCGGGAAGGTGCGGGCAGCTCCCGCTGGGAACAGGCGGTTCCGTGCGGCTTTGGAGCTCCGGGGGCTCCCGTTTCGGGGTCACAGTGCCCGTGTCCTGCCGCGGCAGCAGGGGGGGGAACGCGGCGAGTGCCCTCCCGGGGACACCGCGCTGCCCCCGGGGCAGGGACGGGGGGCTTTGGGGGGTTCGGACAAACGCTTCTCCCGCAAAACGACCCGCGAGAAGCGCCCCCGGGCTCTCGGTCTGCCTGGACGGCGGCACCGCCCCGGGACCCAGTCCTCAAAACCAGCTGATGACCCCTGTCCTGCTCCTTCCCGCCGGGAGAACGAGGCAGCCCCTCAGGCGGGGTTCCCGGAGGCCCGGGGGGAGCCTGCCCGCACCCCCCCGCCCTCCGTCTCTCCCTCTCTGTCCGCGGGAAGGTCCCGGGGGACAGTCCCCAGATTTCTGCCGGGGTCCGCAGAGCGCTCCGCCGCCCGTTTGCCTTCCGCATCGCGGTATCACCTTATTGATGATTACACACTTTGGTACCAAAACATCATCAATGATTCATTTGTGCCAAACAGCCGCCCCGACCGCCCTCCGCGTTCAGACCCGCCTGGGGGGAGCGGCGGCACCGTCAGCACCACGGAGAGCGCAGGAGAGGGATGGAGGGATGGAGGGATGGAGGGGAGGGAGCAGGAGGAAGGCGGGAGCGGGGGCGACAGCAGACCCCCAGGCCAGGCGGTGGCCGCGGTCCCTCCGCGTCCCCGTGATCCGTGGGTGACAGTAACAGGAGTGGGGGGCCATCTCCACACACCCCCAGCGCCAGGGCAGACCCCCTGAACCCCCAAACCCCCGGCGCCAGGGAGAGGGGTCTTACAGAGCAGCTGGTGCGAGGGGTGGGCTGTGGACAGCCATCCGCCCGTCCTCTGCCTCTTTGTGCCTTACCAACACTTTGTGCCCTGCGTTTTGAGGCTGTTTCTGTGTCTGTAGCTACAGCTAAAAATTAAGGCATAGTAACATCTGTATCAAGCACGTTATCTATATGTATATATCTATATACAAGAGTATTTCTCAGCGTTTAACTAAATATACAGGTACGTAAAGGTTCTTTGAAAGGTGCTTAGTGGCTTGAAATATTGGTGCTCTCTTTGGCTATAGATTAGTGGTTATGCTTGAACAATCCATGCAGTAAATTGTGGTGCCGGGTGATTAATTATATTTCCTACGTACCAGCTTTCCAAAATAATATCCTGCCCCAGCTTTTTTTGTTCCACATCATTTCTGAAACCATTTCTGCCCTGCAGAAATTTGAATCTTGTGCAGCAAACGGGTTTTATCAGTGCCTTGATTATTTGATGAAGTTAAATCTGAGCACATTTGTCATTAAATGCACTTCTATATTTTTTCCCTCTGCTTTGTTAAAAAAACCAATTAATTGATTGCCATGTGTTACTCATTCTGAAGCTGTTCTTCACTATTTCCTTATAAGATTTTTTCCCAGCATCTTGTTTTTTCCTGTATCTCTTGCCTGTCACCATTTGAACTGAAATATCCCAAACTCTGCAGATGAAAACTGCCACCATTTATTTGTGGCAAGGAATGCCTAAAGGGGAAAACATTTTTGCCTAAAGGATTATTTTCCAGTGACTGGTGCTGGTTCTTCCCTCACTCTTTGAAGGGGCGTTTTGGCTCTGCACTGTGGCCCCAGGTGCTCATCCTTAGTGCTCCTCCCTGGTATTATCCACAAAATCTTGTCCTGGATGTTCCTGCCATGTGCCAGCTGCAAGGGGCTATTCCTTCCCTTCCAATTAGACATTGCTGGGAGATAAGAAGCTTCCTGCAGGAACCAACACGTCTGTTCCGAGGCTGTGAGCACTAAAGGCAGCAGACTCCTCTCATCAGAGCAGCTCCCCCGTAGCTGCCTTCAGAGTGGAACAGGCTCTGCAGGGGCACAGAGAATGGATCTCAGAGGGAAAGCAGGGCTGCAAAGGACTGCAGACATCACTTGTCCTGACAGTCTGCCCCGTTCCTCGGGAATCTCCAGAGATGGGGATTTCCCAGGCTAGCCAGGCAATCTCTTCCAGGGCTTACAGGTACAAAAAAATCCTTAATGACTTGCCTTAATCTCACTTTTTGTCTTTTAAATCCTTTGCTTCTCATCTTATCCCCACTAGACACAGCTAAAAAGAAGACTCCCCTCCTTCTGAAGGCAATCTGTTTGTCTTTAAGGCTCCCATCTTGTCTCCTGCCTTCTCTGGAAAAAGCCCGTCCTACTTGGACGATGAATATGCAGGGAAAGCTTTATATCCAGCGGGACAGATAATACATCTCTTTTTCCAAGGTAAAAGATTTTGTATCCAGCTCTATCAATCTTGCAGACTTTTGCATAAAAGGCTCTCTGATTTATAGAGGGGTTTTGCACGCAGAAATCATACCAAATAGACTAATCTCAAATGGGTTCGGTGATAAGATCAGCCAGACAACTCACTGATGGCAGATAGAAATGCAATCAAAAAAGAAATTGGAGTGTTTTGGGGTTGTTTGGGGTTTTTGAGCTATAAAATCCAACTGCTCCATTGTGAAAGAAGGGACTCAAACCACTGGTAAATGCTGCACAAAGGAATTATTAGACAAGTGATAGAGGCTGGCAAGTTCCCAAAACACAAATTGTCTCCGAGACCAAAATATCTCTCAGTAAGAGGGAACATATTTATGAGCAGTGGTGATTTTCCAGCAGTTCTCATCCCCCCATAATGGGCACCGGAGCAGCGCCCTGTGCTGAGGCATTAAGCTTTGGCAAGGAGCACACGGCTGCAGGAGGGGAAGGAAGAGTGGCAGGAAATCTTCCTCTGAGAGCTTCCACGCACCTGCTTCTTCGTGTGCCCTGTCTCCTGCGCTTGTCCTGCCTTCTCCTTGCCCTGGCCATGGTGGGCATCCACGGCCCCTCTCCCCTCCCTTCCTCACCTCCACCTCTCTGGTGCCCAGGGGGGAAGGACACTTCCCTCTCCTGCTCAGGCTGAGCTTTCAGAATCCCCTGGGAAGAAGGAAATGGGAACCTGAGCGTGTGGAGAAGAACATCCCTCCACACTCCAGTGCTGCTCTTGCTTTGTGTGTTCAGCACTCCTGGGCTGAAGTGCCAGGAGAGCTCGGAGAGCCAGGAGGGCAGCACAGGTCTGGCTTTCCTAGATAAGCTGGCAGAGCTGTGCTCCTGTCCTCTCCTGGTCTTCTTAATTCCACCGTATCAATAACAGCCGGTAAAAGGAAATATTCATGTCCTGCTTTCTCCCCTGGGTCAGGATTTCTGCAAACAGGAACACACAGCAGAGACTCACTGGATCCTTCCTTGCCCTTGCAGTAAGATTTCAGTCTTCCTTGCCCACTTCAGCTTTAAATTCCCAGCCCTTTCTTGCATAGGGTGCCTGAAGCACTTCCCTGTCTCCACAGGAGAAGGTCACAGCTGTTCTGGTGCTTGCAGGGATGTGCTGGCGCATCACTTGGAGCTGCTGCTCCAACAGGCAGAGCACTCAGCATGAGGAAGGTCTGGCTTCATCTGTGTGCCCTGATAAGGGGAATATAAATCCTTGTCACTAGAAAGTGTTATAATTCAGCTGGAAACGATCTGGGGATGCAACAGGGAGAATCTCCAGAACAAGAGGGAGCATAAATCTCCCAGGTGTTAGACACGAAGGACTCTCAGTGCAGTTGGCAGGACCCCGGGTTGTGCCGTGCCCGGAGAGAGGTCCTGGCCAGCCTGGCTGGTCCTGGGGGTGGCTGTGTCCCAGGTGCCCTGGTTCCTCCTCCTCCCATTCTCGCGCTTTTTTGGAATTCTTTTTTGGAATTCCTGCAGGAATTCCTGGATCTCTAAACAGGGAACACCTCACTGTTACAGGAGCATTGGCTGAGCAAGCAAAGAGATCTCCCAGTAACTCCAGATCTTCTCTGGAAGAATGGAATTAACACTTTGTGCCACACATCCCACCTGTTTTCTGGAGAAATGCCATTGAGGGCATTCCTAGGATTCCAGAAATCAGGAGTTTGGGGGCTGTGCAGCAGCTGGAATGAGCAGCACCCGCTGCCCAACCCGACAATGTGATTATTTGCATCTTCATTCCGATTGTTCCTTGTTCCATAATGATTTTGTACACAGTGGAGTACTTAACCTAATTTGTATTGATCCCAATCGCTCTCGTTCGTGCATACTTAATTCAGAGAGGTAATCAAATTGATTTCTGAGGCCTAGTTTTTAAGAGATTGTAGTAACAGGGATATACAGGGGGTTGCTTTAAGTGAATCACAGCGAAAGAAAAACATTTTAAATCTTTGGAAAACGTTTTGATGGTCATTTCATTGTGTTGAGTATTACCAGAGTAATTACATTTCCCTCACATTGAGTTCTCTCTGAAATGGAATTGAGGAGCAGCTTTATTTCCATCAGGCAGATAACTGGGTTTAAGTGACTCTGCACCCCCATGGAACCACAACCGTGGGATCAATAGTCACAGCTTATCCTTAGGAGCCATGGAGAGAGGACTTACTGCTGGATTAAGGGAATATTGGTCTCTGCTTGGCTCCTTCTTAACACCTGCTTTTTCCAAGTCACTTTTGCCGTTAGAGTAAAAACATTCTAAACCAGAAAGTCCTGGGAGCTGTTTTGTTGACATTTCCAGTATCCCGGCCCTGCAAGTGGCTCCTCTTCTCCCGGGGCTGCTCAGGCACCACTCCAGCCCCCACGACCCTTCCCTGGCCTCCTCCTCCTCCTCCTGATGTGCTCATCTCCCTGTCTCCCTCCTGGAGAAGCATAGGAGCTGAGCCAGAGGGAGGCCCTGGAGCATCCCTGCCTCACTCCCAGGGCTCCTAGATATTTTTCAGGATTTATGGCTGTTTGGAATGCATGGGCTGGCTAAGTTCCTCTCTTCTGGGGAAGAAAATGGAAAATCAGAGTTATTGCTGCAGAAAATCAGGGAAATGAAATATTAGTAGGAATACTGAGTGTGGTGATACTCAGCATGTCACAGGCACAGCGTCAGGTCCTGCACCTCTGAATGCCCTTCAAACCACGGGGTTGCACTTCAGTCCCTGCTAAGGGAGGCAGCACTGGACCCATTGTAGAGCTCTTCCTGTGTTGTTTCTGTGTAACAGCACCTTTAGTCTGGTGTAAAAGGAGAAGGAAGCTTTTACATTTATTTTTCTCATAGTTATGGCTTCCAGTTCTCACCCGTTGTCCATTTTCTTCCATAGAATGCGTTCAGTTTTAACCGCAGCCAATAAATCAAATTGTGCTTAGAATCCAGATGGTCTCTTCCCTTCCCTCCACAGTTAAAACCTTTCTCTTTCTTCCCGGAAAATCTCCTGATTTTATTAGAGTGCTCCCCCCGTTTTTCTCTGCTGAGAGACTCACACAAGGCTCAGTGTTTGGCTTTGTGGGGCCTTTTTGAGAGCAAACTCAACAGTTCAAGGAAAGTATTTACTGAATGCATCGAAAAGCGCATCCCTCTGCATTATTTATTATCAGATACCAATAACTGCAAAACACAGAGTATCTCTGGACATAAATTAGTGATGGTAGGAAACACTCCACTCATCCCAGTGTCCCGGAACCTTTTAGAAGCTGCAGGCTGCAGCCGGTGCTTGTCACATCCCCAGCACTGGGGACATCCCCATGCGGATTCTGGGCACATGGCAAAGTACATCCAGCCTAAAATCTGCTTTTGCAGCTCAGACAGGCAGCAGGACTTTATCTATGGGGTGTTGGAGGCGCAGTCAGAGAGCCCACATTCTTGCCTCCTGATGTCTTCAGGCTCATGACCTCTGGAGACCCGACTCTGGCCACTGGGACACAGGTACAGGCTCACCTCAACACCTCCAGCGTGTCCAGGCAGGAGCATCCATGCTGCTACCTGTTCCCACAGCTCCCAGCTGGAGCCCTGTGCCCTGGGAGGGCTGTGCTGGGAGCTGCTCCAGGCACACTCACCCACAGCCCCGTGGCTGGGTTGGACCCGGCTCTCTGGAGAGTCCTTTTCTTAGTCTCTGGGGCATTCTGAGGTCTGACCTTGACCTCCCTCCCAGAGGCAGCTCTGCTGCAGCCACTGGAATTTGGGGTCAGGATCAGCCACTCCAACAAACTACAGTTTGCTGCAGCAGTCGTGTGAGATGCCGTGCCCTGCACACAGGGAGGCTGCTCAGCTGGCACTGGCAGGGCCAGGCTCCCGCGGTGCCACAGCCTGACTTTGGGTTAATTACACACATTTCCACTGTCTGAGTTCTGCTTCTGGGCCAGGTTCATTTCACATTCCAGACCTGCAGAATTATTTAACAGGGCTGCTTAAAACCCGCCCACTTATCAATTTTCTGGGCCTGTTTTGTGCCGGCACATTCCCTGACCATGTCAACATATGGATTTTCTCCCCGTGCCCGGCACAGACAGCCTGGCAGGGCTATTTTTAAGTGTGGGTGTGCTCCGGCAGCGGTATTGGTTTCAGCACTGGCTGTTCTCTCTCTGCTAATAAATACAGGGAGCTATTAATACGGATGTTTTTAGGATCCATTAGCATCGCTCAGAGCAGCCATGGTCCGGCACTGCCGCCCTGCCCTACCTGAGCTCTCACAAGGCTTCACCCCTGGGAGAGACCCCAGGCAGGGGGACAGGAGACGGGAGCAGTGCCCTGGGGGCTGATGACACTGCAGAAGTCAGTCTAGAAGGGAAGGACCAAGGTGAGCAGGTGCCAGAGCCCCAGCCTGGAAGGCTGAGTTTGTGCTGTCAGCCAGGGTTTTGCCCTTGGTGGTCACACAAAGTTGCTGCCACTGAAGCTTTGACCAGGGTTTGCTTTGTGGTTTTTAAAGGGATAGAACAAGTGTTATTCTTGGCTGTTGGGAGGTTTTTGGGATGGGAGTGCAAATGTAGCCCCCTGGATTTCCCCGGGAGCCCTCAGATCCCACGTGCCGGAGCAGTGCCGGCTCAGCCAGTGTCACACCCACCGGGTGTCTGTGGGCCCCACCCTGACACTTTCTCTCTGTCTCTGCCCACCCCTTTGCAGCCTGCAAACGCAAAGAGCAAGAGCCCAACAAAGAGCGGAACAACTCCCAGAAGAAATCCCGCCTGGTCTTCACGGACCTGCAGCGCCGAACGCTCTTCGCCATCTTCAAGGAGAACAAGCGCCCCTCCAAGGAAATGCAGATCACCATCTCCCAGCAGCTGGGCCTGGAGCTCACCACCGTCAGCAACTTCTTCATGAACGCCCGCCGGCGCAGCCTGGAGAAGTGGCAGGACGACCTGAGCTCCGGGGGCTCCTCCTCGGCCCCCAGCACCTGTCCCAAGGCCTGAGGGGGCACGGCTGGCACGGCACGGCACGGCACGGCCGAGAGAGTGGCTTCCTGCGGGGCCCTCCACTGGTGACTTCTAAAGCACAATCCTCCCACCACCACCCCAGCCCAGCTGTCCCCGAGGACGTTCCTACGGCTCCCCATCAGTCCCAGCAGGCGCGAGTTCCACGTCCACCTCCCTCTGGACAATGCAAAGCTCAGGACAGGCAAAGCAGGTCTGAAACGCAGGGGAGCCGTTCCCGAGGAGAGTTTCTCCTGAGCCCGGATTTCCCCGGCCGGCGGGAGCTCCTGACCCGGCGCCTGCCGTGTGCTGGCCACACCGCCCCGCGAGAACGGAGCACAAAGTCTGGCACTAAAGAACCCAAGACCCTGGTTTTAAACTCAGGCATGGTTTTTGTTAGGAGTTTTAAGGAGAAAAAGAAAGATCAAATTTAAATTTTTGTTTGTTTTCTTAGTTTAACTTAATCAGCTTGTCCTTGGATCAGGCAAATTCAGTTCCCTTGAGCTCAAAGTATCAAGCACAAAGCCGTAGCTACAGTGCTGGGCCCAGCCCTGGGCTCCCCGGGGCTGTGCCAGCTGCAGTCTGACATCCCGGGAATGCCTCGGAGACCGCAGGAGCCCCAAGCACAGCTGTCAGTTGGTCCCAAGGTCTGTGTTTGTACCTCATGCACACTCAGGAGGTCAATGGAACTGCTACAGTACGTGGAGCAAACACGACATTTCGAAAGATCTAGATTTTTTTAGGTCACTATTACATTCTGTTTGGTTTCCCGGAATCTGGTTTCTCCTTGGCAACATCCTTGTTACTGAAACCTTTTTAGCGTTCAAGGTATGTTTCTGTTCGTTTTTTTGGTATTTTATGGTACTTTCAAGCAGGAAAAAACCCAGAAACAAGCCCTCCAGATGCCACTGACCGTTTCAGACGTGCCGCATCTACTCCATTGCATCCCCAATTCCTTTTCCCCGCCCGCTGCCCGAGCTGGCGGGAACACAGCACACCAAAGAGACAGGATTTCTGCAAGCCAAAGATGTTTATAACCTGCCATTTCTCCTCGCCATGGCTGGTGTGGATGGTCGGGTGGCGCTGGGGAAGCCTCCCGAGCTCCGAGCCCTCTCTCCACCCCGTGCAGCGGAGCCACCCCGGCGGCACCGACGCGGCCGCCCCGTGACTGGTGACCGAGCGCGGTCGTGGCTCTTTAGAGACACTTGAGACTTTTTTTATGTACTACTTAATCGAAACCAAAGAAACGTTTTCTGCACCTACTTCTTCTGCAACAAACTGTTCCATTGAAAGATAAAATAAAAATTAAAAAAAAAAAAAACAAGGAAGCACGTCAGGAAGCAAACAAGTCCCACACTGTGTTTTACAGACATCTCGGACGTTTTCGGAAGCAGATCTCAAAGAAAGGGTTGACAAGAATGAGAACAAAGCAAAGCCAGTACAATTGCTGCTTCATTTGACAACTCCAGTCATCTTAAAGTTGAAGATTGTCTTTAATTTGTGCCTATGCAGTTTTTTCAAAAGAACAAGGAACAGAGCAACCAAAACCTCAACAGCTACAATACCAAAGATGAGGATTCTCACTACTTGTGTTTCAGTTTGTTTTCTCCTCTTGCACGACTAATGCACATAACCCCACTGGTCTCTGGACAGGTAACACTTCTGAGTCTTTGTGCAACCAAAAGGGTGGGTTTATTTGTTTTCCCTGTTTCTGCCCCACACGGCACCTCTCCAAGAGCTGCACGGACTCCAAGTGCAAGATGTTGGGATACTGCGCTGGTACGTCTCCTCCCTCCAGGAAAAACTTGTGGGTTGAGTGTGACCTGTGTGTTGGTCTCCTGTGTGTCCAGAGCTGTGAACAGCCACCCTCCTGTACGTGACATCAGCCGAGAAACCTCCACCCTTCCTCCTCTTCCCCAGGGATAAAACTTGCCATACGGATGATTTCTGCCACTGTCTGTGCTGAGCAGCACCACAGCCCTGCTCCAAACCTCCCCCTGAACCAAAATCAGGTTTTCAGCAGTTCACGTGGCAGTTCAGGAGCTGGTTTTGGCATATTAGATATGTAATGTTTGTTGATCCAGGTCATGATGACCTGAATCATGACTTGTCCAAATTTATCCCCAAAGCTGGAGCACAGCGGTACCCCCTTGCTCCTCTCTACCTTTAAATAAGGTCTTCTTTTTAACAGCTTCACAGAAGTGCTGCAGTCATTTCCCAATGCTTGCACTTAAAAAAGAAAGCAAATCAAGAAGCCTTGTCTGCTCAGGGCAGGGAAGGTTTCTGGAAAGCAAATCCAGGATCCTTCCAGCTGAACTGACAGCACGTGCCTGCTCTGGGAATCAAAGCATCCTTCAGCAGAGATTTCCAGGCAGACTGTGCATGATTCAGAAAAGAAGCCTGTAGCCAGATATGGAGTAAAGCTGCCAAAATCTGGTTCAGATCTGGGCTGATGTGTACCGAGGGCTCCTCTCCCAAATCCCAGGTATTTGCAAGAGGAGCCTGGAGCCAGCAGGCTGTGGAGCAGGGCCCAGCTGAGGTGGTTGGTCATGTTGAACCTTCACTTTCATTCCCACCCAGGTGTGCCTCAAACCAGCCTCTGCATGAGAATTTTGAACCCGGCATTGCCCCCAGGGGAGGTGGCTCACGCTGGCAGTGTCCCCCCACAGCCTGCAGCGGTGCCAGGTGTCCATCCCTTTCCTCATGCTCCTGGAATCATGGCAGGAGATGCCACAGCACCGGTGAAAACACCAGTGCCCATTCCTCACCTTCCCTTCCTGCAGCTGCAAGGCAGGGAAGTGCACTGGATGGGCCAGGGAATGAGCCCAAGTCATCCTCTGAGCATGTGCTTGGCTGTGGCACACTTCACCCGAGGGACACCTCCCCTGAGGGCTTTTTATTCCTGCCCACAGTTCATCCCAACAGCCCTAACAAAGGAAGTCTAGGTCAGTTACAAAACTATTTACAAATTCCTTTTACAAGTATTTACAAACTGCTCCTCAGTGAAAGCACTCTCTCAAAACTGTGAAAGTGTTTGCTTACGGCAAACATCAACAGTCACAGACCATTTTCATCCACAAATCCTGCTGCATTTTTTATCCCTGTACCTCTCGTGGCCCTGTGTGACATCTTCCATCTCACCCCCTCTTGGCTTTTATGTAGCAGCTCCCTCAGACGAGGAGCGTTGGAATCCCGGGCTGTGGGTGGAGATCCCTGTGTGTGTGAGCCGAGTACGTGCCCTGTTCTGCCCCAATCCAAACTCCAACAGATAAGTCCTGATTCTATACCATATATTTATAAAATCTATAGAGCTGTGTAATGTAACTTGTTGCTTTATTTATTCTGCTACAAAAGACTGGTGTGTACAGAGAGTATCCCAGCATCATCCGGACCGGGAACTTGGAGTTACAACCTTGGGCACAGCTGAGATGAATTCAACTTTCAAGAAACCTTGGATATTGCTTTAATTGCCCCTGAAGGAACAAGGAATGTGCTTGAAGACTTCGGTTGAATAGCTTTATTCTGGATCTCTCTTACCTACAGCTGAATCCAAAGACCTGCGAAGGACTCAACCAGCAAACCTCGCTCATCCCTGCGGGAGGGAAGGGGGATCTCAGCCCTGCAGGAGGGAATGGGAATCTCCTCTCCCAAAGGAAGACACGGTAACGACACGGTGTTGCAAAGAGTGCGCTGGCTTCAGACACAGCCAATGCTTTTCTTGCTTGTCACAATTCCTAAGTATTTTTAAGACATGGGGAAACTTTCTACTTGGCCTCCTTTATATTTATTAAGGGGAATTTTTATTGTTTAAATTTTTTAGAAAGGCAAAGCTTAAAATGGTTTTATTTTTTTTTCCAGACACTTGTGGGTTTTGACCCAATATATTATCTATCAATAATGTAATTTATTTAATTTAGTCTTAGGGCAGGTCCTGAGATCTCTGTTCAGTCTCAATCCCATTGAGTTTCATTTGAGCTTTTGAATTCAGTGGGAGTTTTGCCTGAGTGCAGACTGCAGGGTCAGGCTCGGATGTTAGCTATTTGCAACTATTTAATTCACTCATTTATGAACTCATTTGGGGTTAATTTTGGTTATTTATCCATTTGACTGTTGTAGTGCATCAGAGATGCGAAGCCTGTTAGTAAATACACTGAAGAGTTGGTGTTGCTTCCTAGAGCAGCCAGGTTCTGTTAGACAGGGAAAAACAACTCGTCTCATGAAACAGGAGTCTAGTTTTAATTCCCTCTTTTAATTAATTTTAATTGTTTAAGTATCAAAGTTTAAATTATTTAAGTTAATCTCTTCCCATCCAATTGGAAAGTGCGACGTACTTTTATTATGGCACGTGAAGCCTTTGTAATATAACTTATTTATTTAACTTATTCATAACCACCCCAGGATGCCCTTGTAGAGTTTTTATTTTTGATTTAGAATTACCTATAAAGCACTACAGCTGATTTCCTGTAAGAACAGAGCGAACTTTGAGGACAAGCAATGAATATTCAAACCTAAAACTGTGTGTTCGGAAAAACAGTTAAAAAAAAAAAAGACACTGGGATACTTTGCCTGAACTTTGTGGCTTCTTAAAACTTAAGCTGGGGGTAAAATAATCCATGCTAAGCAAAAAGAGAGAAACCCTTAAACTAGCTGCTTCCAAGAATGAACTTCTGTGTGTGGAAAAAAGAGAAAAAGGAAAAAAAAAAGGAAAAAAGAAAAAAATAAAAACAGAAAAAACCTTTGTATTTCTAGTGAGAACCAAAGAGGCTACCTCACTGACTTTTCCATTTGTAATTTTAATCGTGTTGATGATACCAAAGATACCAAAGATTTCTTTCTCTGTGCGGTCTGCATTCTGCTTGTGCTCTCTGACAGCTGCCACCGTTCTCTCCTACCCTCAGTAACGTTCATCTGAGCCCAGATTCCCAAAGAAACGCTTCCCTGGAAGCTGCCAGTTCTGGTGACGCCCTTTTCTGTGCTCCCTTTGCCTTCCTGCAGCCGAAGCGCTGGGAGCCGTGGAGCCGTGCCCACGCCAGGTCCCGGCCGGGAGCGGTTGTGCTGACCTGGAGGTGAATCCAGGCTGTGGCCACCGGAGATTCCCTGGGGAAAGGCTCTGCGGGTGCCCCTGAGCCATTGTGGGGTGCATTTGCGGCAGCAATTAGCATCACTAATTATTATTTTCCTGCTCAGCAGAGCCCATGGGCTGGTCTGGGGGCGAGCAGAGCCCAGGGCTCTCCTGGGCTCCAGGGAGGGGGTTCTCCTGCCCCGTGCCCTCCGTGGGGACCCGGCCCAGCGGGCACAGCAGATCCAGGGGCTGCTCCCTCCTCCTCACCTTTGGTTGTTGTTTACAATTACAGTTTTCACATAAAAATCAATTAATTACTTTTCTCAAGTTAGCAATGAAGCGAGGCTACATTAAGCTCCATTAGCATCACGTTCCTGAGTGATTATATTCAAGTTGGTTGGTTGGTTGGGGAATTAGTGGTGCCCTTTGGCATCTGGGTCTTGCAGCCTGGTTTATCCTGTTTATGTGACTGAACCAGTGCTCGGAGGAGCTGAATCCTCCCCTGGGCTCTGCTCGCTCTCCCCACTGCTCTGTGCCCCTGGGCTTCCCCCCAGACCCCAGCCGGGGTGGTTCAGCTGCTGCAGGGCCTTTCCCTAAGGAATGTGCCTGAGCCATGCCCTTGGATTCACGGAGGTTACCGACAGCTCAACACAAACGCTCCGCTTTAATTAAGTGCTGCCTTTTATTTTGTGTTTCTTTTGGGCTTTAGGTCTGTGTTGGAAGCGGTAGGACGTGACAAGTGTGCTTTTCTCTCTCTCTCTGTGCTCCTTCACTACAAAGCTATAATAATTCTCAGGATGCCTTGCGGGCGGGGGAGCCGCTGCCCCTGGTGCCCTCGGACACAGACCGTCCCCAGAGCTGGCAGGTCCCGCAGGGTCCCGCAGCCCCGCGGCTCCCCCCAGACTCAGCTTCACTGCAGAGGGACCTTACCACGGGACGAGTGCCTTGCTTGAACCAAAGCAACCATTTTGCCAGTCTAGACCTCTCTGTGCTTTTTTTTATTCTTCCTGTGAATACCTCAGCTTAACTGGGCCGCCGAATCGTACCTGGTGGGCTTTGTACTGTGGTGCTTTGCAATGCAGCCCTGCAAAGAACAGACTCCTGAAAATACCAAAGGCTCTCCTTCTCCTCCTCCTCCCTCTCCCCGATCTCTCTCTCTCCATGGTTCCAAAGCTTTATTACAAACTGGGCATGTTGGCAACGCAGACCGTGCAATCCCTCACCGAGTTTTCTCAGATATACCTCATAGAGAGTAGCTGTTTAGAGTAATGTTATTATAGCGTATGTAATAAATTATTCACTGTTTCTTTTTGGTAACTGTGATTTAAAAAAAAAAAAAAAGAGAAGAAAAAAGCTTTATACGTTTTAGGTTGTGCTTTTGTACTAGACGGAGAAGGTGCGCTTAAAAATGTACGTCAGTCTTTCTTCCCCTTGGGTTTTCTTTTGTTATTATGGATTGGGGAAAAGTTGCAGAATGAGCCCAAAGTTTACAGTTTCATATTTTGCTGAAGAAACAATCTGTGTTCATTTGCTCTGTTGGGGTGGGAAAAAAAAAAAAGGGAAAAAAAAAAAAAGAAAAATGAGGAAAAAAAAAAAGGATTATTTTCTACATTTGTGCTACTTGGTCTGAAGAGCTGATTGTCCTGTGTGACGGTGTAGTATTATAATTATAATTATAATTAGCAACTGCCAATCAGCGCTCCCATGTTTATGCATGAGGCAAACCCTTAGCAGTGTGATGCATCGTGGTTCTTAATGGCAACTTCTTCCTTTGGGTTTAGGACGAGGTCTTTGAGGTCTTTCTGTTGATGGTATTTATTTATGCATGGAGCCTGTTACCCGTTCGCAGTCGTGGCGCAGTTGTGTTTGCTTTGGCACTGGGAAAACACGCCCAGTTGTGCCCCGTGGGGGTCAGTACTGCTCAGGGCTGGTGCTCCATCAGTTCTGCTCTGCCCGTGTGTTAAACAGACCCAAATTCAACTCCAGTTCAATGAAACTGCAATTTGAGGAGAAGTTTGGCCAACTGGCAGCTTCTTCCCGGCTGACTGGATTTGTTCAGTCACATGAAAACACACGGAGCCAACTGTGCGTTTTTGCCCAGGATCAGGAGTTCTTTGGCTTTATGGCAGCCCTGGGGCACGGCGGGGGGACCGGCCAGGGTGGGGGGCTCGGGCTCTGGACACGGTGGGCGCCCATCCCCGGCCTCCCCTGTGGCTCCTGCCCAGCGCCTGCTGTGCCAGCACAGGTGCCCGGCAGGACACACGAGCGCGGGATCAGCGGCTGTGCCAGCCATGTCCCCTGTCCCTGGGGACAGACCTGGGATGGGGGGCCACCTGAGCAGTCCAGCCAGGCTCCCGCACTGCTCCTGCTGGAGGGAGCAGCCCCTCACTCACCCCCTCTGCCCTGGGGTCAGAGGTGTTTGCTAAGGTGCTTCATACCCCTTTGATTTGTCCCCCGAGTCACCGGCCAGATTCAGGCTCGAGCCCCTGTTTCTGACTGGGTTGTGTTTTCCCTCCGGGCCCAGCTCCCGAGCCCTGCTGTGCCCCCCAGTCCCGGGGCACACTGCACATAAAGCCAAACCAACTGCTCCGGACACTTCTCTCCATGTGGAAGAGTGTGGCCTGGGGAGGGGGGAGCCACAGTCTTCTGAGGAGACATCTGAGTCCGTCAGTAGAGTGTTTATATCGTCTGTCATTAAGGGTATTTTAGAGATGTGCTTTCACTAGTGCAAAGAGACATTTTTATTTGGCCTTACTCAGTAGGTTGTGATGATAATGAAAGCTGTGTAATATAGTCAGGTTATTTTCTTTCCTTATTTCTCTGCCAAAGACAGTAACGGATACAAGAACTTTAAATAGGGGTTTTTGTAAGACAGTTGATGATTGTAACAGTGGTTAATCTTCCAGAAAGCTTTCCATGTTCTTCCGCAATAAGCAGAGCCGGGATGGTTTGGGCAGATCCCACCACTCCTCACCGACACACGGCTGTTGGAAAACCTACACCTGCATTTCTCAGTCCAAAGGCAACAAGGGGTATGTGAGGCCTTGGCAGCGGCACAGGGGGCACGAGCTGCTCCAGCTGGCTGCCATTCGCCAAGGTACTTGTATTATGAAATTTAAGGTCTATTTTATTATGTCATTTTATGTCATTTTTTAACTTTGTGGAAGGTGATATGTTGAACTGAGTGTAAGCTGAGTTTTTCAGACAAATAAAGTAGCTAAAGAGTGAATGTTATTTTATCATTAAAGGGTTTTTACTCACTGATTTGTGCCAATAGATGTCCTTTATCTCAATGACAAGTATTACATTGCTTTCAAAGTTTTATTTATAGCTATTGATGTAAAACCCACACACACATATTATTTGCCAAAGTTCAATAAAGGAGGAAAACAACACTTTTGTTTCCTTGTGCGATCAAAAGTTCCTGTTTTTTTCCAGGGTTGTTTCCACCACAGCCCAATCCCACACCATGGGGTGAGGTGGAGCCAAGCCTGGGCTCGGGCTGCTACTGCTCTCAGGGATATGGATGGGGGAGGAGAGCTGAGCGCAGCCAGAATAACGCAGGATCCAATGTAGGATCACGTCCCAAAAATGCTGCCTGGGATGAAGGGCCTGGCCACATGAGCAAAAAGTACTTGGAAAAAGATCTGGCACCTTCTCCGATGGTGTTAAAGGAGAAATCCTTTTAAATTTATGTAAGTCATGGAACTACATGATGCAGTGTAATTACCATAAAATTAAGTAAATTACTGCATTTTCATTCCCTGAAGCAGTTCTACAGGAGGAGGCAGGAGGTTCCTGGAGCAGAAATTCCATGGCAAGGAGGATGGAGCAGGTTTGCCTTCAGTCAGTCATTCTTTCATTCACCCCAGCTATGGGCAAGTCGGGTTTGTTTTGTGTCCTGGACTAATCTCATCATAAGCAAATCAAAAGCAAAACAAAATGCACAAGGAAAAGCAATTTCCTGTGCTTCTCCTAAAATCCAAACATACAAACAATCCTTTCCCGCCCTCAACTCTCTCCAGCTCCAACCCTCTGCCCACCCGGAGCCAGGGGCAGGGTCAGCCAGGGGAGGGCACAGGAAGGAGCCCAGAGCCCCACAGACACCTCCCTGTCCCATGCCCAGGGCAGCAACAGGGCACTGCACGGTTTGTTACCTGGGATCTAACCTTGGCACCCAAGTTTAACCTTGGGGTTAATAAACTTACTGAAAAATTGGTTTTCATGCTCATTCTCTCCGTGTCTCTCTCTCACACTGAGTCAGATTCTGCCATTAATTAAATTTACGCTGCTTCATTTCACTTTGCTGAGTGCCCACGGGTGCAGATAAAGGCAGACCTGCCTCCTCAGCACTTTGTGTGACAGAGCCCAGGATGTGGCTCTTCCAGGCTCCTTCCCTTCACCCTCTGCCTGGGGTGTGCAGGAGGCTCCTGTGGAACAGGAGGGCCCTGAGCCCTCCAGGCACCCCCGGGAGGCTGAGCCAGGAGGAACACTCTGCGTTAGGGGTGTTCTCCCAAGCCCCCTTCCTCTGCAGGGCTCCAGCCTCCTCCAGGGCAGGGAGAGGAGCATGTGAGCCACCGGGAGGGCAGCCGGGGCCGGGAAGGGTAAAACCACTGTAACAGCAGAGAGGGACAAGCAGTGACACCAAGACTAATGCAGCCACGGCAGGTCATTTCCATTCCACTTGCGGGATCCTTCCCCTGGGAACGCATTTTCCAGGCACTTAGCAGTGGGCACAGCTGGAAGAAGGAAATGGGACCATTTCATTAAGCTGCCAAAAAGCTGAAGGATGATCTGGGTGGGTGCAGGATTGCAGCTGGGCTGGGATGCTGTAGCAGCATCAGCTTGTCCCAGTGCCAGGCACTGGGGTCCAGGGCTGACTCGGTACCCAGGGTGAAGGGATCAACTTCCCTGTCCCCGCTGGAGCTCATTTCTGTGAACTCCCCTCAACTCACTGTTTCCTAACCCTGTCAGGGATCACACAATTATTCCAGGTTAAAATGCCTTAAGACCCCACCGATTGGTCACCAGTGATAAAAAACCAACCACCAGAACAGCACTTCCATCGCAGGGATGCAGGGACACCCTGTGGCAGCCAGGCTGGATGGTGTCCCTGCCCCCTGGAGCATGGTGGGGACCCCAGGGTGCTCCCCAAAACCTTCACCCACATTGCAGGGCAGAGCAGCCCAGCCCTAAGGAGGGGGTGCCTCCTCCTCGGGCAGTGCCGGCAGCGGCAGTGCATCCGTCAGGATGAACTTGACAGTAATGATCTGCCGTGCGGGACCGCAGGGAGCAAGGTGCGGGTCCCTCCTGACTGCAGATGAAGTGCCGGCAGCTTTCCCGATCCCAGCGCTCCACAGCACTTGAAGCCCTGTGGGTATTCCCTAGGAAAAGAGCCTGGGAGGCAGCCTGCAGGGAAGGCTGCACACCCACACCAAGGGGGCAGGATTGAGAGAAGGACGTTTCTCTGGGGGGAAAACAGCAGGAGCTTCTGCAATATCACTGATACGTATTTTCAGCACGTGTGGGATGGAGGTGCTTACAGAAAACAACCAGGAGGAAAAGAACACTGGGGACAGGCAGCACAGCAGGGTGGGATGGTCGGGCGGGAACAACCACTGTCGATGCCCCCTCACAGAGAACAAGGCAAGGGCAGCTCTGCCTGCACAGGCTGCACCCTCTGGGAGCTGCCTTTGGCCTCCATACCAACCTCCGGGAGTGACTCCAGGGTCCGGTGCAGAAAGGGATAATGGCAGGAAGCCATAAGATATTAAACCAGCAGATTAAAACAAACAAGACCACTTTGGGTCATGTTACACATCCCTTCCCTCCCGGCTGACAGCAAAGAAATGCAAGGCAGTAAAAGACAATCGTAGCCCATAATGGCCCAATAACTCCGGGATAAAAGCGCTGGGGGAGTTGGCTGTGAGGAGCCCCCCCAGCCCCGGAGCCGCTCCGAGCATTATCCCTTAAGTGCTCGTTTAAGCTTCCTTGGAAGTGCCGCCTGCCCGCTGGAGAAATGCAATTAGGCCTCGCTTGCGGGTGATGTTCACACGTTATGGATCATCCTTAAAAATGACAGGAAAAGAAGGAGCGAGGGCTCTGGATTCCGCATGACAGCTCCCTCTCTATCCTTCCATCCTTCCAGGAGGAAAACCAGCCCCCAGCAACACGCCCACCCTGTACCCACAGGCAGTGAGGGCAGGGGTCTGTGTGCTGCTGGTCCCCAGGCAGCATCAAGAGCCAGCCCTGCCAGGGCACCAGAGGGTCCAGGCCGGTCCCAGAGGGTACAGGCCAGTCCCAGCGGGCACAACAGGCCTTCCCAGAGGGTACAGATCACATCACCCTCCTGCCAAAATTAATAGCAGGGATGAGAAAGCACTTCCTTCCCCCCTTATGGCCTCATGATCTCTTGGCCTTTGGGACTCAGATGTCACCGGCAGCCGCTCCCAGAGCAACCTCTGGGCCCAGGGGGAATCAAAGGCTGCGCCTCCCAGAGATAATCCGTCTCCAGACACAGTCCACCTCCGTGCAGTCATCTAAAGGATGCTGTCCAGCCAGGCCAACGGATTCAAATTAAATAACCTTCTCCTGCCACTTACTGCTGAGCACAAATTTAGCAGGAAAAAAAAAAAGGCAGGTTTTAGACATGGTCCAAATTTACAAATCCCTGTGGCTCCATGGCATCCTCAGAACCTGTTCCTGAGGGCTTGAAATGTTGAATTACAAATAAATCCCTTGCCCAGGGCACACCGAGTTGTGCTGCCCACACAGGATAAGAGACACAGCACAGCCCATACACACTCGGGAATTTGCTCACAGAAACACAAGAAGGAACATGGCCAAGTAGGAAAGCAGGTGGAAAGTGAGCCCTTTGGAAGGAAGGAGGGAAGGAAAAGTGCTTCCACAATGTCAGAGGTCATTTTGGATTCAAATATGACGTTGTTAAAGTACTGCAGTGCTCACATTGTTAAATGACTGTTTAGAGGTAAAACATAAAGCTGAGATTCCAGAGGAAAGGAAGGAAGGACCATCACTGCTCTCCTCCATTCTTCCCACCCTCCATCCATCCCGCTCTCTCCCTGTCACAACTCAGTAACAAGAGCTCACTAATGGATCAGCTTAAGTATCCAATAGCTCCAATCACTGCTCTAGAAAATAATCAAATCAAGCACTTAATTTGTAACATCAGCAAGGAGCTGCCCAGAGACCACAGAATAAATTATCCAGCACAGGTGGGATCCAAATCTCTGAGTCACCGTCTTCTCCAGCCTCTTTAGGGCGTGTAACTTGCCCCAGCCTGACTCAGGGGGTGCAGAGAGGATCTCAAACACCAGCATAAAGAGCTCTCAGAAAGACACATGGCTCAGTTATTTCTTCCAAAAAAGTTTAATTGAGATTCCATCCTTATGGCAAACAACACACAGTAGGATTATCCAAATGGGCTGTGTCACATCAATGGAAGTCCTTGGTCAATCTGAAATGCATATGTTGGGCTAAAAGCAAGTATCTGTGCACATCTGGCATTAAGAGAATCAAAGGAACTGCTCTCACTTGCAGCCTACACTTCATGGTGACTCCCAGCTCTCTGGGTGGTGGAAAGGGAGAATAGGAGAATACGCTAAGCTTTTAGGTATGCCTAGGAAAAGCCTGGCCCCTCTGAACTCAGCTGTGCTCTCCCTCCTGCCCCCAGGGGAGGGCAGGAGGCCAGCTCAGACACCCTCCACACACCTTTCAGTGTCACAGCCCCTTTTGGAAGCTCCCCGCTTCTCTGAGGCCAGGACCGAGGGAGAGGTTAGAGAGGAACTCAAAAGAGAAAAACTTTGACTCAATTAAGAAAAGACAAAAGCCAAACTGCAGAGAGTGAAATCAGGAGAACCTCATCTGCTTTACTTCCCACTTCTTTCCTCAGGACACTACTCCTGTTCCTAACTCCTTGATTTCCAGTGGATATCCTGAGGCCAGAGCTCCACAGTGCTGAGAGTGCCGGTGGGAAGACCCACCTGCACTCAGAGGCCACCCCAGCCAGGGGGACAGCGACTCCCCACCATCCCCAAAGCTCCCCCACTTCTCCAGCACAGGCCCAGGACTCAGCTCATCCCAAACCCTGGGAAGCAGTGCTGCCTCACCCATCCCAGGGCTTGCTTCCTGTCAGGGACATGCAAGTGAGAAGCACTTGTGACCGAAGGGCTGCAGCAGGAGTGCCACCGGTAACAATCCCACTGGATTGGTGTCCAAGGAGCAGGGTCTCCCAGGTGCTGCAGGCGTGGGAAGGGCTCTGGGTCTGGAGTTAGTAGCACCAAAGGTTTACAACATGGAGGAGGGGCACACGGAACACTTACGGGCAGGAGCAGGACTGCAAACTCAGGAGCTACACACCACTGGAAAGGGCTGAGGAAGGCACATGGATAGATGGGATTCATCCCTCCTTGGGGCAGACACTCACCCAACCCAGTGACATCGGCTGTGAGAGATGAGGGACTCCTCAGAGACTTCTGTTAAAACTAACCTCTGACAGCAAACAGTACGACCAGCTCTGGGAGAGAGGCCCCATCTGCTAAAAGCTGGAAAATTAAGTGGTTTCTACATGATGGCCTAATAGCAGCAACAGAGTAATTAGCCCACGTGTGGTTGGAACAGTCAAAAGTGAATTTTAAGTACCTCTTATTACTGGGGACAAACATAATGCCTCAGAATCAGTGCCAGCTAGTACTCTCAGGACTCTCTCCAGTATGGAAATGGAAAGCCAGTCTGTATTTATAGTATCACAAGGTTCATATGAAGGTAACCTTCACTCTCCACACTTGTAAATGTGCTGGTCACAGCCTCGTCCACCCGAAGGTCCATGTCCCCTCCAGCTGGGAGGAAACAGGAGTAGGAAGATTTGATAAACCAGATCGTTTTCCACTGACTCCTAAGTGTCATAGAGAGAGAGGGGAACAGAGAAAGTCATTTGTCCAAGGAGAGACGTAAGGCCAGTGTTCCCAGACATACTGGACATTTGTGCTCCTTTTTCCTGCCAAGGCAGCGAGCAGAGACCAAGGATGGAGCAAGAGGGGGAGAAGAGATGCCTCTGGCTCCCTGCCACTGACACAGGCACAGGCTTGGAGGGTCAAGGAAGACTTAGTTCTGTGAGGGACAGCGGTGATGCAGGAGGTTCCGGCACTGCAGCACTCTCAGTCTGTCTCACCCTGGGAAGCAGCTATGGCAGTGGAGACAGGCAGCTCTCCAGAGGTATCAGGGATTTACACCACTCCATGGCAGCACTCGGCCCACGGGCTGCTCAACACATCCATCCGCTCCTTTAGTATCCCACCTCTTAGTTCTTCCAACAGGACAGAACAAGAAAAACCCCTGACACACCAGGGGAGGCCTCTTCTCTCCTTGAGCACTGCTCTTGAAAGAGCAGAGGGTCCAACTGCTCGTGCCTCATCTTTACCTGAGCAGATCACCCTGGATGAGCAGCGTGGCTTCCCAGCCACCACCAGTTATCGCCAGGGACCAGCCTGCACTGCCCCAGGCCTGGCATTTCAGTGCTAAGGACATCAAGTAAACGTGCACCCAAGGAGGTGACAGCTGCACTACCACAGGTATGGCTCAGTCTCACAGAACAGGGTCACAGCTTTGTTCCCACCTGGGAGGGAGGTCCCTGTGCCTTGAGGGGAGGCTGCCGGCGTCCCTGTGTCCAGCCTGGGGGGCTGAGTGGGGGACAGCCTGTCAGCTAAGCCCCTCCTGGCCCAGAGCACCCCGGCAGCCAGGGGCTGCCCCCTCAGGCATCTGCAGTGTACAAATGTAAATCACTCCTCACTGATCATCTCCACTTAAACAACATCAACTAAGCCAGATCAATCCCACCTATGGCACTCCATAGGTATCCCACAAAAACCACAGCACCGTGGCACAGTAGAAAGCACAAAGCAGATCTATAAACCTTCTGGAGCGCCTGATTTCCTAAATTTACTTAACCAAACTGAGAAAGCCCTTTTTAACAAAAATAAAAATAATTTAAAAAGCCATTCTGCTTAACATCTAAGCCAGCATGTTTCCATGCATGCTCCTGCTAGAGTTGAAACATGCAGTTTCAATGGAACATTTTCTTCAGTATCACCCAAGCAGGCTTATTGCTCTCAATTTATGCTCTTCAGATGCTTTCCTGCAGATAATGACAATGTTTTCTCTAGAAAATGTAAACAATTTTTGTGCATTCTACTATCCCAGTTAAGCTTTCACTGGAAGTTTCTGGCAGCAGAAAACCAAACAAAACAAAGCCTTATCTTTAAGCCCTAAAAAAAAAAAAATATATATATATATACACACACATTATTAAAAAGCATTAGAAGTCACTTGCTCTCCAAAGTCTCCAAAAGCAGCTGCAAAGTCCCTCTCAGAAGAGACAACTGGTGACTGTGCTGGTCAGACTGCACCTTAAGCAAACCCAAGATAACTGTGCGCTTGACCTGGCAAGCTGAAGTGAATGCATTCATGCCCAACCTGCACTCAAATAAACTCTGCATAGAAATAGAAGTTAATTTGAAAATGCTGTGCAAGGTGTGAGTTCTCGGTGCCAGGCTCAGGCTAAGTGCCATCGGGGTCGGGTGACACGAGATCTCCTCACACTTGACAGGATAAATGCCCTTATTTCCCTACTTCCTACAAACTCTTCTCAAACAAAGAAAACATAAGAAAAATTAAAGCAAAGCCAAGTTCCCCGCGCTGTCACAGGAGGTCCACAGAAAGCACCAGCCTGTGCCAGGGAGGGGCTGGGCCAGGGTCTCCTTGCTTGCCTGGGGCCGTGTCCTTGTGCAGGGCAACTTCCCGGGGGCGCAGGGCGGCTGTGGCGGGCTCACAGCGGCTGGCTGGCGAAGAAGGCCTTGGTCTCCCTGCAGACGGGGTTGACGCAGAGCGGGCAGCACAGGGTCAGCTGGCGGGAGCACACCTCGTTGGACTGCAGGTGGGAGCACACCAGGTCTGCCAGGGCCTGCAGGGCAGGGGCACAGTCAGGGGGAGCCATCCCAGCTCTGCAGCCTGGACCCGCGGGAACGCCGGCCCTGGCCAGGCTGCCCAACTGTGCCAACCCTTCGAACCAAACTCCTCAGAATGTGGTAGAACAAACCACTCTGCTCTAACAGGTTAGGTACAAGGGCTTCCATTTCTGCTCTTAAGCTCAAAATACATTAAAACTACAGGAAAACATCCGTACTCCAGCAGGAAACACACAACTGCAAACCTTTACAGCCACTGCAACAAAGCACATACCTTGGAGAACAGCGGGTTTCCATTGAGAGACTCTGCTCTCCTGATGTTTTCAACTCCACACTGCATCAAAATGAAAAAGGAAAAAAAGTTAAATCTGCTAGGTCCTTCACTAGGTAGCCCTCAAAATCTTCCTACTTCATCAGAATTTGCCTCAAAATGACAGAATAGAATGCAGTACCATGTTATTTTTAATACAGCAAAAATAACTACGGTGCAACATTTCACTTTGCTGCCAAAAAATCAATTAATCTTTTTAGCAATAATAGCAATAGCTTAAAGAGTTAAATCCAGAAAGGCAAATTCCCACCTGTTTTGTGGTTAAGCCAGTTCAGATTAATTTTCAATTTGCAGAAAAATAAAGCTTGCCCTGAATCATACTGCAAGAATCAGCTACAAAGCAAATTGCAACCCCAGAGAAGTAATTTCAGAGCAGCGCTGCCCAAACAGGTACAAGCCCCACAAATCATTCACCTCATTTGCCAAAACCTGGGAATACTCGATATCCAGCTCATACAGGGTTTCAATGTGGTCACTTGTAAATGCTATTGGGACCAACAACATGTTCTTCTTTCCTCGTTGGCACAGTCCTTTAATGGTCTCGTCTGTCTGGGGACCAAGCCAAGGCATTGGTCCAACCTGGAACAAAAACAGAGAAATAAAGAAAAAACCTCATTAAATCATTCTTTACAAACAACACTCACGTGTCCTTAGGCAGGACCACACAGACTAGATTATGGATAGCATAGAAACAGTTATTGGTATTTCCCTGCTTTTGACTGCTCTTCTCACTTTCATCATTAAACCCCCAAGAACAGAACCTGGGCTGGCCTGAACAAGGCTGTGGTCAAAATAACTGAGAATTTAAATAAAGGTGTGCTGTTTTCAGTTCAGTAAAACCCTGCACAGGCTTTACCTGCCTCAGCTTCCCTGAGCACATACCTTGGACTGCCACACGAGCCTGTAAGGGTTGGAGTAGTTGAGCTTCTCCATGACCCTCTGGACTGTGGCTCCCACTTCTTGAGGATACGGATCCCCGCGGTTCACCACCTTCAACACAAACACACCAGCCCTTTCTCTTCCAGTGAACACACTTGCCTGGCACATCCACGGCTGTGTCCCCACACCCTTCCCCTCAGCCAGCACGACTCAGGGCTGACAAGGGCAGGAGAGCCTGAGGTAACTCACAGACATGGGCAGCGAGTGGGCCGAGAAGAGGATCACCACGTCTTTCCTTTTGTCCGGAGGGAACAGGTTCAGTTCCTTCTGGATGTGATCAGCGAAGCACTGCTCAGAGAAACAAGGACCAGAGACTTGAGAGAGGAACACTGCGAGGCACTACTGCTCTCAATGACCCAGACAGGCAGCACATTTCCTTCGGAACTCCCAAATTCCCTTCAGTGTGCACCATGCTCAGGCAGCTTGTCCAGGGAACGTCGCCCAGCCTTCTGAAGCCTTCTTGTTATTCCTCCCCAGTACTTTTTTCTATTTTTTTAAAAGCAAATACGTAAACCTCGAAGACTTCAAATGCACACCTGAATGAGAAGGGGATGTGTGGGCCACCGGTCGATAATGCTCCACTTCATCTTCGGCTTCTCCCCTTTCTCGTGATAGTAGCGATAAATGGCATTTAAACTGCTTCCTGAAACACAGAGAACGCAGAACATAAGCTCAGCCAGGCCCTCAGCCACCTGTCAGATTGAAACAGCTTGGCAGCAAGGTATTAACATACTTCAAATTGCTACACAATTAAAATGAAACTGGAAATCAGAGCGGAGAGTCTCAAATGGGAACAATTATATCCACAGTCATACAATGTAGCCACTTTACCAAGTTCAGGGCATTTACACGAGTTCACAGCCAGGGCTCGGAGGCTCACCTGTGGTAGAGCAGCTGTACTGGGGGTACTGGGTGAAAGCAACAGCCCTTTCAATGCCATCCTTCTCCATCTCCTCGATGGCCTCCTCCGTCAGCGGGTGGACATAGCGGAACCCAATGTAGTACTTGTGAGGCGCTGCCAGCCCGGGCACAGGGAGAGGAGTCACAGAAAGAGAGATGAGAACTCGCACTAACACGTCGTTCACGCGTAAAACAGTACACGAGCCACACAGACTGAAACTGCTGAAATAAAGCTGTGGATAATTTCCTGGCTACTTTTCTAACCACTGCCATACAAACCCATCTTTCTTTGGCCAAGCAATTTTCTGGTACCTCACTTCACTGCAATTAGAATTTAAAAGTGATTTACACTGTGGTTTGCTTCTGCTTGCTGAAACATCACTCTCCTGCTTTTCCCCAGTTTAGGCATGGTTTCCAGCCCGGACAAAGCCCTGATGTTTCACTGGGCAAGTCCTGATTGCAAGGATGCATCGGTAAAAAAAGTCACTAAATGAATACTTGGACATCCTCATGTAGACCACAGCTCCAGCTGCCTGCCCTGACCCAATGGCACCAAACCCCCAAGGACCAGGACTATTGTCTGCTTCTGGAGGAGGCTCACAGAAATCTTCACGGTTTTAAATACTTAATTTTTGAGGCAATACTATGCTCTTCAAGGACACTTCAGGTTTTCCAACTCTAATCTTTTGGGTGTCAGCTTTGGGAGCATGGCTTGGTTAGGGGGAGGGCGGGGAGGTTTGCTGTTTTGTTTTTTTAAGTAGAGGACAGAGGTTCTCAGGAGAACAAAAGCAAAGTTTCTTTTTCATGGTTTCCGGGTCACTGGCTCTGAAATAACATTTAGCAGGTTTCTTAAGGAAGCAGATGTCCCATGCTTGGGCTGCACTCCATACATTTATGCAGGATTCAGAAAACAGGTTTAGTCAGCCCCAGTTCTCTGCAGGAGGCATGAGAGGTCCCAGCTGGGAGCAGCAGCAAATAATAACCCAACTTCAGGAGCCCTCAGAGCTAGTAACCTCATTAACATTTTTAAATGGCATTAAGGACGAGAGTCTGACTAACCACAGCAGGGACAGTAAGAGTTTAACCTGGGAAAGAACATTCTAGGGAAAACCATGGCCAACCTGGAAGTAATACTCTGGCAGATCAAGGCAAAATGCACCCAGTTACTCATTAACAGGGCTCAGCGCTCCCAAAGCCCTACCTGTGAGCACACAGCATTCCCAACAGATCAGCCTGGAAGCACATCCAACTGTTCCAAGCTATTCTGAAGGAACACGGAGCCCTGCATGGCTGCAAGGTCACTTGGAATGCTGAAGGAAATGGTTAGCAGTGCTCAGCACATTCCATTGTTAAACTGCAGCTGGTAAAAAAGGAGTCTCCCAAGGACTTATCAGGTGTGAGAGGAGCACAGAGCTGGGTGTGACTGCACAGAGAGTGCTCACCAAACAAAAGTGGGAGTGGGACCCTGGCAGAAGCAGATAAACCTTCCAAGCCTTATCTGCAGAAGCTGCTGCAAGCCTGACCCTTCAGAGGCTCCTGCTCTAAGAGCACTCCTGCCTTGGGAGCCACAGCAGGCCTCTGACTGTACCTGCAGGGACCATAGCTGGAATTAAGCTAGGGAGCCACATCTGTGGAAAAAGGGATCAAACAGCACCTGAATGAAGGCACCAGTGACATGTCACACACTTAACAGATGACATTAACTTGGCTCTAGCCTTCCAAGAGTGTTACTTTTTACCTTTCAGACCCTTTTAGCAGTCTTCTAACTCCTATTCTAACCTCTTCTATCCAAGCCTGACACAGGTGCCACAAAGAACTACAAAACAGCTTGGAACAAAATAACCGTCATTGCCCAAGCTCAAGCAGGGCTTGCAGGACAAGGTATGACACCTGGCAGTGGTACACACCAGTGGAGACTCCTGGCACCTGGCTTTAGACACCTGAAAATAACACACTTTGTCACGGCCATCTTCCCATAATCAAAGGAGAGAGAGAAGTGACTCAGAGCCCACACCTCAATAATGACTTTACAATTAACTGAATCCCTTTCTCTCCAAGCCTTCTGCAGTATCCTTGCCACGATTTCCCAGCAGGACTGGGATCCACACCATGCCACAATGAAAGCCAAGGAGCCCAAGCTGCTTTGGCAGCACGCACTTTGAACACAGAGAGCCAAAGCAGCCATAAGAAGCCCAGCCCAGCAGTACCAGTGTGAGGGGACATGCTGTCCAGCAGCTTCACCATGCCTTCTCCCTGCACCGCCGTCCACTTCTTGATGGGAGAGCCCCCGCCAATCCGGCTGTACTGCTCCTGGATTTTCGGGGTGCGGCGCTTGGCGATGAATGGGGCCAGTTTACTAGAGCATTCCAGAGGTACACGTGTTAACGGCAGAGCCCACACCACCACCCCTTTCCCCACATCTCTGCTGCAGCATGTTTGCTGTGGCAATCTCCCCGCAGCACAGCAAACCAGCACCGTGTGGTTTGTTTGATGTTTTATTCCATCCCCCTTCCCACACCTCAAACTGCATTAGAAGAGAACGACCTTGGCACAGCTATTCATTTCTAACACTGTTTCTTGCACTGACTGCTCCCAGGTTGAAACAGTCTCAGGAAATGCTGCTCTACACAGAGGGTAAATGACTGAGCCTAGAGCTCAGACAGCAAGAGCCAACACTGCCTGTGCCACAGGAGATCCCAATGCTCCTCACTTTTGAGCCGGCATCGTCATCAGATCTCTGTCCAGGAAGAGACGCAGTAAGAAGTCATGGACATCAGCCAGCCGCTCCGGGCCTCCCATGTTCAGCATCAAGATGCCAGTTTTAGGTTTCCTATGGAAACAAAAGATATTTCACATCCTAGTGAGCTACCGCTTTTATTTTTATTACTGTGACAAAACAAGCAGCTTCTCCTTCCGCATTTGTTCTTTGCAAAGGCAGCTCTTACAGGCAGCTCTTGTTCAGAGGCTCCTCCTGCTTACATAAACACTACGAGCACGAATGGCCAGAGACAAGTGTTTACAGGATCTTTGCTTTTTTAAAAAGTAACCACTTTGTACCACAGACTTTAGCCGGAAACACACTGAGAAAGCTGGCTGGCAGCTCCAGGCTCCAAGGGAGGTTGTAAAACAGGGTCTAAGGAATGGTCTCAGCTGTAGATTCCAACCAAACCAAGCAGCAGCTTTCTCAGAAAACAGATGAGCCACCCACACAAGCCTTTGTCTTCATTACTGTGGGGACACATCTCATCTCCTGCAGCAGTGACAGCAGCAAGGAGCCATTCTACACATAAGGTCATTGTGGGGCTGGTTCTGTTCAGGTTGTTGGTTGGGTTTCTCCACAGTGGATTTTCTATCCAGGCGCAGGTCTGGCACTCTGTTTGTAAGGATAACATCCCTCCCAGTGGAGCAGAGCAGAGGGCGGTGTCAGCATTTACAGAAAGGCTGCGATCATATCTCTCACCCAATTTCCCCATGGAATAGCTTCCCCTGCCCGAGGGAACCCAGGGACCAGGATCTTTCACTTCTCAAGCAGACAGAGCCAAGGCTGCACAGAGTGCTTTGCTCTCCTCTTGTTAAAGCCAAAGTCTTACAACAGGGCACTGAGAAGAGCCCAGGCCTGTCCCAATGGTCGGAGACCTCAGCTTCCATTCCCTTCCTCCTGGAGTGCCTATCAGGAGGTTGCTGAGTAAAACCCAGGCAGCAGGAACCAGAACCATAATAACCATAATTAATGCTCTTCCACTGCTCCTGCACTGCCTCAGGCGTGTCGTGGGCCTGGGCCTTGCGGAGCTCTGCAGGAACGACGCTGTCCCTGCCCCCCCAGCCTGAGCACAGGAGGCTGGGGGAGTGCAGCCAGGCAGATAAACAATCACACACACACAAACCAGCCCCAGCCCCGCTGGCTCTGCAGGGAGAGCAGCGCAGTATCAGCGAGAGCCAGAGGGCTGGAGAGCAGGGCCCACCCGTGCACACCTACCGCTCCTGGGGCTGGAGAGCAGAGCCCACCCGTGCACACCTACCGCTCCTGGGGCTGGACATGGGGCTTGGCACTCTCCGTCACCACCGCGGCCGCGGCCTGGCCCTGCCATCGCACTGGCACCCGCAGCTGGGGACTGCTCCTCACCACTGCAGAGGAGAGAACAGCACACTGAGAACCTGGCTGAGGGGCCAGGACAGCACTAATCCCCCCACAGCCACACTAACACACTCAGAGCATTTGCTCCCTTAAGCTCCAGGCCCTGGAATCAAAGCAAGTCAGGAAATCATCAGCTTCTGCCTTTCTCTGAGCACTCTGTACACTTATACAGCTCTGCAGATACCAGGCAGCAACCAAAAACCAAACCAAAGCCTCCCTAATCTTTAAGCTCCACTCTTAAGTGTGAAATAACTGGAGACAACAGAGAAGCAAGCAGGTGCTGACACGGAGGACTAAGTGTGTCAGGGTGCATGACTCCTCGTGGGACAGACACACCTGGGCTAACGCCACACCAGCACCCCTGCACCACCTCCACAGTGTAGGTTACACACCTCCTCCTGTTTGATCCTATGCTAGGAACACCCACCGGCCTTTTCAGAAACCATTGACTTGGGGACGTGAGCCACCTTCCTTCCTACCACCCACTCAAGTGATGTCTAAAAGTCTGGATTTCAGCATCAGCCAAAACCCAGGGTTTTACAAGTGAAGTCTTCCCACATCCACCTCCCTCTCCAGCTCTCTTGGAGCCCCTTTAGGCACTGGAAGAGGCTCTAAGGTCTCCCCGGAGCTTTCCTTCTCCAGATGAACCCCCCCAGCTCTCCCAGTCTGGCTCCAGAGCAGAAGGGCTCCAGCCCTTGCAGCATCTCTGAGGCCTCCTCTGGACGCCTCCAGATGCTCCACATCCTTCCTATGTCAGAGGTCCCAGAGCCAAACACAGCTGGATTATCTTTAAGGTTCCTTCCAACCCATTCCACAGGATTCCATGCTGGTCACAGCCTGCCTTCTCAAAAGCACACTTCATTCTCCTCAGGAGTTCATAGTCATTACATGATTTTTTTTTTATGTAACAATAGTGTGAACTGCTCACAATAAAAAAATGGTTCAATTCTGTACCCCTGGCTATTGTTTGGTGCAACAGTTCCCTGTCAGACCACGGGAGCTCAGCAGCAATTGAGCCCCGATAGCACAGAGCTCCTTGGTAGCCGACCCACCTGCTGGGAAGAGCATCTTCCTGCTCACAGTTCCCTAATAACCTCCTGAACAGACACTGAACAGCCTCAAAACCTGCTGAAATCAATGACAATCCAGCTTCTTACTCGGGATTACGAGTGTATAGCTGTGGACGCCTGTGAATGTGCTGATATAAAAGGCTGCAAACTAAGGAACTTCAATTCAAGCACTGCTGATGCCTGAAAGGCTCTTTTCAAATACAAATATTTATGTTTCTTCCAGTTCTTTGTTTATTACTTTTTGAGACACTGACACTATATACAAATTACAGAGAACAATAAGAAGAGAAGTTTCAAAGGCTGCATTGATCTTTCTGCACTGTTAAGCATTTGTTCTTTCCCCAGGGAATGCTCAGGCACTAGAACAGGCTCATCTGGGCAGTGGTCATGGCACCAGGGTTGCCAGAGCTCAAAGAGGTCTTGGACACAGCTCTCAGGCACATGGTGGGATTTTGGACACTCCTGTGCAGGGCCAGGAGTTGGACTCGATGATCTTTGGGGGTCCCTTCCAACTCAGGATGTTCTGCCTTATCTAAGGTGAGGTTTATACACATTTCCACCTGCATCACTAAGGACACAGCACAGGACACGCAACAACGACAATCCCAGCTTGCTGGAACATCGTTAAAAATGGGTTTTTACACGTTTTCTAGGTGGCATTATGGTATTAAACTCCGGAGCTAGAACTGGTGCCCGGGGTGGGTAAGCACACAGGTGCCTCTCAGTAGGGACAATAAGTTACTCTGCTTTTACAGCGGTGTCTGGACAATGCGTTATTAATTACAAAGATGAAGTAGCAGAGCTCCTGCTGAAGGAACTCCTGGACCGGAGTGACCTGATAAGGGCTGCAGCAGCAGGAACGCGTGGACACTCCTGTTCCAGCACATGGAGCAGGGATGAGCAGCGGGAGCACAGTGACCCTGCCCGGCACTGCAGCCACCTCCCAGAGCCCTCAGCCGCCTCTGCGGGCAGGGAACCGCCACCTGCGGAACGGGCACGGCTCGTACCGGAACGCTTTCAAACTGGAGAGCGGCTCGTTGGCAATTATACTCCAGAGAGGGTCAAATTAATACAAATACAGAAAATCAACGAGCAGCTGAGCCTGACAGCAGCAAACGGCACATTCCCGCCGGGTGAAGGGACCCCTGAGCCTCGCGGCCTCAGCTGAGGAGACCCCGTGCGTGAGGGGACGCTCGAGCCTCGCAGCCCTCAGGTGAGGGGACCCGCGGAGGAGGGGATCCCCAGGCCTCACAGACCTCAGGTAAAGAGACCCCCGCGCCTCGTAGCTCTCAGACAAAAAAACCCTCGCAGCCCTCA
>VZRE01009277.1:33985-64809 GCA_013396775.1 Cephalopterus ornatus
CCGCCACCCCTCGCCTTACACCGCCTCGGTACAGACAACACCGCCCCCAGGACCGCCCCGGGACCGCCCCGGTACAGCCAACACCGCCCCCGGCACGGCAAACACCGCCCCGGGACCGCCCCGGAACAGCCAACACCCCCCCCCGGCCCGCCCCGGGCCCGCCCCGATACGGCCAACACCGCCCCCGGCACGGCAAACACCGCCCCGGGACTACCAACACCGCCCCCCTCCCCTCAAACTCCGGCGCGGGCCCCCCATGCCAGTGGTCACCCGCCCGGCCCCGGGGCTGCCCGCGGGCGGTGGCCGTGGCCCGTGTCTCTCGTGCTGCCCTGCCCCGGCTCCCCTCCGTAATCCCCGTGGGATCGTCCCCACAGAGCGAGGGCGAGCCATCCTCGGTTTGCACAGGAACGCTCTAAGTTGCAGAACGTTCAAAAAACCACGATTTAAAATGTGGGGTTTTTATATAAATCCTGTGGGTTTTCTAAGCGGGCGCCTCAGGAGAGATGAGAGCTCGACTTTCGAGCCCCCTCAGATGCACTGGTGCAGGAGCACAGAGCTCCATTCCCGGTAGAAATTCAGGCATTGGAAGAGGTTGCCCAGGAAGGTGGTGGAGTCACCATCCCTGGAGGTGTTTAATATGCGTCTGGATCTGGCACTAAGTGATGTGGTTTAGTGGTTTAGGAGTTATAGTGCTGGGTTGATGGTTGGACTCGATGATCTTAAAGATCTCTTCCAACTCTGATGATTCTATGATATTATGATTCTAAACACAAATAAACAAACACCACAGCAGTTATCCTGCACGTTAATAGGTGGTTTACATTCCATGGTTTCCTCAGCAGCGGCTTTGGACAGCTCACGGAAGGGCCAAGGGCAGAGCCAGCTCTCAGGGCTTGTCCTCAGAAAGTCCTTACAAAGGGGGACCAGATGAGCTTGAACATAGATAAATACAAAATAATGCACACAAGGAGATGTAATCTAATCAAAGGTACAGGGTGGTCATCTCAAAGCAGCCAGGGACAAGGCTGACAGGTCCTGGAGCCAGTGCTGGCAGCCCAGTGTACCAGTTCCCAATCCGACTGTGTGGAGATATCATGTGAGAAAATGAAAGTGAGGATGAGAAATCTGAGTCCTGATTGCACATCTTCTCCTCTTCTGCAGGCTTGTTTTCCCTTTCTGATGAAAATAAACCCAAGTACTCCTGAGTTCCAAGAGCTGCAGCAGCTTCCCAAGACCCCACACCACCCCTCTCTACCACCGCTGAAGGAACCGCACAGGAGTCTCTGGCAAGTTCAACTCCACTGCATCTTTCATCCCAGTCACCTTTTAAGCTCCTTATCTGATCTGCCTCTTCCTCAAGCACCCTCTTAAGTCCTTAGTCCCTCCTCTAGTAGTTCCCCTGATACAGCGGCTTTTAACCTCTACAAAGCAGCTCAGCCCTGACACGTTTAAGGACTGAAAACTGATCACAGACAAGTGATTTTTTTCCCGACCCTTTTCCCTTCCTATCACTTCAGGCACCAGAAGGAAGTTATAAGTCTTTATGTGGTGCCAGAAGCCCAGGCTGCTCCCCCTGCTGCTGCTGTCTTGGCAATCCCTTATTCAGCAGCACATTTACTCTCATTTAGTCTCTCTAGGCCAGCTGAGGTGGCCCCTCCAAATTACAAAAAATCACGCCTTTAAGTTTACTCATAGAGATTTAGTTGAAAAAGAAAAAAAAGCTCATGCCAGTTCTTGGGATATGTGTTTGCTGCACTTGAAAATTCCCTTTCCTGAGCTTTTGTCCACACTACATTAACCAATAAGCTCCAGGGGCTCAGTGAAAGGTACAGGCATTACAGGTCAAGTACGGTCTTGCACACCAGCTTCTGTTGCCATAATTTATTGATTGCTGATTTAGACCAGTTTATATAACATGCAAGATGAAGAAAACCAGTCACTTACTACAAAAATATGGATATCCACAGCTCAACAATTCCAGGAGTGAATGGCAAATCCAGCTGTCTCAGTGCAGGTGGCACATGATGCCCCTACCATTTTTTTTCTCCCTGCTAAAAGGAATTGCTTTATTTATGACTAAAAACCATACAGATGACTGAACACATGAAGTATTTCATTAACCCTATTTGATAACCTGATTACAGCCAGAGAAGCTGCTCAGCTGCAGGAGCACAAGGGACCAGGAAGCTGCTCTATGAACACACCTCAGCGCAACGTGGGAAAGCACTGCCCGGACAGTCTGGAAATCCAACAGTGTTTCAGGTACCACTTCCTTTGGGTCTTTAGTCATTTCTGGTTTCAAACAGGGAGCAAAAGGCACCACACTCCCCCCACTCCCTTGCCAGGCTGGGTGAGCCTGGACCCACGGCAGCGCTTCATCCACAGCTCTCGGGAAGGGGAACAAAGCCTGCCTCGCCAGCAGCCTCAACATTGCTGAGCAATAAATAACCTGAAAAAACCCTGAAAACCCAAACCCAACCCATCCCTTGCAATGGAATTCTGTGCACTGTACTACACACCTTGCTACCGAACCAACCCAGAGAACCCCCATTAAAATCAGCAAATTTAAAAACAAAATCATCAAATGCTCAGCATAGTTTAAGTGACAGAAATTAAAAGCAGAAGCTTATCTTGGGTTTTAAATGACAACTTATCAGGATCTTTGTTTTGTGTTGACTCAAGAGCATATATGCACCTCAACAATTTTTCTAAGGCTTCTTCCAGTTAATTAGTAGCATTTTTCTTTAGAAAAAGAGGGTTGTTTCTTTTCCATTTCACATCCTAAATTGGTATTTGAATTAGCAACAGGTTGCAGGAAGTGTTGTTCTCAGACAGGCTGCAGTACAGGAGAGTGTATCGTTCTTTCCCAAGCATCAGCTGCTCAGTTTTTCCAGGAGTTTTTCCCAAGGATGGCTAAGGTTTGCAGCGCTGGACAAAGCGTGGGTAGAGACAGACATCTCGGATGTGGTGTCTGTTCAGGATCCAGGTCAGGAACCGCTCTAATCCCAAACCATATCCCCCATGAGGGCACGTACCATATTTTCTCTGTGGAATTCGAAGCAGAGAGTGGATATTATACATTTTCTTGTTACTTAGAGTTGCAGTAATACCACCAGAAACAAACCAATCATTCCAAGAGGGAAACCCCCCAACTCTGGTATGTGCCCAGCAGCACGTCTGCTGTACTGACCTGATCTGTGTACCAGTAGTACGGCGTGGGATCAATGCCCTCCCTCTTGTAGCCTTCGAGCAGCTCCTCGCTGTCCCACGTGCGCATGGAGCCTCCAACGATCTCCCCCACGTTTGGCATCAGCACATCCACCTGCAATGCACCACAGCACATCCACCACTCACAACAGAGCTGCGGCACGAGGGGAGCACAACCAGCCCCAACACGCCGTGCTGAGCCAACCACGACAGAGCCTGGCAAGGATTCTCCAAGGATTTTACTGGAGCACTCATTCCCAGCGGTGATCCCCACAGCAGCAGGCAAACACCACTCACAGACTCGGTGAGCCGTGAGTCGTCGTGGCAGCGCTGCATGTAGAAGGACTTGATCTCGGCAGGAAAGCGGCACAGCAGGATGGGCTCGTTAATGGTGTCTGTCATCAGTCTCTCAGGGGCTTCAGGAATATCCTGCAGTTAGAGAAGGATTTATTCATATTTAACACCAAATGCTCCCAGCATATATCCTAATGTACCTAAATTCTTAAAACAAACTTCTCATAGAAGAGATATATATTTATATATAAAACTAGACATGTCCAGGGGAAAAAAATCTGTTCAATTAAAATCTAAGTCTTCCCAATGTCTCAGACAGAAAAGTGAGATAAAAAATCCTGGCTATGGCATCAAGTTCTCTTGAGCTCCTTCAAACAACATGTCTCGCATGTTGGAGAAGAGCGGACAGGGAACAGATGACAGGTGACAACACAGGATTTGATTCCAATGCTCAGGGATACTGGGTGAAATCCCATCTCACAACTGCATTCCTACATGACATTACCACACCTCCCAGCAGGACCTACCTCCCCAAACTCATAGTACGTGCCATCTTCCTTCTTCACATCATGTTCCTTCAGCCACTCAATGGCCTCGGCATAGTTCATGCGTCGGAAGGGACGTTTTGGGGGCTGGAAGCCCTGTGGATAAGAGCAAACATCATTATTCTGCCTTCCCCAAAGGATCACACTGATCAGAAAAGACTGAAGATCCTATTTTTTTGGCTATTCCCACTGCCTACCGGGTTGAGGTCGTACAGGAAATCCGCTGCAGGTGATTTCAAGACTCTGTCTACAACATCACACACCAAGTTCTCCAGACGGTCCAACAAATCCTCAAAACTTATGAAAGGACATTCAGCTTCGATGTGAGTGTACCTGAAACACAGAGTCACACCACTGCAAAACCACACACAGGCAGCACATCTTTATGAAATAAACTCATTAAAAAACCCCGCACACAAACAAACACTTCTGTCCCCTTTTTGATTTTTCCCACTCCCACACTGTGAAGGAAATAAAGCTGTGAACTGTCCATACTCTGCCAAGTGCCTGCGGGTCCTGGACTGCTCAGCCCGGTATGACTGAGCCACACAGAAGACGTCTCCCAGGGCTGGCAGGCAGGTCTCCAGGTAGAGCTGGGAGGACTGGGTCAAATAGGCCTCCTCGCCAAAGTAATCCAGCTTGAACAGGGTGGAGCCTCCCTCCACCTGCGTCTGGACTAAGGTCGGTGGTGTGACCTGTTGAAGAACAGGGCTGTCATCGAGGGAAGAACTGAGGACATGGTGACAGCACACGAGTCGGGGCATTGGAGCAGTCACACAAGGGAGCACACACTTACTTCATAGTACCCGTTGGCAAAGAAGTGATCCCTGAAGGCCTGCACGACCATGGAGCGCACCTTGAAGATTTTGGACATGTTCTCACCTCGAATCATCATGTGCCTGTTGTTGAGCTGCACATCCACCTCCGAGTCCTCATTGAGCAGATTGTCAGCCCCTCCTGCCGGGGCCAAGCCGATGAGCTCCCAGTAATCACAGCTCAGCTCATGGCCTCCCGGAGCCTGCCAGGGACACAGAAACCAACACTGGGGGAAAAGTCCACTGTCTGCCCCGGGATGGCCTTTTACAAGGGCCTGGAGTGACAGGACAAAGGACAATGGCAACAGCCAGAGGGCAGGGTTAGATGGATATGGGGAAGAAATTCCTCCCTGAGAGGGTGGGGAGGCCCTGGCACAGGTTGCCCAGAGAAGCTGTGGCTGCCCCATCCCTGGAAGTGTTCCAGGCCAGGTTGGATGGGGCTTGGAGCAACCTGGGATAGTGGAAGGTGTCCCTGCCCATGGCAGGGGGTGGCACGAGATGTGCTTTCAGGACCCTCCCAACCCAGTCTGTGACCCCAGTTCTGCTCTCAACGGCTCCCCCGTGTGGGTCACAGCTGCCTTACATCCCTGAAAATGGCATTTTTAATTCATTCACAGTATTTTCAGGGTAGGAATCCAGGTTTTCAAAGGCTAACCCACACATTTTTACAAAAATGTAATCATGTGGGTTCACATTAACTGAGTTCAGCTCTCGCCTCATCTCCATCTCCTGGGGACAGGACCCACTGTCAGGGATAACTAGAACAACTCAGCCTACCCAAATTTCATTTGCAAAACACTCCAGAAATGGCCAATGGTACATGGCTTACCACAAAATTGAATTATCTACAGACCAGCACCAAAAGTTCCTACTTTGGCCTTATTTTCAACACACAGGCAGCCACAGTGAGGGGCTGCTCTGCTTAAATACTAATATAGCTCAGGAACATTGTTTGAAGCAATGTAATTCTCCAAGTGTAATTTTTTTTTTGAGACACGGTGAAGATCCTACAAACCCATCTCAGTAAAAGAGGAGAGCTAATCCCCACTTCTTAGCCTCACAAAACAAAAACTGAATAAATCCGCTGGGGAAAGTGAAGCTAATGAAGTTTATTTAACCTCATTCTCCACTGTTATAGTCTAGGAAATGCCCAGGAGTAGAAAACTGTTTCAGGCAAGAGCAGAACAGTCACACAGTTCACCTGTCCCACTCCAAACCAGGGGTGACAGCGCAGCTTTGGGAGGTTTGTCTTCGCTCTAAACCTAATTCCTGCCGAAATAATCTAATGATTCCTTCCACTTCTGCTTCTGACAGGAGGAGGAGAACCCAAGGGAGCTGCCATACCTGCTTGCCCTCGGGAAGGAGGTTCAGCGTGCCGTACACTGCCACGCTGCTCTCCGTGGAGAGCACCAGCCCGTTGTAACACTGGCACTGCAGGGAAGGAGACACAGCTAGGGTAAGCAAGTTTTAATTCTTACATTTCCTGCGCCATCCACGGGAGTCACAGATAAACTCACAGTCACTTCCAGACAGTTCTCACACTGACACACTCAGGGGTAGAAGATACAATGAACAATAACACAACTGAGTCAGCAGGTTCAGGAGAACTTCCCAATAGCTGTAAAAAGAGGTATGAACACTTCAACTAATGCCAGAACAGAATGAAACCATCACAACTTACCAGCTCATCAGAAAGGACGCACTGAAGAAACCCTGTGCCATCTCTCAACACAATGAACATCAGATTTTTCCCTAGTTATAAAAAGAAGAAATTTGCTGATTTCAAACAAGCAGATGCTGGTTAGCTCCTCACTTGGCAGGATTAGCTTAAAACACAGAATAAGTCTTTTGAGGAAATTCTGCAGGACCAGACTCCAAACTGAAAATCCCATAGAATTTGAACTAAGAAATGTCTGTATGCTCACACACTGGGGGAAACTGTCACTGTTGCAGTGACCACAGATAAACCACAGAGGACACATAACTGATGGTTTAAAAATTTCAGAGTAAGTGCTGTTGGACTCATTCTGTGTCCAAATTTTGAAGGCCATTGTGCTTGTTCTGTCTCCCTGCACAGGCTCACTAATGCTCGTGCCTTACCTTGCCTCCGTAACCTGTGAATCCAGCCAAAAATCTTCACTCTCTGCCCTCTGTAAGCCTCCAGAGCGTTGATCTTCACCTGTCGGGGAATAAAAGCCATCAAGCAGGGGAATGATTCACCACCTCTTGCACACAGGGTTCATCCAAAGCCCATCCCAGAGCACACACAATCCCTGTGCCGACCTGATACCACAGCACAGGCTGTGCTCCAAGGCACAAGATCATACTCACACATTTGGGCTCTGGAAGGCTGGGATCATTCTTGATAACAACCTTCTTGGCTTCCTCCAGGTTCTTCTCTCTTCTCAAGAGATCTTCTGCCTGGTTAAAAGGAGTAACTTATTAAACAGCTGTAAACAGGCCAGTTGTAAGTAACATGTGAAACAATGGCACCAGTGAGGAACTAACTGCAGCTTTTCTGGAGGAGCAGGAACAACAATGACACACAGTGACAATGACACTGACATGGTGTCACAGTTTCTGGAAAACAATGGTGCTCTGCGCCCTCTGCAGCCTACCTCCTTCTTCTCCTTGGCTTCATTCTTCATCTGCTCCCTGTGCCACAGCTTTTTGACATTCTTCATCTGTGACTTGGAAATGATGGCCCACCTCTAAGGAATCCAAGAAGAGAGCAGAACACAGAACATTACATTGTGTCCGTTCACACCGAGGAGCAGTAAAATAATTCCCACTAGGAAGCTTTAATGCCACAGCACCTCGTTTTCTTTTTGGGAATCCACATAAATCGTAGGGAATGGCTCTTTTCCTGCTGTCATCAATGCCTAAAAAGGGGGAGAAAATAACAAAAGTTAACTAAAATCATCCTTGCAGAGCCTGAGCAGGCACTCTGCTTCTGCTCAGGTTGCAAAAACAGGTATGAAATTCACATGAAAAATACAAGGGCCATCACCTGCCCAAAGCACATTCCACACTCTTCCAAACAAAGCAGGTGTTTTCCACACTTACCTTTAACACAGTCTTGAATGGTTTCTTCTGCGTCCCATCACCAGTGGAGTCATTGCCCTCTCGTTCAGAGACATACAGCTCTTCTAGAATACATCACAAATACGGGCAATAAGCAAAAAAAAAAATACTAGGAGGTAGAAACTGGACACACAGGGACATGTCCCTGCTCTCTGCAAGGGGCTGGACGAGGTGACCTTTACAGGTCCCCCCCACCCCAAACCTCTCTAGGATACCAAATCTTCCTGGTTAACCTTCAAAGGCACCAGCTGGTCAGACAGCACAAGAATTATTTCACATTTTCACTGTAAAAATCAATCCATGCAGTGTGATCTCTAAGCCGTAAGGGCTCCCGAGGTACTGAACTCCCGGGAGCCACTGGGTGCACACCGGGAAGCAGCAGCAGCCCTTCCCGGGAACAGCCTCGTGCAGGGAGGCAGGAAGGCAGGGGGAGAAGGACTGGGGAGCAGCCAGGGCGCAGCGCAGCGCTCGGCTCGCTCGCGGCCGGGAACCGAAATCAGCAGCACAGCGACAGGGAGAGGGCCCGGGCTCCAGGGCCCGGCTGTCCGGGCGCTCCGGGGGCTGCTCCGCCACGGCCCCGGCATCGCCCCGGCACCCGCACGGCCCCTCCCCGGCATCGGGACACGGGCGACGCGGGGGATGCCCGCGATGCGGGGGCAGGGGACGGTGGGGATGCGGCGGCTGGGGATGGCGGGGATGCGGCGGCTGGGGATGCCGGGGATGCGGGGGCAGGGGATGCCGAGCCCGGCCGGGTCTCACCGAGCGCCATCGCCGCCGTCCGCCCCAGCACCTCGCTCGCCATGGCCGCCGCCCCGGCAGGAACTGCATCAGCGCGCTCCCTGAGCCAACCCCGCGCCGGGTTGCGTCAGCCGCCCCGCCCTGCACCTTCCAGCGCCGGGGACACATGGGAAACGCAGGGAATTCCGCCCGCAGCCGTCCGTGCGCGCCCCTGTGCCCATCACAACGCCAGCGGTGCACTTTAGGATATTTATTTTGCATTGCACTTTTGAAATGTACATTCCATTGAACGAGAGCTGTAGGGTCATGATTTTTACTATAAAACCATTTCAATAATCAACCTTAGTCCCGGAGGGGGAAGTAGATAAAAGTGAAACATTCAAACATCTCAACTCGAGTAAAGAATGTGCAAATGTAAAAAGATTCATAAAAACACTTTTTACACTGTGAGAATTGGGGCACCAGCAAGTAAAGTATGTTCCAAGGGGAGTGACTGATTTCTGGTTATCCATCACTGTATCCAGAACTGAAATGAACAGGCTGGGCCAGCTCTAGGGGCAGCTTCTAGACACCAGATCTATCCTAATTCCTAATCCAATCTGACACTGGCTGAAGTTTACCACCAGACTTATCCTCAGCTCAGCTGTGCCAGCTCCATTGGTGTCCAGGGACCTCTCCCAGGGCTGAGCATCCCCCGTGAATGTCCAAGCAGTTAATGAAATGGAGTACACAAAGGAAATAGCTTTCAAAGATAAATATGAAATGTAGCTGCAGTTTTATACCAAGATAGTATTAAAAAGTGAAAAGTCTGCAATTCCAGGCATTACTAAAAAGTGACCCTGCTGGGTTTCCATTCCCAGCACACGTGTCCTTCACTGTCACACAGAGCAGTCACACAAGCATCAGTAGCTCCATGGAGAACTCTGTGTTCCCAGGAGTCCAAGCCCAGAAAGTTCTGTGATAAGACATAGAACCCCTCGTGTCCTTATGCCATTTGGTTAAAAAAGATCCTGAGTTTGTTTAGAACAGTTTTGTGCAATCACTGGGATAAAGGGGCTAAGAACCGCCATCCCGCAGTGCCTCAGCTCGTCTCCCGGGTGTCCCCGGCGCCCGTGCCCGTGGCTGTGGCCAGCACGGCGTCCAGCGGAGCCCTCCTCTTGCGAATGCTGCGGCCCGAGGCGATGAGGTCGGCGTAGCCGCGCTGGTGCGAGAAGGCGTAGGCGGAGCGGCGCGCGGAGAGCCCGCGGCGGAAGGCGCTGTGCCGGCGCCGCCACTGCTGCTCCTCCAGCAGGTACTTCCGACGGTTCCGCTGGATCTGCACACGCAGCGCGGCGGGGCTTAGGGCAGCACCGCCACGGCTCGGGCTGCTCTCACACCCCTGTGCTGTGTGCCAGCTCGGGACAGAGCAGAAGCAGCCACAGCCTGTCCCCTGCACTCTGACACGTCACCCTGGCACTACAGCCCAGCCCAAATTAAACCCAAACTGGGGATCTCGGTACCCTCACCAAGTCTCAGCCAAGCACAAGATGAATCAGCCCCCACTGAGCTGCTGCCCCTGAACAGCCCCAAGGCCACGCTTCCCACCCACAGGACCCGAGCTCCAGGCTTGTGTTGTCTCCCTGAGGACATCGTCACTTATTTGTCTCTCATGGAATCGCAGAATCCCAGACTGGTTTGGGTTGAAAGGGACCTTCAAGCCCATCCTCTCCACGCCCCTGCCATCGGCAGGGACACCTTCTACTAGCCCAGGTCTCAGCACCAACTCCTGTAAGCAAATACCTGCCAAATTCACCAAAACAACGCAGACTTCACTCACTTTGTCGCTTTCCGAAGGCCAGATTGTCATGGATAAGAAACGCTGGGCCACTACAGGGAGCAAGCAGATAGCAATGGATAAAATCATGGTGAGCCAGAGGTACGGCTGTCGCAGAGCGTTCGGAGCAGTTCCTGGGAATGAACAGAACAAAAATCAGTGTGTGACAAAGCTGCCTGAGACAGGACCAAGAACCACCAACCACGAGGACTGACCTGTGAACTGAAAGCCAGAAGGGAAGAGAACATGGATTCCAGCACTGTGGAAGTCAAATGTGATCCCAAAGTAAAGTGCAATACTCCCAAATACTGAAAAAGCAGTAACAAAAGTCCAGTAAGATGTATCCAGGCCAATCTGAAAGCAAACAAAAGTGCCAAGTGAGTTAAATTCCAAATAATGCCAACTACTTTTTGCATATTGTTACATTTTTAGTAGAGAAATTTAGAACTGTGAGCAGAAAGTGTTCTCAGAGCACCAGAGCTCAGGAAGCCAAGTTTACTTGCCTGAAAATTGACGACAAATATCAGGGAAGATGCTGCTGTGACAGCAAAGGACTGATAATCTGCAGGGGCCTCTCCATCTTGTCCCATAGATTTAAGGTAAGCTCCGTATGGGATGAAGAAGATGATGAGTGAAGTTACAGCTCCATGGAGCAAACTTAAAAAGAATTTCTTGTAGTTGAAAAGTAAATCCCTCTGTCCCAAAATATACAATGTGGGGAACCGAAGGCTCAGTTTGTCGCTCACGTCCTTAATAAAGGGGGGAAAGAAAAGGAAAGCTGTTGCAATGTGTTGTTCTCAGTGAGCTTTGAAGAGAGAAGCTCAACTATACAGTGTCCCAAAGGGAACGGCAGATCCCTTTCCCTTTCCAACAGGAGGGCTTTGCACAGAGTAATGCACGAGCAAAACATTTTTAAAAGCCACAAAACCGAACAAACTGCCCCTGTTTTATGGATCAGTGTTGATGTAAGTAAAGACCCGCTGGCAGATGCCTTTGGACTCAGCTGTTGTATCCACGTGGGAATACCTGGTCGAGCAGGCCGACAAGCAGGACTGGGAGGCTGGAATACAGCACATTGTACAGGGTGATGAACCAGTCCTCGTAGGCTGTCTGCAAAAGAGGGGGAATTGCAGGAGTCAGTGATTTCTTTGTATCTCCTCCTTCCCCTCCACTTGCTGAGAAAACTCACCTGTGCTCTCCTATGGCTTTAAGTTCCCTGGCCTGGTGTCCATCCCAAAGGCAGCAGCACCTTGGCTCAAGGCTCTGCTGAAACTCTTTAGCTTTGTAAAGCTGCCCCACTCCTTACAAACCTTCCTCCCTTACAACCATGGTCCTGACTTCAGGGCTCTGCAATCGTAGCCAACTGCTTGTAACTAACTCTCTCAGTACTCATCCTGCAGAAATCCCTGGTGACAGCTTCAGGTTCCCACCACGTCCCAGGATAAGCCTTTGCTGTTCTGCACTGACAGAGTATCTGCTTGTTGCATTCCCACCCCAGCAGACCTTCCTACCTGGGCAGAAAAGCCGTTGAAGAACGAGTACCAGATGTGGACCAGCGTGAAAGCGAAGTTTTTGTAGAAGAAGTATCTCAGAAACTTGCACATCCTGATGTAAGACCATCGCCCGTGGACCAGCAGCAGGCGCTGGAGGTATCGGAACTGCCCGAAGGAGTAGTCACTGGACATGACAGCCTGCATCCCTTCCTGGCCACTGATCCCAACTCCAATGTGGGCAGCTGGGGCAAGGAGACAAACACCACACACCAGGTTGGACAAAGGGACAGGAACAGCAATAATGGGACACATCTCTACTGGCACCTGGATTCTCTCTCAGTCCTTGTTCTGTCAGAACAGACATGGGAAATTTGACCAAGGGAGAACCAAATGAGACAGAGCAAGCAAAGCCCTGAACAAACTGGCCAGGCAGTTTAGGGACATAAACCCTATCCCAGAGGTTTCCTTCTCAGTGGGATCTCTTGGGAAGTGGTTCACAGAGCAGCAGCTGCAATCCAGGATGGTTAATGCCTCCAGGCAAGGGGCACCTACACTACTGGTTTGGTTTTTGTGTTATACCAGTGTAGCCCACAACATGAGAACAGATGGAATTCAGGTCCCTTCTCAGGGAATGTGTAAAAAAAAAAAAAAAAATAGATCAGGAAAAACCACTAACCATTTCCTAAAGGGCTTCCTCAGAGAGGGAAACAGGCACAGAAGCTAAAAGCCCTGTGGCAGTGACACAGATGGAAGAGTCTTCTGAGCAGAGAGGGACAGTGGAGAGAGCGCAGGAGCAGGGCAGAGGAGATGTGTCCTAGCCAGAGGGTGCTGCAGCTGCCTTACTTTTGATCATGTTCACGTCGTTGGCGCCATCCCCGATGGCCAGGGTGACGGCCTTCTTGTACTTCTGCACCAGCTCCACCACCATGGCCTTCTGCTTGGGCGTCACGCGGCAGCAGATCACAGCCCTGCACTCGCACGCCAGGTCAACAAAGTTCTTCTGCTGCTGCTCCTTGTAGGCCTCAGCCCTTCTCCTCTTCTCAGCTTGCTTTTTCTTCTCTTCTGCTGTCCTGGGGAATTTCAGCTTCAGTTTCTTTTTCTTCTTTTTCTTCTCCAGCAGGATTTCATTCTGTGTAACAGAAACGTATTGTGTTCCCTTCTGCACCGTTTCCAGGCCCACTCCAGGTACTGCCCAACAACACACCTGAGGTCATTGCACTCCCAGCAACCATTTCTGGCACTTTAATGAACTGCTCGTGCAGACAAAGGAAGAGAGTCCTCAGGGAGGGACACTGGGGCCTGGTGGTGCCCCCAAAATCCCAACCAGCCTTCGTACATACCAGCCAGGAGCCAGTGATGATTAGAGCCCGATCTTTGCTGCCCTGGAAGAAGGGCTCGTTCATTCTGAGAGAGGAATGGGTACTGGATCCAGCCCTGTTCCGCTGGTTTTCCAGCCTGGTTTGAAGGAGCGCACTGGAAAGAGAGGGGGAGACTATTACAGGAGAACCAAGGACAAATTTTAAGCTTGGTCAGTCCCAGACTGAAAATCCTGGAAAGAAAATCCTGTGTTTTCACTTGCCTGGTATCTTCTCCATAGCAGATGGCTGTTTCCTCTGTCAAGAGTTCACAAGAGAATCCAATATTTTCAGCAGTTTCTACAAAAAGAAATTGAGAGGGAAGTATTTACTGAAAGTTCTGTCATGAGTTCTGTCTGTTCTGTCTGTTGGGAGCACTTCAGCAATTTTTGATTTATGTTTCAATATGAGAATTCCCTTTCAATATCACAGTGAGGATGAACAGGAAAAAATCCTCCTGTTCTTAGCTCTTTGTCTGTAAGCAAACCTACCTTTTTTGTCACCAGTGAGCACCCAGATTTTAATGTCTGCTTTGGACAGTCTGGAGATAGTTTCTGGAACTCCATCCTGCAGTTTGTCTTCAATAGCTGTTGCACCAAGCAGCTGGAAGGGATTTGAAATACAGGTGTTCAGTAGCATAAAAAAATCTGGGTTTTTTTATATAAGAATAGAAGTACACTAAAAATGTACAGCTTCTTACAATTAAGTTTTTTTCTATCTCCTCATACACTTTGTCCAGAGCTTCATCTCGGTTACTTGTAGCTAAACTGGCCTCCACAAACTTTTTATTCCACGCCTCAAATTCATCCTGACTTATGTCTCTGTAGCATAGGCAGAGTGTCCTGAGAGTTTCATTTGCAAAGACCTGAAAAATAATAAAATCCACACATATGCACAAAAGAAAACTCTTTATTTGCAATCCAAATGTAAGAGTTAAAACCACAAGCCTTTAGAAAGCTTGATAAAACAAGTCCAATTTGCAGAACCAATTGCAGGTCTGCATTTGTGTTAATAGCTTAGGAAAAGGAAATTAATGACATTTTTGTCAGAAATACACAATTTTTGATTTAAAAATGGCAAATAAAATACAAACATACATCGAGTGCCTCTTCTGTGGCTTCTCTCTTTGGATTCCTGGGGTGCAGCCGCTCATAAATCACTGTATCAGCCCCTTTACAATACAGCCTGATGTTCCCACTGGCCTCTCTTACTGTGCAGGAAAACAGGAGAGGAGGCACAAAATGTCAGAGCACGTTTGTATAGAGCAATATTTGTAGACTGGATTTTTCAGCTTATTGCTGAGTGCCAAAGCTACAAGTCAGGCTTCTCGTTCAGTGGACTGAAATGTGTCACAGGACTGTCACACAGCTGGTAATTCTTGACCCTAGCGGCCCTCCCGGTTCCTTCTTCCCCCTGAAACACGAGGGACCCTGTCCAGGGAGAATGGTTGCCATGAGCTCACCAATGACAGACATTCTCTTCCTGTCGCTGTTGAAGTCCAGGATGGCCAGGACATCGTAGGTCCTCTGGGCCCCCATCTCACTGAGTGTGATGGTGTTCTGTGTGCGGGACAGGAACACGTAGCCGAAGTTCCTGGCGGCCGTCACCAGGGCCCCCTCATCTGGGGAGGCTGCCTGGTAGTTGAGCTGACCTGTAGCATTGGAGGAGGGAGGAGAGAAAGCCAGGACACACCTGAGGATACACCGGGACACTGCTGCAGCCCCCGACAGCAGCGCACACGGATAACAGGGACTGGGGATCCCCTTTCACTGGAGGTACTTCCATCGGGATCAGTCCTGAACCCGCCTCACTCCAGGGACCAAAAACTCCTCTGCCTCAATATCTCCATTTCTCAGCACAGCCATTTAAGCATTTGCAAAGAAGCTCCAAAAGACCAATCCTTGGCCACAGACACCAATACAATGAGTGGACACAGCCCCAAGAGCAAGAAAGGACAGGACACTGTTGGTATCACGAGTTCACAAAGGTGGGAGTGAAGCAACGTTACTCTTGCATGTTTTAATTGAATCTTCCAATCTGATGTTTCACATCCATGAATTCGATAGCTGGTCACCTCTACATTTAGTTTTGTTTCATTTAAAAGAGCAGGCTAACACTCCTTCTCCTTTATGGGATCAGCATTTGTTTTGAGCCTCTCCCTTGTGCAATCCCTGCATTTGAATTATTGTTTCCTCCTACACAAGATAAAAAAAGTAACAGAAAGCCCACACTCACCATCAGAAGTGTCAGCCATGACCGTGTGACAAATGGCAAGCAGAAAAAAGAACTTGTGAATTTCCGGCTCCTTTCCAGACTTTATTTGCTCTATCAGATAGTGATCATAGAATAGGAACTTTCCGTCTGCGTACACATTCCAGCTGAAATCCACTTGCTGCTTAGAAAACAGGACACAAGAGAGTCTGAGTTACCTCAGGTGCCCTTGCTTTGTGCCCACCTGCACCTCTGCACACTTTGCCAAGGGACTGTTCCGTTCCACACACCTACCTCGGGGTGGCTCTGGAGCTGCCCCGCTCTGTCCCGGCTGTCTCCTGCAAGGCAAGGACCCGCCGTCAGAGGGACCAGAACGAAGCTTTTACAACCCAGCACAAAGTAAAACATGTCCTACCCAAGGAATGGAAGGAACAGGGAAAGGAGAAGCTGCAGCTCTTACTCAATTTCCTTGTTTGTTTCTAGATTTTGTCCCCAAAACATTTTGGTGAAAGTAAATAATTTTGTAAATAACCAATTTGCGGCTTTTCTGCTGGGAAGTTTTCACTCAAGTCTGTCAATTTCCACTTTGTAAATGGGAAAGCAGTGGGAAAACCCCAGTAATTCAACTGCACTGGAGCTTTACTCAATGCCAGGGCAAACTGGAAGTTCAGCTGGAACTAAGATGACTCGCATGCACCTGATTTCCCACAAGCATTAAAATGCCTCCTCCTTTGCAGAGGCTTTGCACAGATTACCGTATCTTTGGCCGTTTATGCAGCACTTTTTAAAGGTCATGATGTTCTGTGTGAGGGTTCCAGTCTTGTCAGAGAAGATGTACTGGATCTGCCCCAGCTGCTCGTTGAGTGTGGTGGTCCTGGCCTTGGCCGCCGTGTCCTTCTCGGGGTAGTACATCTGCAGGTCCCAGTTGATGAAGTAGCTCTGGCCAAAGCGAATCACTTCCACGCTGAAGGAAAGAGAGGGAATGTTCTCACTCCTGGCTGCAGCTCACACCCCTAAATAATGGCACCTGCCCAGGCATCTCCCTACCTGACATAGAGAGAGATGGGGACCATGGTGTTGAGGACAATGATGTATCCCCAGAAGTTGAGGAAGCCCCGGTAGGGAGGACTGAAGTCCTGTGCATCATAGAGGTACCAGGAGCAGTTGCCAACCTGCTGCTCCCAGTAGGTGTGTCCGATGGCCAGCCCAGCCGACAGCAGGATGAGGACCACGATGATCTGCAGGGTGCACACAGGCCTGTCACACTTCCCGAAGCTTTGCTCAGCTTAAATCCCAAATCCCCGTGTTCCAAACGTGACAGGTGTTTGTCAGAAGAAAAGGAGCAAACCTTTCCCACAAAGGCACCTTCCCACACTTCCTCCTACTCCACCCCAGCTCAGCAGGGCAAAACAATCAGAGACATTCTTATTACAAACATACAAGAAAAAGTCACCTAACTTTGCATTCGCTACTCAAAAACAAACTCAACCATGTGAATTTTAAACAAAAAGCCTTACAGTATAAACCATGTAGTTCATAAGGGTGTCAATCTTTGTCCTTTTAAATCTTGTCTTTCCGCTATTTTTCATTATTTTTGTGTCAGCACCTAAAAATAAAGAGTTAAAAATTAAATGAGGAGAAAGATATAATAAAGAAACAACTGCCAGTGTTGCTGTTTTACCAAACTCGGACATGGAATACAGTTGATGTCTATAGGACAAAGATGCCTTTTCACTCTACAGGTCTGCTTTCCATGGAGAAATATTACACACCTGCAAATACCACCATTCCATGGCAGAAATCTGTATTCCTGATCTTACATCCACGCAACAAAATCTTATCAGCATCCAGGGAATAACTTGAGTTTCTCCAGAATAATGTTCCTGTGAACTTATCCAGTCGGTTATTGGGCTCTTCACATTCAATGAGACCTACAAAATTTGGAAGGGAATATGTTTAATTCACACAAACCACAGAAGTAGCTTTACTTTACTTGCACTGACTTGTGAACTGTTTCAGCTGTTTTACTGGTGTTGAGGATAGAACTGCACCAACCATCAAAGTTTGCCAGCGCACTTTCTTCCTGCAGCTGTCTGTGCGTCACCTCAAGGGCCATTTTGAATTTTAAATTAGTCTCACTAAGAAGAAAGCATAAAAAGGCAATTTTATTTAAAACACGGACAGAGGAGAGAAGTTAGAACAACATTAAATGAAGGAAATTAATATGCCATAGGTGCCACTAGTTCTCTGGACAACCTTTTCCAAAGGTAAAAAATAAGCCCATGTCCTTCCCCCTTTCTTCCTGTGTCACATTCTCCAACACTTCTGACATCTCTGTGGCACTCCAGTGGACCCTCACTGATTTATAATGATCCTTGAACTGTGGGAATCAAGAGCTGGAGACAGTTTCTCAGTTCCCACAGTTCCCTACTACACAAGTAGAATCTGACATGCACACGCTTTGCTCTTTTACCAGTCATCCCAAATTAACTCCTTAAATCCTTAAGTAGAGCCTTACCCATCCAGTTCAGCTGTCTCCACATAGCACAGACTGTTTGGTTCTGAGCTGGACAGCAGTAAAATATCAGCCTAAAAAACCAATACATAGACAACAAATAAATCCAGGTCAAGGTTCCCACAGAACTCGGTAGAAACATAAAACAAAAGTATCTGAAGCACTTACAGGAACGAAAGTATTTTTCTTCAGACGAATTACATCACCAACTTTAATATCTTTCCATTTTGTAGTTTTGAACCTAATATCAAGACAGTTTAATGATTACTGCTGTTTAATCTAGAACACTATGCACTCTATAAATCTTGCAATACTGAACTTCCCTTAAGAGAAAAACATGACCTCTTGGGATAGAGTGGGTTTGCTTTTTGGAAACTGCAATTTATTTGAGGTCTGTAACTTAAAAGTCCTAACCTACCTCTTCTCTTCCCACTTCACCTAGATATGAATTCCTATCCTTCTCTTCAAAGAAGAGTCTCTTAGTACAGATTTAGTGCCACAGGATTAATGTTAAATTACTCCTTTGGGCAATTCTCTTCCAGTTTCAATGAGGTTTTCACACAGGCAGCAGAGAACAGAGAGCTGAACCTTTGCTATCATCTGCAGCCTCAGATCTGTGACAAAGCTCAGTAACAAGGCAACAATCATCACTTCCAGAGCTCAGGAGGGAACATACAAACCTTCCATCCTTGATGACATCACATGTCCTGTTATTGACCTCGTTGTCCATCCTGTGCCGAGCCTGAAAGCAGAGCAGGGAATGTAGTCCTGCTGTGTGTCACCACAGGACAAATGAGCTGCACCGGGGGGGTTTGCTTCTCATATTAACAGAACAGGGCTCTTACAATGTCATCCACCAGGTCTTTGACTGCAGTTATTCCCAGCACGAAGAGCAAGGGCACCAGCGTTGTGTACCATGCCAGGGTACTTATTTGGGGAATCGACTACAAAACAGCAATAAAAGCAGTTCAGCACAGGAGCATCAAGCAAGCTCAACTCTCAGGCACTTCATACTGATCTGACTAGAACATGAGAAAGAAACCAACACATCAGAGGGAATTTTAAGTCAGGTTGTGAAAATGAACAAAACTCTCTGGGAAAAGTTTGGCTGTGCTGCCCTACTTCAGCGTCAGCTCCTCTTTAAAAATCACAATCACTCATATATTCTGTTGGTGCTTCTGATTCACGAGTTGAACCCAAGAAACATCTTTGCCTCATGAAATGCATGAGCTCTGCATCTAGCCCATCCTGTTTCCGTTGGGATGGGTCTCCGTAGCAGTTCAGGTAGTGCCCTGAATTGTGTCACAAATATTATTGAGCCCAAATTCCCCTCACAGTGAGTATTCTCTGTCTTTCTTACCTGCAAAATGAGAAGAACAAGGAAATAGAAGTTGGCTGCTCTCTTAAACTGTTCAAATAGATTCAGAGGTAAAAAAGTGATGGGGTTGTACTTGTATGTCTTAATTGCATTGTCCTGTGGGAGAAACCCAAATGTCAGTCACACAGCAGGTTCTTCTTCCACCACAAATGTGCATATTTTTAAGTAAAGCAAGCAGGTGAGAATTTAGGCTGAAGGCACCTGGCTTCTGATTGTCCATCTCACCCTGAGCACACCTCCTGATACCTTGGTTTTTCATTCACAGATCCCAGTCCAGTTAACCACCCCCCCTCTGCTGGAAACCCTAAGGAAGTTTGAAGGGTGGCTTTTACACCAAGCCATTCCAAAGATCCCACAGGGATTAAGGAAGCATTCACCTGGCAGTTAGCCCCTCATTGAGGTAAGACAACTTACCGCATATTTGCTTTTTTTGAAGCACAGGAAGATTGTTCTCTTAAAGCTGGGCTGGTCATAGAAGCACTGATCGTTTGCTTTCACTTGCCAGCTGCAGTCTGGAAGTGACAAAATGGGTCAAAACTTGTTACAAACACGAGGGAACAAATCTGTCACTTTTAGGCTTTCTCTCAAATCCATCTTCTAAAGGCATTTTCGATTGAAGCACGGCTGGTACCTGCTTTTTAGTACATAGGCTAAAAAAAGCTTTTCAAGACGTTTCCAGGCTATTTGTCTGTATTAACAATTCAAATATCATCGGGGGTAGGAAGAAGTGTTGCTTAACAATTTGAAAGTTCTGTGAGAAACTGAAAACCCGCAGAGTAACATTTATTCATGCTAAATTCCTTTCCCTCCCCTCTTTTCCTTCGCTTCTGTGACACCTGAGAAGCACTAAACGCTCCAAACAGCTTTCTGTCTTTCTAGAAATGAAGAGGTCAGGTCACTTTTGAAAGCAATAATTTGCTATATCCACACTGTGCCATGGTTTTCATTTACACCCATAAAAAAAGGACAAATCTGAAGTGCTCATTTTATTTCCTCAGCCATAAGTTTTGTCTGATTGCATGAAAACTCAGCAATAGGAATTGCACTTGTGAAGTAATTTTCCATGCCCGCTCTTTCACAGGCCACCTCTTTCCCTCTCAGATCCTTCAGCTCCCTTTCCTGCCCTCAGTCCTGCAGCACAGACCCGCTGTTACCCACACCCCCAAACTCGGGCTTGCCCACACCAAGAGTTCTCATTCCATGGGTCTGAGCCAGCTCCCAGGAGCTCTGCCTGCCTGGGAAGGGTGACGCAGGCAGGGTTTGGAAATGCAGCTTTCCTGACTCATCCCACGAGCATCTCCCCCTTCCCTCAGCCCTTCGTAAGTGTTCTTCCTGGTTTCACAGGGTTCTCCTCCCCTGGCCGAGATGAAACTCCCGGAGGCAGAGGCGTGGGCCTGGCACCGCTGAGAGCACCATGGAGGTGCTCCTGGGCTGCTCCAAGGGCTGCTCCTGGCTGCTCCAAGGGCTGCTCCTGGCTCACCAAGCACAAAGCCTTCTGTTTTCCTCCCACCTGCCAGCAAGTCTGGACTGGCATACCTGGATCTTTCCTGGGACTACACAGCCCCTTTTTTTGGGGCTTGTAACCAACTGGAAGTGAAAGCTACAGGCTCCTAACGAGCCCCGAAGATAATAGAGAAATATTTATGTTGGAGGACCAGGTTTGGGGTTAAAAGTTTATAAGCATTACCAAAGAGCATGAATTGAGAAAGTAATTAAGTTTTGTGAAAATGACAGGACTAAAGAAAATTGTAAACAAGTCTACATAAACGTTTCTTCACCACATTCCAAAAACATTGCAGTGTTGATAAAACTGATAGAAAACTGGCAAATTAGGTTCTGAAATAAAACCTGCAGGAAGGAAGCTCCACAAAATTGCTTTAAACTCTGACACTAATACCTAATATTTGGGCAACTGCATTGGTCATTCATCAGCTTTAAAGAATGTCATCATACAAATCCCAAAACTAAACATGTGATAGGTGGTTATAAAATGAAAACACAGTATAGATGGTTATAAAATGAGAGGGGAGTTGCCACCCAAACAGGAAGGAATCTGTATTAATTAAAGAGGCCTTGGTTAAATTAAAAGTACTCCCATTGCAGCACTGCACAAGGGGGATTGAAAGGAGCTACAGCTCCTACTTGGGCAGAGGCTTGAATGGATGCCAGGAAGGTTCCTCCCACTGATGTTCCTACCCTGGCAGCAGCCACAGGCTGCACCTGATGGTTCCTTTGAACTCCTCCTACTCACCTTTTACCTTTCAGGAATCTCATGAGGCTACAAAAGAAGCAGTGAGGCGGAAATCTGCTCTGTGCAAGCCTTAGAGAGCAGAAATCCAGGGAAACCACTGACTGAACGCAGCAAATAGCTTATGCTGGTGTCAGTTTCCAGAGGACTGGGAAGATGAGTATCTGGAGCTCTGCTCGAGCAGTTCCCAGAGCACAGGCCATGTACATCCAGTGCCTGCCTTAATTAAGAGGAGGTCACCATGCAGCTCATTAGCTTTACGCAAGGACCGGTGGCCCAGAACTGTGGCTGCAGCTTGGAATGGAGCTCAGTTTTGTTCTGACTTTGTTAAACTCAACTGCCATCAATTCCTCCTCCGCAGCCAGGTAAGCTGTTCCAAATCCTACCTGACAACTAAGCATAGAAGTCCCATCAATCCCTGAGGCTCAGCCTCTGCATTCAGGTCTCTCCCCAGCCCGTGTTACCTTTTTTCCCGGGCTCTCGGCTCTCCTCGGTGTGACAGTGGGTTTGGCTCTGTCCTGCTTCAGCCCCCGGCTGCCGAGTGTCCAGCTCGTCCTCCGTCTCATCGTCACTGTAGGGCATCACCTCATCGTTGGGCTGGGAGTCCTCATCGAAGGTGGTCTCTGAATCCCTTTCTGAAATCATCCTGCTAACGCCCTGCCAGCATTTTGGACAGGTTAGGGAAAGGACTTCACAGAGCAAGGGCTGGAAACCACATCTCTTATTTCACTCTGTTGGTGCTGGTCACCAACCCCACATCTGAAAGCAGTTTCCCCAGAACAGCAGAGGGCACAGGCTTGCTTCTCCAGCACAGAGCAGTCAGAGGGCAGTTACTGTTCCAGCCAGTCCTTCATTACCATTCTGATACATGTAAAGACACGTGTCACCCAAGGAACACCGTGTGCTCCAGAGGCAGCACACTTCCAGTGGGATGGAGGAACTGGGGAGCCCTCAGACACGTGTCTCCCTGTGCCCATTACATCACCCCCTGTGGAGCCACAGGAGCTGGAGCCCTGCTTGGCCACAGTGGGACACGGAACTGGGCACTGAGCTCTGGGCCATACATTGAGGGTTCACACTGCTGGTCCTCCAGCCAGAAACCAGCCCTGCTTCCTCTCTGCTCCCCACGGGCTCAACGTCAGCTTTTGTCACTGCAAGATCCCACAACCCGGTGTCCAAACACCCGAGGACACCATGGGACACACTATGGCTCAGCCCATGGGCCCTGGGCTTCATCGCAGGAGTGCCAGTCTGCAGCTGAGCTGTGGCCGTGTCCCCTTCAGCTCTGCCTCAACTCTGGACCTCTCCAGCTATCGCTGGGCCTGATCCTAACCCTGAACTAAACATCAGCTTCCCAGCTGGTCCCTGGACCTGCCTCCCCACCGTGGCACTGCCTCTGCTGACAAACCCAGCAACCGGCAGGGCTGCCACCAAATCCCACCTCAGCTTCTGGTTCTGCAAAGCTGAATTGGCTCCCCTCCTTAATATCTCCTATAAGAGCGATAAATATTAATGAGCACTGCCTATGCTGCTCCAGTGACAAGGTGCTGGCAGGGAGCCCAGGCAGGCCAATGCCCCGAGCCCGCCCAGCACACGGACTGCCAGTTCCCAAAACACACCAAACCCACCAGGCTGACTGAACAGGAATCAACACAACTTCTCTCAAGACCCACCTAAGCTGTTGGAGGCTGCTCCGTGATGGAGTTGGCCAGGGATATGACAGGTGGTCACTAACACAGGTGTGGAACCTGACACGTTTATGAAGAGACCATTTGTTTTCCTAAACAGCCTTGGAGTTAGGGAATACACCTCAAGATGCACGAAATCCAAGCTCTAGCTCAGGCCCTCACTGTGATAATTTGGTTTATTTCTCCTCTTTTCGCTGCTGTTGTTCTTTCTGCCCTGCTAACACCTCACATGGGGACTGCTGAGGGAAAGCAGCTGGAGCTCCTCACACACACAGCTCCTGGAACACAAAACGCCACCAGATCTTTGACTGGCTCTCACTCTATGACAAACAAAACCAGCTCATACCCCTGGCACACAGAGATTCAGCCCTTAGTCTATTAATCTTTACTGATTAACTGCTTAATGATTAATGAGCTAATTAATCATGCAAAGGGTTAGATGAGATGTCAAAACCACACTGCTTTTGTTTTCCATCACAGATGCGTGGCAAAATGGAAATTCCTACAACGCCACCAACAGCAGCCTGTGGCGCTGACTGGAAACAGACTGGGAACAGACTGGGAATGGACTGGGGATGGACACCAGGGCGATGATCTGCTGGGGTAAGGTTAAATTAACTGTAGTCACTTTATCTACTCACAGAACTGAACTATAAACTGACAAACCTCATTAATAGAGGAGATCTCCTGAAGTGTTGCCCTGCAGGCAGCACAAGTGCTCTGTGCTACGGGCACACCATCAGCATTCTGCATAAGGCAAAGGAGTCACCTGCAGGAGGCAAAGGAGTCACCTAGGGCTGGCTGGGAGCCGGGAGAGAGCACAGAGGTGCAGTGGGACCCAGGGCAGAGCAGGCCTCCAGTGACAGCCTGACAAATTGGTTTAGAGTTAAGTTTCTTGACACCTAGTCTGGAAGAAAAGGGCTGGCTGGGATGGCAGAGCCATGTCAGAAGTTCAAGGGAGGTGGAGAGTGATCACAATGTGAAAGGGGAGACAGCACAGAGCAGGAGCAGCAGAGATGCCAATTAATCCTAAGGCAGCCAGGAAGAGAGAAAAGCGCACATCCACCAGCACCTGGATGCAGGAGGCACAGCAGAAACCAAGGGTGAACAAACATGGCAAGAAGAGAGGCAGCCACTACTGATTTTTGATGTGGTCACTATTCTGAGGACTGTGGAAGCAGTTCATGGAGGGCCTGGGATGGAACAACATACTTTTTAGATAGTGCTTGATAAAATGCTCAGAGGACACTTTAAAAAGCTGGTTCTTGGCTGCATGGTCCTTGTTTTCTAGTTCCTGACTTGAAGACAAGGGCTTTCACCCTGTTTCAGGTAGGTCACAAAGCAGAACTTACACTGAGCAGCTATTCAGTCTAGAGGAAGCATTAGGTCACACTGCCCGTGCTGGCAGGGAGCAACACCCAGCTCCTAGCTCTGGCTCCTAGCTTGGAAAATCCAGCTGATCCAAGGGCAGTATTGATATATGGGGAGGTGAAAGAGATGAAAGTAGCATTAAACACAAGTTTAACTATACCTGCCCCAGTTTACTTACTGAAAGGACAAATTCCACAGTGCTTTGGTCACTCAGGTTTTGTGTCTGCTCCTGCCTAAGGGCAAGTACCAGCTGATTGGGAATAACTTCAACCTTGTAAAAAAAGCACTTACTGCATTTGTTTGAAGGCAGTAAACAACAACCAAACCCAATCTTACTCTAATTCTCCTCTGGACAGTCACTGCACATGACACTGTTTTGAGAACTTGGGGTCACAGGGACGTTAATGTTGCAAATCAGATTGTCACTCTGATGGCCCTAAAAGTTAACAGATCCATCTAGAACAAGGAACATGTATAGCAAAAGGATTAAAATGCTACTAAAGTTGTTATTTCTATTTATTATGGATATAAAGAACTACAAAGAGAAGCAGATCGAGCCAAACCATTGCACGCCTGCCAGCCCTCACAACCTGTGCACAGCTCACAACCTGCACGTTCAGCTCCTCAGCACGTTGTTCTGCACAACCTCCCACGTTCTTGCAGTGCCAGGGACAACAGCTGCTCAAACCTGGCCACGGACTGTTCTTTCACAACACAGCAACATCAATATTTCAAGCAAGAGTCATAAAGCAAACTCAAATAGTACAAAAAGGGACTCAGAGAGATGCTTCTGAGCTGCTTCAGGTCTCAGAACAAAAAAGCTACAGCAAGATGTTTCACTGATTTAACTAGGTATTAGAAAAAGCAAAGCCTGATCCTCAAACATATCAGATTTATTTCTTTACTACATGTTACTGGAGAAACCAACATTGCAAAACAACACCAACTCACAGGAGGGCTGAGTACCAGTTCCCAAAACTGCACCAGAAAACCACATCTGACATCAGCCTCTGGGGTGGGGGTTCCCCAAGGGCCTTCTGGCAGATGCACAATTACTCCAATTACATTTTCCCCTAAGAGACAGCAGGAATTATTCTGCCATCTGCAGCTGTACCACACTGCTCATCTTGCCAGTAATGGAGAGGTTGAGCTGGAACGGGAGCGTGGAATAACGACGGCCTGGCAGGGAACAGCGACTGAATGGAGGCTGGCAGGGCTGCAACCTTGACTCCTGAGAGAAATCAGAGCCTACGGGGCCCTTGGGTGCTCCACCAGAGCAGACACCTGGATTGAAGGGGTGTGATCCATAGCCCACCTTATATCCTGAGAGGTTTCAGAATGAAATTTTTAACCCTCCCGAAGTGCAGCCAGGAAGTCAAGGCCTTCCAGGGCGGGCTACTGTGTTTCCCTTTGCCCCTCTGAGATCCCAGCCAAAGGCTTTCACAGCGTATCAGCCCTCATTAAAAACGTATCCATCAACTCAACTCCCTGGAACCAGAGCTTCTACAGGGAAACAGGCAAATCATAAACTGGATTTGCTGCCAGGAGATGAGATGGATCACGTATTACTCAAAGCAGATATGAAATGCTGCTGGTAACAAGTGCTTGGACAGGCAGATAGAAGGATCTTCTGAACAACTCAACCTTCCAGCTAATCTTTATGACGTTTGGAGAGGAAAAGAAAACAGCAGTTATTCGAAATAGCATGAATCAGCACCAAAAGGCCAAGGAAGTAACCTTAGCTCCAAACACTGAGCTTTGGTTAGATTGCCATGCAAATTACATGCCTTAGGCTGATCAATTTATAGAACTATTCCAAACGCAATAGTTCCAGTCACTTCCTTGAATGACTCCGTTCAAATAATTGAACACCCAAAAACTGTATCTCCAAGGGGACGATTTCCCTCACTCATTTGTTGTGAAACACACTGGCTGTTGTATGCTTGGAATGTCCTGGAGAGAGGCAAGCTCAGGAGTTTAGGTACCTACTTTGAGCCAGCTGAGGCTGGAGACAGGCTCTTGCTCACCCTAGACAGTCTCCATCAGTACCTTCAATGCAAACTGAACCCTACACTGAAACCTCAACTCCTCTGGGCCAACCGAGCGCACTTTGCACTTGAAGCCAGAAAAACAACATAGCTTGTGATCCAGGATGTATCATACCCAGTGTGTGCCCCTGATACCATCCTGAGCGCTTCTGCTGACTAAGGGAGGGGGCACAGCCTGGAGCTTGGTGCCACAGCCACACAGACTCTGCTCGGGCACCACGGACAATCCGATTCCTGCAGCTGACGCGGAGGCACAGCCCAGCTCACACGGGGCACTGCCACTGGGGCAGCTCCCAGCCAAAGCAGGAACCTGCAGAGCTTTGCCTGTCCGTCAGAGCTCCCACAGCCCCACAGTTCCACAGCCATGGCACTCTGGGGCAGACATGCTTTCCTGGAATCAGCATGCTCAAACCACCCTCCAGAGTGTAAGGTAATCAAACCCAACTCCTGCCTCTACACACGTCCCTGCACCGTGACCCTGCAGGAAGTTCCCACCCAGAACCTGCCCACACGTGCCTGAGGTGAGGTGACTCAGAATTACCCCAAAAAAGTTAAAACTCAAGTGATCACAGTATGGCTGCAGATAAAGTGCAGATAGGTGAAGTCGAGCACCCACACAGGCCAGGGCAGCACGTCTCACACCTGAGGAGTCCAGGAGCTCCACACCACAGAACCACCACAGGCCCACACAGCGGTTCCAGAGACACAACGTGAGGAGAAATCCTGGGGGATTGTGTTCTGCAGGCGACAGGTCTGGGGTGAGCCAGCCTGGCTGTGTCCCGGTGCTGCCCTGCACCCAGCCCCTCACTTGGCACACATGTGCTTGTAAACACACCCCTGATTTTTAAATGCAGAGTGTGTCTGTTCTGACTCCCAGTGGTACCTTAACGCAGACACCTCCTGCTGCTCTGGAGGCTGTGAGGATCAAGGACTAATTCCAGCTCCAAGAGACTTTTTAACTGCTGTTGTGCACAGCCAACCTTGTAATATCCACACATTTTTTCTTTGCGAGGAACCAACTCCCATCCCTCTGCATGCTGTAATGGCCCTGACTACCATCAGGAGGCAAACAGCACTGTAAAACTGGAACCCTTTGGTACCACCAGGCTCTGAAAATCTTACTTGCAAAAGCTGTTCTCACCAAACGTGGCTGCAGGGAAGTGACAGTTTCTCCCCTGAACACACTGCAGACCCAGCCAAGCAAGGTGAGGCACTAAAACCCTGAAACCCTCTGGAGACAGGAGAGGGAGAGCACAGTTTTGTGCTGCTGACAAGTGTCCAAGACCAATCTTGAGGAAAAAATAAAAACCAGTCGCTATTGTTTAGTCCCCAGTATAGCTTCTAATCAAAACTTTTACATTGCTATGCATGAAAATGAGTATGAAGGACATTCCAACATAATTAATTGATCCCTATGAGCCAACAGGACTTGACACAAGGAAGAGTTAATACTAGACACCAAAAATTCAACAGAAAATCATCCCAACAAAGAGAGCCACTGCCTACAGGCCCAGCTGCCTGAGGCCACACAAGGATGCTTGAAGAAACAAAATCATCATTTTACCCATTATCTGCCCTAGGATTTCTCATTAACAGATTTACAGAGTTCCATCATTTAAAGTCCAAGGCAACACTCACTATCTTTGCAGAAGATAAGACAGCTGGTAACCTTTGCTCAAGCTGCAGGTTCCAAGGCACTGTGAAGGGGTTGCAACCTGCCTTTTAGAGGGTGTTACGTTGCTCTCAAGGTTCATGGTATACAACAACCTATCTTGGGGTTAATAAAGGAATAAGAATTATTTTGGGGCACACTCAAACAGCATTGTTTGGCCTGGAAGACTTTTGGAACGTTAGAAATAGAGTTCTTTTCCTAGGTATCACCCTCCTCATCAAAACCAGCAGGTATTTTTAGCTGGGAAAAAAAAGGTTATTTCCTGCTCCCAAGGTTGGAGATTACAGGAAAATACCTTTCCTAGCAGCATCTACAATGGACACTGAAGCTGTTTTCCTAAACTGACCTTTATCCAGTGGAGTGTGTGACTGAAGCAGAGGCTGCATTACAGGTGCTGACACCAGCTGCCTCCAGAGAATCCTGCGACCTGCTTCAAATCAGGCTCCATCTGCAACAAAACAATGTAGAAAACATCTCTTGGCTGACTTCCACCTTATGTGCATGCAATATCAAAAACATTCCTTAGGCAAACCGTGAAATTAATTTGCCTTGTAAAGTTTCATAAGAAAAAGAGAGATTTCTGGTTAGTTCTCCAAACCCTTCCATACTGCTCCTCTCCCTCCTCTCAGGCACAAAGTCACTTTGGCAAATAGTCCTTTCCTTGATTTATTTCCTGTTTTGTCTACATTGCTTATGTTTCCCCCACCTTTTTACATGCTTTAGCTGTACATCTCCCTGTGCATCATTGCACAGCATTTTGTAACCAAGAGCATCCATGAACTTGCTCAAATTGCCCATCTCTACTATCAAATTTAAAGCGTATTTCTAATTTATCTAGGAACATGTGAGGAAAACCCACGACACGTGACAGAGGAATTCTGTGAGCCTGCCAAAAAGCAGAGGTGTCACACAGCACAGCACCTGAGAGCTCCTGCACCATCGGCCTCTAATGAGAACCACAGTTCTTCACCCCGACAAGCACAGAGACACAGAGAGGGTAAGTGATTTGCCCCAGGCCAGTGGGGAAGTCACCGACACAGCTGGGGTTGGGTTTCAGAAGCTCCTGGCCAACGTCCTGCATTCAGTTACAGCTGCACAAAGCATCTCATTTAACACAGGCCGGGAAGAACATCACAACCCTCAGACCTGTAACAACAGCCATCAACCCCTCCCCATGTTGAAGTGCTGGCAGCACCTCATGCTCAGGCTGAGCAGATTCCTCTGCCCTCAAATGACAACCACAGCAACAGCAGAGCAGGGAAATACCTTGTGGCTCATTTAAAAATAGCTTTGGTGCAAAGAGAGCAAGTGGCTTTTGGAATTCACCATCCCAAACTGCAAAACAAAGGAACAGAGCATTGGCAGGCTGTCTCACATGGCAGAATTAAGTGACAACAGTTTAGAAGTTACTGGAAATAGTCTCTGTGATACCTACAGGTTAACACAGAGACAAACACAGGCCTGGGACAGGTACAAAAGCATCCAGGCTCTAACATGAACACCAATGGAGAAATCACAAAACAACCAAATGCCACTCGACTCCTGAACCAGGCTTTGAGGAGAAAACCAAATAAAAACCCAGAACCAGGCAGAAAACTGAGCAAGCCTGAGCCAGCACAGATACTTAGAGGCAGTTAAACGCAGGGACTCCAGCAGCAGCAGCAGCAGCCGCACCGGTGGTGGCAGCTCAAGGACCAGGGCATCCCAAATCCCACCCACACACTTCTGGTTTTCTGTACCATCCACTCCCCAGACCCCTCGGAGCGGAGATTAAACACCCCGCGCTGTTACTCGTTCCGGCACCACTCCCTGCCAGGGCTCCCGATGCAGTTCGGCCTCTTGGGTTTCAAACGACTCCTGCTGACACCCGAGCCGCGGTGAAATGCTCCATTAGGTGCTCCATTTAGCACAGCTCCATCCCCACTCCGACGAAGGGATGCTATTTAAGCTATAGGCACGAACCGAGAGGTAACAGGGTCAAGACACCGATTTTCTTTGAGGTCAAAATATGCTTTCCAAGCGAATCACTGATCTCACAAGTAACTTTTTCAGGATCTTCTGTTGCAGAATTTCTGTTCCTTAAATGCAGACACCTGTTGCTGCTCTGAGGGCTGTATAAACATTGACTAAGAAGTAGTCACTCCGCAGCCTTGAAGGCTGTTTTCATCATTTATAGATACTGGGGGAAAAAAGCGGGGAGCAGGGCAAGTAGCCCCAAGGCCACGAGAGCGAGTCAGTGCCCGGCGAGTCTGGGAGACAGGGGCAGCCCGTGCCTTACCTCACCTCCCACCAACACCCGCGCTCTCAAACCTCGCGGCTGGAGACTCCGCGCTGAGCTCGGGGGTCACC
>VZRE01009277.1:68512-80602 GCA_013396775.1 Cephalopterus ornatus
AAGGCTTATTTTGTATTTGTTTCTCCCTATGAGTCTGTGTTGCCACAAATCAAAATTCAGGCTTTCCTGCTGTCACTCTTCCTTGCTGCATTCTGTACGGTGAGCTGTCTTCTGTGATTTGTGATGAGTCTTTCCCTAAGGGAGCATTATTCCTGCTTAGCTTTCACCCAGTGTATTCCATTGTTCAGCTCTGAGCAATTGTTTTGGGATATTATTGATTTTATGACTTGCATTGTTGGCTGCACAAAACTGGCCCCATTTGGGGTAATTTGCTGCTTTCATACTCTCTGAGGGAAGGGAATGTATGCCTTGACTAAGGCAGCAACAAAACCCTGCTATTATTTTCTCTAGCTCACAAAGGGCATCCGTCTCCTGCTTCCCTGGAGGCACTTCTGTGATCAGGAATTACTATAACATTACTCAGAGTCCTTTGTGTGGGGTTTACTTTGGGATGTAATTCCAGATCGTGCACATTGGTCATCAGTGTTCTCCTGACTGGCTGGCCTGATAAAAACATGGAGAATCCAGTCTGCCAGGCAATCCTAGCCATAATTCCGTGAAAACTCACAGTACCAGAGGAATCCCCCAGGACAAAACGAGGTGTTATTGCAAGGTATTACAGGAGAAGGCATGGTGTTATAATAGTACTTAGAATTCAAAGCACTGTACAAAGATTAAATCATCTCTGAAGCAATTCCAAGAGTTATGTTCTAGTAAAGTGATTCCAGTGACTGAAATGCTGCCGTGCACTCCAGCAGGCAGGGAATACAATTAGGGAGAAGAAAGGAAGAACACCAAGGACAGGTTGTGGCTGCAGGCTAGGCATCCAGATGCTCCTAATGGATTATTCTGCCACAGACTCTGCACTACAAGTGCTCTCCTGCAAGGGCAGGGAAGCACAGGTTTAAGACATGACAGGGCCAGTAGGTTCTGTGGATCGGTATTTTTTCCTCTGTTGCAGGAGCAGTTTGTGAGGAGGACACCCAGCTCGGTGTCCAGATTTCCAGCAAGGGCTCCCTGGACACGTGGCTGTGGGAATAGGTAAGGAACCACTGGTGCTTGTGAGCAGCCAGGTCCTGCCCTGGGACCACAATTCCACTGGGACCGGGTCAGCAGCCCTCCCCAGGATCCACAGCACTTATCCATCACGGAGCAGCATCCCCCTGTTCTTCCAGAGACATGTGAAAGTGAGTCAGTTTGTTTGTTTTTGAGGGAAGTGGCTGCTTTTAGCCGCCTCTCAACGTCATTTTATGTAACATGTTCCTGAGTGGGCCTGTACCAACAGCCGTGGCTGTGTATATATATGTATTTAAATATTTTAGAGGCATTACGATGAAGTGGCCACATAGAGTCTTCCTGAAAAACTTGTCACAGCATCCTTCTTCTTTTCCTGGCTTTCAGCTTCCATGGTTCTTTTGCAGCCTGTCTATACACAGGGAAAAGAAATTATTTTGGTATTTGTCCTCTTGCTGTGTACCAAGAAAGATGCCTTATGAAGTTAAAATGCTGTTCCCTACAGACATGGCTTGAAGCCTGAAACTAAGGGGAAATTATTCCAGAGAAACCACAAAGCAGAGCTCCTGTGGAGCTGTGGGAAAGATTGATTTGAAAGAGAATGAGGGGAGGGTGAGGTTGTACTGGCCAACCAGAAGCTGGACTTTGCCGATCCCTGTGGGTCCCTTCCAGCTCAGGAGATTTTATGATTCTATTCAAGACTTAAAATTAATATGCAGAGGAGCATGAGCTAACTGGAAATTCATCCACTCATCCTACTTTAAGCCCCTGTTCCTGCTTAAAATGGCTGACGAATGATACTAGGTTGTGATAGCATTCATTTGATTAAACTCCCAAAGTAAGCACAGTGGAAATGCCTAAGCACTGGATTGCTGGTAAATGGGATTCATGCTTCGTGTGTGCTGGTCTATAAAAATGCCAGCAATTTTGATGTAGGCACATCTGCATTACCTCTGTCTGTTTGGACCAGAAAATATTCCATAACATATTTATAGAATAGGTGTGTGCCCACAGGAAGGTGCATCCAGCTCTGGCTGCTCAGACGCCGGGCACAGCCCCGCTGCAGTCCGCGGGCGCTCCGTCGGGGTGTGCAGCCATCCACAGAGTTACACATGCTTTTGACAACACGGAATACCTCCACTGATGTCTTCTTCTCTCTCTACTAATCCTCCTCCCACTCAGCAAGGAAAGTAACTGCACAGGCTCCCACAGATGCCACGTTATCAGCCTTACTCTAGAAAATTTAACACATCTCTGGAGACCTGTTCCTGACTCCTGCTTGGGGAGGTTGGGAATCGGGTTCCCTGTAGTGTTCAACCTGTATCCTCGGATAAACAGCACATTTGGGTTCTGGTTGATTACTATTTCCTATTCTGTTGCCAGCATGCAAATGGCAACCAGCTTGCCCTCAGAATTCTTGCAAATTGTTGTCTGGCAGAGAAGCTCTGAGGAGCCTGACTGAGGTGGACGGAGCTGTGCTGTCCCCAGCTCCCCCCACCTTGTGCTGCCATCCCTGAAGTGTCAGCAGAAACGGCTGTATTCAGAATTTAATGAGCAGACAAGCGAAACATGTTTGTCTGGCAGAGAAATGCTGGCCTGCTGAACCTCAGGTAGCCTCAGACTCGGTGTTTCTAACGGATCTGTACGGCTCTCTTGATGCTGAAGATTTACCTCCAGATCTCTCTGTATCAGAGAAGGAGGTTGCTCTTCTGAGGGTGGTTGGAGTCCATGAGGCATGTGATCCCCTCCCTGGAGATCCTCTCCCTGGAGAGCCACTGGCATTAGCTGCTACCCCGAGGGTCTTCTGGGAAGAGGAGGTGTCACTCACTGCATCCTCCTGGCTCTCCCTCCCAGCACACCAGATGGAGATCGATATGGAAGCACCAGGAGAACAGTCTCCACATAATGTTCAGCCAGTCAGGACTGAATTTCATCTGTGAGGCCAAAAAGTTTAGAAGGTGCTATAAAGAAGTGTAATCTTACAGAAAGAAGTAGTAAGTCAGATAAGGTTTTAAGGCAAGAGAAAACACAGGTTTCAATAATGTGGTGTTGGCTGCTTTTATTTGCCAGCAAGAGTGTCTTAACTCCCTGTGTGCCTGATTCAGGAAGAATGTCGGTGAGTGTAATTCACAGCCTGGGTGGATTGAACTACTTCCTCTTCTGAGCCTAAATTTGCTCTGTAAGCATGATCGTCCTCTTTCAGGTAAGACTTGTGCAAAAACGCAAAAACTGAAGTGATTTTGAAAATATTTAATCCCACACTTTTCCTTTGTTGTATTTGGGGCACATTTGGGACCTGTGTCGCCACCAAAGCTCCCATACATGCCTCAGGATGTGACTCACTGTGAGCATTACTGAACCCCCTGGATGGACACTGGCTCTGTGTAACAGATCTCTAGCAGGGGGTTAGGGTGGGTTATCTGCAGAAGTTTTTGTGTGAATTAGAAGGATCTGGGATACCCTTTGTAGACTTGTTTCATGCCTCAGTGTTTGACTCACGACTCTAATCTGGTATCATCTTCATGGCTTTATGTACCTCTCACCCGCCTACAGCTCAGATTCATTTCCCTCCTACTCACCCTTTTGCTCACTACACTCCTCCCAGTTCTCCTCTAACTAATCCCTTCCTCTCAACTCCCTCTGCTCTGTTTTGTTTGTTCCCTCTCCTGCTTGCCTCCTCTCTGGTGCTCAGCGTGTGCAGCCGGGGGATGCTGGGCCAAGGGTCCCATGTGGGCTTTGCAGCCTTGCTGGGCCCCTTCACAGACTGACTCTGAGTACTTCCAGGACTATTTTGGAATATGGATTTTCTTAGCTGGCATTCCTTATCCTACGCCAGAACTCTCTTGTACTGTTAATCCTAAGTAATTAATTATTAGGCGGTTCTGAATCCGTGTTTAGAAGAGAGACCCTCCTTCTCCCAAAGCAGCCCCAGTCTGTGGGGAAATGTTGGGCAGCTGGAGTTGACGTTAGACAAACAGAGGAGAAAACAGAGAGAAATATTCCAGCTCTGTTTTGCACATCATTACTTCCATGGTATTTCTCCCAGTCCCCTCCGCCTGCAAGTGAACTGTTGATAAGGATAATTCCCTCACCTCCAGATGACTGATTCACTTCCCTGCTGCAGTCACCCTGGTGGAAGCCCCGTGGAAACACTGACAGGTTGTTTAACATTCTGCAGTATTACTGCTGCAGTATCCATTGCTACGGAATTCCTGTGGGCTCAGGCTCCTTGGGAAGCTCAGTTAATAACCTATGCTGTGACAGTTCGCTTTGCTTGAATGCACAGACATTTTTAAAAGCAACACAAACCCAACTGGAACCAAACAGCTCATTGAACAGGGATATCTGAATGCCTCTTCTGTGGGGTGGGTGCCACATCCTGACAAAGCACTTCGTGGGGCTGGAGCCGAATCTTCCATCCCTTTCAGAGGGATGCTGCTGTTTTCTGTGCCTGAGGATCGTCAGGGTCTCCTGGTTATTATTGTGCTTTTTCTAATGAAAGTGTTTTATTCAAGAACAGGTATTTCCTGGAAGATGTGATTTGGGGACATCACCTGGAGAAAAAACAAAAGGTCACTTTTTCTAAATCTTCATAGCCTTGTATGGATATGGTTGGAAGTTGTTTAGGAGCGAGGTGTTACCCCTCTGTTCAGGAACACCTCTGTCATTTTGTCTGGATTCACACACCTAAAATGAAGGCACAGAAAGGGAGATCAAACCTCTCTTTGGGACAGGGAAAAAGATGGGGGGCCTGAAATGTCTTGCCAAACCCCTTGAAATAGTTTGCCTGTTATTAATTGTATGTTTTTCACACTTTCAAGGGTCTAAAGGTCACATTTTGGGGATCACTGCTGCTCCTCCTTCAGGCACAAGCAGCTGGGACTGTGACTTTGACCTGCCTTGAATTCTAAGAGAAGCAAACACCTGAGGTCATCTGAATTTGAGGTAAACAAGTGAATTCTTTAGAAAGATGACATTAAAAGTAGAGACAGCCCTAAGAATATATCTCATCATTAATGGAAGCTGACATCACTGCAAGGAGGGCTGGGTTATCAAATTATCTCTCCTAGCTTCAAGTTCCATGACTTTCACCATCAATCTCTACATTTCTCACAGAAGTACCACTGTATTCTGCATTCCTTAGTAGATGGGAGTGGATGGAAATGGGCAATCTGACCTTTCTGGCTGTTATCCCTCCTCCCTGCTGTTTTCTGGAGTCCCTGTATGTGCTGACCACTAATCCCATAATCGCAGCTGGACAGGAAGAGTAAGGTGGAAGATGGTAGCAAGGGTGATAGGCTGAGGATAATGATTCCCCTTGCAGCAGCTTGTGTGAGAAAAAGCCATCCTTGTGCTTCCAAAACCTCCCAGGAGGAAGAGAAGGACTTGTCTTAACTTGGATAAACCTCCCCAAAGCGCCTATGCTGCACTTGGCATTTGGAATGGGAGAAGCCATTCCATGCCCTGCAGACACAGGAGAAATGATTGTCAGCTGCAACCCAAACACTGGTGTTGTGAAACCCAAAATGCAGGAGAAATCCCCACCCTGAAACAAGAGATATGCATGCCTGACTTGGAATTCCACAGGGTGGGGTGAGTGTGCTGATTGCTGCTTGGGGCAGGAAGGACAGAGGATTTAGAAAGGTTGGGCTCCCCACCTTGAACCCAGCAATGTCTCCTCAAAGGTCTGCAGCAAGATAGGCATCGATCTGGAAACTTCCAGGAGACCTGAATTCATGTGTTCCTCTTGCCGTGGGCAGGGCTCCAGAGCTCGAGCTGACCCCTCTCTTCCTTCCTGCCTCCTTCCCAAAAGCATTGGCTCAGGATTTTCACGGTGGCTATGCCAGCCAAAACTATCCATGCAGGCTCCTGGCCACGGAATTGTGCCCTCAGCAAGCACATTTTGAGCTCACAGAGTGTCTCACCATGGCCGTGTGTTGGGGTGGCATGGGGCCAACTCTTGAGGGGGCACAGCAGCTTTAACAGCACCTGCGCTAAGAAAGGCCACATTTAGTGCTGGAAGTACCAAATCTGCAGCCAAAAGGCCCTTCTGTAGGAAGGTGCAGGTCTGTCGTCGCAGCGTTGTGTCTGTCAGGGCTCTTATTCCCAGAGAGCCACCCTATAATGGGCTGGGAGAGGGAAAAAGAGGGTGGAGAGTTGCAAAGGCACTGCTTAAAACCCCAAATGCTGAAATGGATTGTTTGAAAGGTAACTCTAAAGGCCCCACAAGTTAAGGAAAGCTGGTGTGCTTTGGAGGAACTGGGTGTGCTGCAGGTCCACAGCCTGGGAAGGGACTGAAGAAGGGGTTACGGGTCAGTAAAAGCACAAATCTCTGGATAAGGTCAACAGCTGATAATTACCCCCTATTCACCATAATGTAAGAACCAGGAGAAATCAAATTAAATAGTTAAAATTATAAAGAAAAATGATAAAGAAACCAACACTGGCTGCTGCCAGAGACAAGATACCCAGTGAGATGAGCCTGAATGTTAATTACAGCAATCTTTTGGGATTTTTGCCTCCCTCAAGGGGTGAACAGTGCAGGGAGCATTAGGGAGAGCTGTGAGTCCCTGAGGTGGCTTGTGGAGAGGAACAGGAGGGGCGGCATTGCTCGGGAGATGCCCTGGAGATTAGAGGCTCTGGGCCTGACTCAGGCAGTGTGACTGTGTGACTCACCTGTATTCTCACCTTGTTCCCAGGGAAGGTGTGCAAAGCTCCTGCGTGGGAGTCCATCCCCAGATCCCATCTCCAGGTCTGTTGGAGGCTCTTCCTCACCCACCCCCCCTCCGGAGGTGAGTGTCACACTCAGATGAGACTCACCCACTGCTCAGTGAGCCTGACACGGTGCAAATTGGAACAACTTTAACTCCAGAAAGGTTTCAGGTTTCTTTTTACTTTCCCCTTTCTCTGTTTTGCTGCTCTCCCCAGGTTTGTCTGCCCAGGATTCTCAGGACCACACTCCTCTGAGCAAACCCAGACAGAACATGAAATCCGAGTGAAAGAAACAGTCTGCAGAACAAATCTCATGGTATTTGGATTGCTCATGAGCTAAGCAAGGTAAAACGTTCTCCGCTTTATTACTGAGCAGGAAGAAAACTGCGCTGTGACAGCTCCATGAGGGCTCCTGCTGGTCTGGCACTGCTCCCTGGGGACCCTGCCCTCCCTCACCCACCTCTGCCTGGAGCACTGACAGCCCGGGGGAGACTCTGGCCTCCGAGGAGTTCCCGGATTGTCAAAAAAACAGGCATTGACTACATCAAAGGCCTTTCGGAACAATTAGCAGCCCCTTTTCAAAGCCCTTGTGGCACCACACCTCACAGATCAGGTCCTGCAATTCTATTATCGCTCTTTAAATAGCCCAAAAATGTTGGGTTTTCCCTTTCCTATAAACTACCCATTACTGACAGAAACACAAATATTATCCCAACTTCTCCAGGGTTCGTTTTTCTTTTCTTGCTCATGCCTGCAGTATTATATTGTCAGTGGGATCTGAGCAACAATTAACAATTTATGTTTTGTGGGAGCTTGGTTCAACTTGGGTTATACGTTTGATGAGTTTTTTATGACATTTTCAATAATACATTACAAAATGTATGTTTTTAAATAGTTAATCTGTCACCAGTTTTCTGTGTTCAGAACCATGCTCAGCCCCCAGCCATTTCAATACCGCTTTAAAGAAGGTGTGTGCTGGGAACACAGAGGCAATGCTGTCAGTCCAACAGCAGCCTGATAAAATATTAACACTTCTTATGAAATTTTTCCAGAAGGAAAGAGAAAAATCGCCACTCTCGAGAAGCTCTGCAGTGAGAAAAGCTTTTTTTCAGCAAAAGATTGTTAAGTAACAGCATTAAATATTGAAGGATGCTGAGGTGTGTCAGTACACAGCCTCCTTTCAGCTCGGTGAGAGGCAGATTTATTTCCTCTGTGGAAATCATGAAATCCTGTTTCGAACCAGGGACAGAAAAGCCAATCAGATAAAATCTGTACTTTGCCATTATTACTTTTATGATTTGTTAAGCTCTGTGGAACGAGTGATACTGTGTGAATAGACCACTTTAAATATCCCTTTGTAGTCACTAAAGTGCAATGATCATTTAAAAGACACAGGAATTATGAAACTCCACGTGCAGCTGATGCCACATCAAACCAAAGGGAGCCTTGTCTGGGTGATTTTTAACTCCTGAGTGCCTGGGGACCTTTGCACTCTCATTTCATGTTTCACCAGAGCTGTTCAGAATAAATAAATAATAAATAGAACAGCAAAAAGCAAGTCATTCTAGGCAGTCTCTGGCAGCAGTTTGCTCTCATAATGCTGTTTGGTGAGCCAGAGGCATCCAGCTCATTTCCTAAAGAGCATTTTCTGCTTAGGTTGGGGCTCTATTAATCTGTTCAAGCCAATTCTCTAAAATCCAAACCATCTGTATTTGGGAAGATCATGGTTTGTTTGGATTGTCTTTGTGTCTGCTGTCAGTGGATGATTAAAAGTACGAGGGATTTACAGTGTAAAGTCTCTCTATTGGCATGTTACAGTGACCTTCTAAGTAGCATCTCCCAGTATTTGGGTAACAGCTGGTACAGTTAAGTCCAGCAGGAAAACAAAGAACAGCCACAAATACTGGAAAGAGCTGAGCTTTTGCAGTGAAGAATGACTGCAAGGAGTGAGAATAGCTGAGTTTCTGCAGTGATTCACCAGGCTTTTGTTTCATTGGTGATTTCTGAAGATTCCTTGTGAAACATGCAGCAATGTTGAGGAAACACTTTTGGATCGGGTGTGCCTGGGATTTCCAGGGAAGGGATGAAAGAGGTGCTGGAGATCTGTCCCACCAAGCCATTATTTCATGTTTTTATTATACCTCCATGCCCAGGTGCCATGAACTCGCTGCTGTGTCTGGAGCAGCATTCCCTGTGAGCCAACACTGCCCTGGGAGCCGGAGCCAGGGGGAGGGAGCTTGGATTGCACACGGGGGTGACTCTTCCTGTAGCAAAGGAGTCTCCTGGAATGTGGAAATGTAAGGAACTATTTCCCACAGGACACTGCTGTAGGCATTAAGGATTTGCTGAGGTGCTTCCACAGGTTTTAGCAGCACAAGGCAGCAGGCAGAGCTTGGAACATCCTCTTAGTTCATTTTGTGTTGCTCATTGTAGTGAACCTAATCAGGTTACTAATAGATGTGTTGTTTTAATTGCTTTTAATGTGCAGTTGATGCAGGATAGTTTGGGAAATATTTCCAGGTTAATGTAAAAAAAACCTAGTTGATCTGAGGGTCAGCAAAGAGCTGCAGAAGTGCTGCATCCTGCACATATTGAAATCCCTTTGGGCTCTGAGTGTGGGGCTGAACTGTGGCCAGGCAGCCCTGGCTCCCTGCCTTCCGAAGGGTTGGAAAGGAAAACCTGCTCACAGAACATCTCACGAGCCTCCCATAAATGTTTCCTCATTAATAAGAAACCTGAAAGGTTAAAGAAAAAAAAAACCACAACAAACCAGAAGTTTATTTCAGTTGTAATTGTTGTAATAATTGTGATTGGCAATTGCTCGCTCCCAGTGCAGTGGGGCTCTAGGCTGCCTAACACTGCGGGGGTCAGAGCTCACAGACTGGGACCTTGGAAGGGATAAGGCCAGTATGAGCACAAAAGTTATCGAGTCCAGTATTATATTTCTGAGGAAGAGATTTAAAACAGCTGCTTGAGATCTGGAAAGGGTTGAGTACATTGGGGCAGAGTGAGACCCCTGAGTAGGGTCGTAAGAACACATTGAACCCAAAGAGGGGAGTTTTTCTGTTTACCAGACTATTGTTACCTTAATTTTCCTGTGACACATTGGTACCAATAAGACACGGGCTAAGGTATTTTTGACTTTTATTAAATTAGTTACAAGGCACTGGGCTGTGGGGCCATGCAGGAAAGCAGTTCAGTGTTTTCCTTTTTTCCAGAGGGAAGCACACATCAGCATGACTCGGCTCCTCAATGGGAACAATATGCACACCCAAAAGGGCTGGAATTCTGCTTGGGATCTGCACAGTCCATTGCTGCTGGATGGAGGATATTGCTGAGGAAGTGGCTGCAGAGCCCTAGGAAGGGACTGGGGGCTGGTGTGAACAGGAGCAGCGCTGTGCTCGCTGATGAGGTGAGGAATTACCAAGGATGGAAGGAACCCCCTTCCCAGCACAGCTGGCTGGCTAAGAGGAATTGTGGATCTGGGTGGCTGCCTGAGCCAGACACCTGTCCCGGCACAGGAACTGCCCCCCCATACACACCTTCCAGGGAATTCTGCAGCCCCATGGCTCCCACTGCTCCCCATCCTATACAGCTGGATGGAGCTGAAGCTTCCCTGGAGAACTGCCAGCCATAATATAATTATTGAATCTATTTTTTCTCAGAAAAATTGTAAATAATTCATGGGTCTTTGTTCTATAAAGAGGCCAGTTATAAATCATCTGAGCTGCACCTGGAGATTTCTGCTATCAGCAGTCTCACATGAATTACATCTCTCCAGGGCCATCCATTATTGTAAACACAATTCCAAAGAGGAATATGCATGTAACATTCACAGGCAAACAAACAAGGAATCTGCAGCCTGGATTTGGTACTGAAGCTTTGCAATCCAGTCCAGTTGTTCATGGCAGGGAGCACTAACTTTCTGCTCTGGCATCAGGGATCCTTTCACTCTGCTCAGGTACAGGTGTACTTTTCCCTGGGGAGCACCTGCTGGTGGGAATGCTGGCTGACTGTACCCCAACCAGCAGCGCAGGTGGAAGGAAACAGCCGTGGCTGTGGTTCCAGAGGCATGGAGAGGGCCTGGAACCAAGCAGGTGAGTGAAAAGCATGGGGGAAAAGCTACATCCAGAGTTGGGAACGATCTGCTGAGCTCGGGACAAAGAGGAATAAAACCGAATTTATCTTGCCATGGGACTTGTGGAATGAGCCTTGTGCCAGGTGCTCCTCTGGACCAGCCCATCCAAGGGGGTGCCTTGGCAGGGAAAACAGGAGCAGTTTGACTGTCCGGACTTGCCGGCACAGACTGCACCACGTGTGGTTTACAACCAGGAGGGACTTTGGGAGTACAAAGGCTGATGATGCCTCCCCAAGCTGGACTTTAACAGCTCACGCTCAGCTCTGGGGCACTGCTGTCTGGGCAGAGGTTACATCCTTCCTGCCCCAGAAGGGCTCTGGAAAGGCTGGAGAAATGCTTTCTGGTCCCTGGACTGCTGTGGAACCTTTCCAGAACAAGGGATCTGCTTTTTCCCTTCTCCCCTGCCTCCATGGAGCAGAAACAGGTACAAGGTGCCTGAGCACACAGAGGTGGGCTGCTGAAGCCAGAGCCAGTGGCACCTGCCCAAAGTGTCTTGGACACCCTTGGGTTGGGCTGTGCCAGGGGCCCCACGTGGCTTTGGTGACACACTGTGCACTTAAAGGTAAAGGCAAAAGAACATGAAGGGGTCGGGGCAGCACTGCCATCGAACTCGTCCTTACCCTCTGCTTTGGCACCACCGTCCTGCCAGGAGATACCAGAGACCGTAAAGGGGAGATTAGTGCAGGGAGGGGCATGGCCGGGGGGCAGAGCCGGCTCGGGGGCAGAAATCAAATCAAAACCTAATTTGGAACTGAAGCATGACTTGATTTTGCCCAGAAGCGCCCTTGCTCCAAGTGCCCACAGCGTTCTGTTTCCCTAAAAAGCGTGATGGCAAGGGATGAAACACCACGGCGAGGGACCACCTCCGACTGCTCCAGAGCTCGGCGGGCAGCGGCGGCTTCGCTCCTGCCCATCCCTGCCCCGCTGCCGCCGCTCCGCACCAGAACACAGCCCGGGACACATTCCGGGCTGCACTCGGGACACATCCCACGGCACCGCTGGGGATACTAGCCTGGGGCACATCCTGGGACACAGCTCAGGACACATCCCGGGGCACACTCGTTGCACATCCTGGGACACAGCTCAGGACACATCCCGGGGCACACTCGTTGCACATCCTGGGACACAGCTCAGGACACATCCCGGGGCACATCCTGGGACACAGCTCAGGACACATCCCGGGGCACACTCGTTGCACATCCTGGGACACAGCTCAGGACACATCC
>VZRE01009277.1:81860-165993 GCA_013396775.1 Cephalopterus ornatus
GCAGCCTGCGGGTGCCCCGGCCGGGCCGGCGGCGAACAAAGAGCCCCTCTCCGCCCCCTCCCCGCAGCGCCGCCGCTGTCCCCGGGGAGCGGCCGCGGGGCCGGAGCGCCGGGAGCTGTGTCAGACACAGCCTGGTCCTGGTGCAGATGGAGCCGATAAGTGGGGTAGGACCCGCGATAACTAATCGCCGTGTGCCGGCTTTATCAGCCGATATGTTCTGCAGAACCAAACTAACACAGGCATGAGCAGAACAGTCCGGTTTATCTAACATGAATGCTAAAAATCCTGTTTAATGCCATTTTTGTTTCGTTGCTGTGGTCAGGTGCCCCTTTCTTTAGCAGCCGGTGTGATAGAGCATCAGCAATGGGCAGGCTGCGTTACTGGGCTGTGGTTTCAGAGTGTATCAGCTGGTAGCAGCACACATATTGCTTGTATTTGTACAGGCGTGAATAAAAATTGTAACAGCGTTGCATCCGGTTTTATGGGGCCGAACACGACGGGTATTAGTCTGTTTGTGGTGTAGGGGAAACTGACACTAAAAAAAACTCCACCTTTGACTTGTGAAGCTGACAGACAGTGTTTATTACCTGTATTTCAATTGTATCCAGTCTAGATAATTGTAACATTTAATTGTCATTGGAAAGGAGGTTCTTGGGCTGGAGTGGTTGTTTTGCTGTGTGTGGGGGGGTTCGTTCTGTTGTTGATTTATAAAGCTGAGAGCAGAGTGCTAATGCTCTGCAGGTGTGTGAAGGTAGGCGAGAAGGGAGGGCAATGCTGGGGGCTTGGGTGATGCACATAGCGAGCATTGCACCTGGGGAGAACCTTCTCTCCCTGGGCTTTTTCCTTAAGCCTTCCTTTGAGAATAGGGATAATAATCCCTGAGCAGCTCTGGGCCAGCTCCCATGTGTCACCTGGGCCCACTGCTGAGCCATCTGTGGGGATCCTGCCTGCTCCCGAGGTGCTGGAGAGGTGTGCAGAATCCTGCTTGCTCCCAGGGGGCTGGAGGGTGTGCAGGATCCTGCCTGCTCCCAGGGGACTGGAGGATGTGCGGAATCCTGCCTGCTCCCAGGGTGCTGAAGGGTGTGCAGCATCCTGCCTGCTGCTGGAGTGCTAGAGGGTGTGCAGGATTTGGGGTGCTGGAAGGTGTGTAGGATCCTGCCTACTCCTGAGGTGCTGGAGGGTCTGTAGGGATCCTTCATGCTTCCTGGGCATCCCAGTTCCTGGGGGCCCTGCACAGGCTCGGGGAACAGCCAAGGCCAATGGGGCTTGCTGTCCAAACGTGGGCACCCCCAAACATTTGATTGAGGGTGTTTTAGTTCTTCTGTTGGCAAGTGTGATCTGTGAGGAAAAGGGAAACCTGGAGCCATCCTGCCAGGTCCCAGGGAGGTGGCTGGGAACATCATGCTGGAGCCTGGCTGCTGCCTTTTCTGTTGTGCTGCACTCGCTGTGTCTTTTGTCCCTGCCTCCCGCCTCGACATATGCTGGTACTCGCCCAGAATGCTAAAGAGAAACGGATCCAGGGAGAAGCATGCTGGCTGTGCCGCTCTCACCTTGGCTCCAAGGTGGAGGCATCTCGGGAGAGCAGGGGCTGTTCCTGCCATGGTGCTCAGTCCCAGCTGGTGCTGGGGACCTGGCCTGTGGAGCAGCGGGCAAGGAGATGCATCTGTCACTCACCTCCCGAGGTAAAACCAAGCTGTTGGAAAAGGGGAAAGCAAGGCTCTGGTCTCTCAGCTGCAGTGATGACCACAGCCACACTGCCTGAGAGGTAGATATGACGGTGCTGGACACTTCTCTGAACAGAGCAGTGACCATCTAAAACTTCAACAGGAGTCCACGAATGGAAATAGAGTGGAAAAGAGAGGGAAAAGGGACCAGGGTGAGGAGGGGCAGGGAGAAGGGGGCCGGCAATAACTCACAGCCTGGGGGACTGTAGTTTCATTATGCCAAGAACGTGAACCGCTGTGGAGTCTGTGGTAATGGGCAGAGGAGAGCTCAGAACAGGAGCAGAAGGTTCTCCCTCGGGAGGGTGGATGTAAATAAGCACCAGTAAAGGTAAAGCTCCAGAGGTTGAGGAAGGCAGGTGTGCTGACAGTTCACCGCATGCTGGCTTGTGTGGGTGATGACTTCCCATTAGCACTGGTTTGGATTTGATATGTCGTTTTCTTTTGAAAAGCAGAGCTCTTCTAGCTGTGAGAGGCTGAATTGTGTGTGGACATATTCAGGCTATTAATTGCCTTTGTTCCTGCCTGGGTTTGAAATGCAGTTTGCAGTTTTGTGGTAGATGTTTTCTGGAGGGTCTTGAGTTGGCCTTGTGCAGGGCTTCCACTCCTGGCACATTTGCTGGTTGGGAAACGCAGTGATTTCCATGTAAGCCGGACTTGCTGAAGGGCTTCCCAGAGAACTAGCAGTGTCTTCTGCAGACCAGAGGCAGAGGTTCCCTCCTGCTCACACAGTCAGTGTGTGTGTGCTCCTGCTCCACGGCTGAGGCTGTGCGTGTGCCAGCGTGCCTGCAGTTTGGCCTGCACTGGTCCCTGTGATTCCTGGGGGTGCCCTCCATGTGGGCATCTGTTCTGTGTAGCCCAAGGGCTCTGATGGGCGTTAGGACACTCGGCAGTTTGGGGATCACTGAGTCACAGGGGACAATCCAACCATTCATCGCACTTTGCTCATAGATCAGCCTCTTTGTAAACCTGAACTGTAAAAAGTTTTAGGTTAGTCTGTTAGTTAAAATAAGCTGTAAATCAGATTCGTGTCCTGCCAGTTTTTCACTGTGGGGGTGACCTCAGCACTGGGCCAGGCTGCCCAGAGGACTGTTGGAGCTCCATCCTTGGGGCTGTTTAGAACCATCTGACGTGGGCCTGGCAGCCGGCTCTGGCTGGAGTAGGGGATGAGCCAGGTGACCTCCAGAGGCCCCTGCCAACCTCAGCCCCTCCGTGATTCTGTGAAATAATATTTACACAGGCTACTGGAAGCTTAGACACTGTCATGCAGTCCTTAAATATCACTGTATTTACAAACTTACAGTGCTTCATAGTTGACAATATTTGTGAATGAAGTGCACCTCTTGTTAGTTTCAGTTTGGATTCCTCAAGAGACTTTGACAACAATCTGAATGTTGCCCAAACATTCCCTTTCTCAGCGTCCTGGGGTGGAAGCAAAATGTGCAGGCTCCTTGGATCTCATTTGGTTGAATTAATAATGGATCTTCACAAAAAGATCCTTGAAGAAAGTATGTCTTTTTATGTTTTAAAATATTAGGGAAAAAAGAGGTTCATATATGAAACTGCTCTCTGCAGTTCCAGCATTCTTCTCTTTTCAAGTTCTATTCAACTTCCATGACTTGTGATTGAATCAACTGGAATTAGAAGCTTCCTACTGAGATGACATTTTGTCATGCCTTAGAAATTGTCAAAAAGGACCTTATGTTCCTGAAAATATCTCAATGCATGAGATACAATCCCATATGCCTCAAGATAAATAGTTCTGCATGTAGTCACTGCAGCTTAACCTTTCCTCTTGTGTGCTGTGCTGGGCAAAGCCTTGTTCCCCAGGAACGAATCCTGGAGGATTTCAGGATCTCGGGAGCCCCTGTGGCACTTTGTTTTAATGAGATGCGCTTTGGGGAAAGAGCAAAACCAGTTCTGGGTGTGATGGAAATGGTTCCTGTGGACAGGAATGAAATTAATCCCTGTAAAGCACAGGCTTACCTGTACTGATCTGACATCAGGGTAACGAATAAACCAAGATGTGCCACAGTGGTGCTGTGGTGAAGTGCAGCTTGGGCCTTGATGGGTGAACTGTCTGTTTGTGCAAAGTGCTTCAAACTGAGCCATAGAGGAGGTTGGTTTAGTGGCTCGTGTTTACATGTTCCTGACGGATTTGTTGCTCGGGAATCGTCTCCCTTGAGGGTGTCTCCTTTGCTGTGCTTGAGTGTCATGTTAACAGATCTGTGAGATGGGGCTGGGAAGGCCTCAAGAGGAGGAGGTTATTGCTCACGATCAGCGGGATTTATTGGGGAGGAAAAAGGCTGCCATTCTCCCTCCTGCCCTGGACTTGGTGCCAAAGCAGTGACATGCGGGAGCTCAGTGTTGGATTGCTCTCCTTTGCACTGGAAGCAAACCATAAGCTTTGGAAGTAAGCGGGATGCTGCGTTGTTGGGAAGTGTTAGTGTTGCAGATGGTTGCAGTAGGATTTCAGGTGCCTTTCCATGGCCTCGGTGCTCAGGTGTCTCTTGCTGCTTGTCCGGCTCCCGCGCTGCACTGACACGGCCAGAGGTGTTTCCTGAGCCCAGGCTGTCCCCACAGGGCCCCTGCCAGGACTGGTGCGGGGCAAGGGGCTCCAGAGCTGTGTCCCCTCATTGCACTGGTTCCCAGCTCATCTCCAGGAGCAGCACTGGAGTGCCAGGCACTGGGTGAAGGACCAGGGTCCGGATGTGCCAGAGAAGCAGCTCGGGGCAGCCATGGCTCCTCAGCCGCCGGCTGGGAAGGGGCAGTGTGGGGGGCCAGCCTGCCCTGGGGTGCACCAGCTGAACCTGAAGCCTCTTATGTGGAAAACCCCCTCGAGTTCCTGGACAAGATGCACCTTTCGTGACCAGCACTGAACACAGACCCTTTAAGTGGGAGCTCTGCTGTTTCTGCTCTGAATATTCCGGTTACATAAAGCCTGACTGCCATCCCAGTGTGAGAGGGGCCTTCCTTGGTCACAGGGCTGACAGTGTCTTAGCAATAAGCAATTCAGAATAGTGACTTTTTATTGACTTTTTAAATGGAAAAACCCCACCCCTGAATTGTTTTTATAGACTCTAAGTGCACTGGCTTCAGGGATAGTGTGTAAACTTTAAATGATGATTAAAAAGTCCAGGTAAGGAAGCGTTTCATAAATGATAGGGCTTGCCTATCTCCTTGTGTGGCAGAATAACAAAATAGGCTGTGGTTCTCAGGAGGTCAATAGATTTTTATAAAAGCCTGCATTTGAAACCTTCTTTTTATGAGATATAAGCATATTTTGGTCACTAGTACTGACACTAAGTGAATTCTAGTTTTAATGTAAAATTAATGTAAAGACACTTAAGGTGGCTTGTATTAAAATGTGTGTCTGAGGGAGCGAAAAAGTATTAGTTTTAGATACACCCCCGTTCAGAGATGCCTCTGTCTGCCCTGGCTGTTGTCCTGTGAGGGTGGTGTGCAGGTAGTGAGGCCAGTGCTTCCAGTGCTGCCTTTGGGAAGGGGGAACAAGCATTCCGTGGGTTCCGTGAGAAGGGCTGGCCGTTGGAGGGCACTGTGCAATGGTAAATGGGAACTCAAGGTTCTGCTCTGCTCCTGCACAGAGGCCATTTTCATGGGAAGCAAACCTGGACTGTGAGCCCCACACCTGTTGATGGGCAGGGTCCTGGCCCTGGGGGCACAGCTTGCTCTGGGAGCCACGGTAAACAGATCTCTGCTGGGGGTTTGTGGGGTTTGTTTTGAAAATACAACCAGGCATGGTTCAGGTGCCCAGTGAGCTTCCCTGCCAGAAGGGATCGGGGTCAGACCTCAGGGTGCTTTGGGAAGGAAGGAGGCACCCCTGCGGCTTCTAGGTTGGAATTGTGTCTCCAGCCAGTGAAGGATTCCGTGGGATGCAGTATTTACCCTTCCCAAGCCAAACGCGGGTCCTGGTCCAAGGTGGGCTGTCTGCAGGTGCTGTAGGAGCCAGAGGCCACATCGGAGGTGGTGCTGTGCATGCAGCCTGTGGGCAGCTCGCAGATTTCAGCTGGACCAGGCCAAACTGGCAACCTCTCGGTCCCAGAGGATTGGATGGGGCCAAGACCTCTTGCTTAATTAAACTCTGTGGCACATAAACTGGGACTTTCTGAGCGAGCTGGAAACCTCTGGGCCTTGTAAGAGCAGTGGGGGCTGGATTATCTAACAGCTTCAGTCAATTGAAAGTCGTAGATGTGATAGCAATGTGCAGGAGTAGCTTGATTTAATTATAGTTAAATTTTAGTGTCGGTGAACAGAGAAATCTCTTTAACTTCCGTAAATTTCTCTGCCCTTTGTTTTCACTGCTACTTCCTCTTAAATGTTTCGTTGTGTTGAATAAGGGTTTTACTGTAGCAGTAGAAGAGATGCTGCTGGGCAGCTCTGTCCCTTTTGGGAAGAAGTGTGGTGCAGTCTTGTGCACACTCTTATTTTGGGTAAGCTGGGTAGGAATGCTGTGCGGGCTGGGTGAGCCAGTGCTGGGAGGAAGGAATGTGGTTTTACTGCTGGCTGGCGACTGGAACTGCTGCCAGGTCACTGCCAACACCTGCCAGCGTTTACCTGGAACTGTGGCTTTCAGAAGTATTTAACCTGCTGTCACGCCAACTTTTTCCGGCATGGAGTTCTTAAACTGCCCAGTTCCCTGTACTGGAGCACTCCCTTCCTCTGCTCCCACTGCCCTTTCCTATTCCAGGAAGAAGGAAAAACAAATCCTCAGGAAAGGGATTGTTTTCTGCAGAAAAAAACCCCAGCCATTAACTAGTAATTAATTTTAAAATAAGAGATGTGGTTAAATTGCACAGGCCTGGAAGCTATAATTGCAGTTAAAATAGTTAAAAACAAGTCAACCCACCAAGAGAACCCCCAAAGCCCCAACAAAGCAAATCTAGAAACTTGATTCTTGGGATGTATTATGGGGTATCTGTCTGCCAGGTGAGTCTCAACTGGGCAACAGACCTAGTGTATTTGTATTTGTAATTGTTCATTTTTTCCTCCCTCCATTTGACTGTAGTTCCTGTGCACTGGCAGGCTATAGGTGTTGTCAGAATCCTGATTTCTAGGATTTAGGAACCTTGCTTGTAATCAAATGGAATATCTACAGTTCTGAGAACACTGGCAGGTATGAGGAATGAGCTGGGCTTTGCCATTAAGCCACAGCACCTTATTTTTGTACCTGAGTGCACGGCTCAGCGTGGCTGTGTTGATGTCCTGCCAGCTCGAGGCAGCCTTCCCTGTTTTCATGTAGTTTATCTGCTGGAGATGAGAACAGTTTGGAACAACACACAACCGTGCCATCCTCTCTCCTTTGGCAGCTCCTAGGGTTGAATAATCCTGGCTGGAGGGTGGAAGTGTGTTCCTGTTATCTGTGCTGGGTTTCACTGAAAGCAGTTCCAAGTCTGACTCTCCTTGAGTATCTTTATGTGGATGATCACAGTGTGTTCATGGTGGGATTTTGGAGGGATAGGAGCAATGAGTAATGCACTGGAGGTGTCCTGCGATGACTCCCTCACAGACTGTCTGTTTGGTAACTGGTGTGGTGGGGAAGATCCACTCCTGGCCTCTCCTGGTGGGACTGGCCGTGGGGTCTGGTGTCCGTGTGTGGTGGTCGTACAGGTCATGGCTGTGTTCAAGTTCTTCAGAGGATGAAGAAGTGTTTTATCTTCCAAGAGAGAAGTGATCTGCAAGGTAAACAAACAGCAAGGAAGAGGTTTTTTGGGGTATGTTAAAAGAAGTAGAGCGGATGGATTTTTTTTTTTCTCTTGGTGGTGTGCTCTGCTTGCCATCCTCCTCCTCTGTTTATCCAGCTCCTCCGATGAGAGACAGCATGTCAGGTCTCCTTCACACCATGATTACATAAACTGTCACCAATGTTTGAAATAAGTCAACAAAATATTTGACTTTTTAGTCAATGAGAAATTACAACAGAGACATTGCTTCACCTTGTCAGGGTTTGATTTCTTTCTATTGAACACCAGCCAGGCTGCTTCTCTTCCCAGCTCTTGGTGTGTCTATGAAATCTTGCTTCATTACTATTTTTTTCCTCATTTCCAGTGTCCATAGAAAAACATTGATTCCTTGGGGTCAGGTGAATTCCCACGTGAGTTGGGCCTGGCCTGTGGGTGAATAACGCTGCTCCTGCTGCTGTGGCCGAGGAGGCACTTCCCCTTTCTGTTCCTCGTGGCAGGGAGCTTTGCAGTGTGGTTTTCCCCGGCAGGGTGGGCTGGTCCCAGCAGTGCTGTGACACACCTGGGTCCTGCAGTGTCTGTGATGGTGATTCACTGCACTGGCTGTGGGGGCAGAGGCATGGAGGGGGACGCGGGCAGTGGGATGAGCCTTGTTTGCTGCCCTCTCTGTTGGCAGTGCCTCCTGGCCTCTGCACCCCAGCAGAAGCCCTGGCTTCTCCTGCAGAGTCCTCACCTCGGCTGGCTCTGGGGCTGCTTCTCGCCCACAGTTCTGGGATGGAGCCTGTCCTAACAGTGATCTTTGTAAAAGGCTTGTAGGAGACAAGTGGGAGCGTTCTTGTTATAAAGTAGGTATTCCCACGGTGTCAGTAGCCTGAGAGTACCAAAGGTGTTTGTCCTTCCTCACAAGCTGGTCACTGGTTGTGGCCATGACGTCAGGACTCCCGGCAGTGCCGTGAGGGTGCTCTGTGGAGCCACAGCGACCTGAGAGCTGGGCAGGAGCAGGAGCTGGGCTTCACCTGACCACCAGCGAGCCTGGCTGAAGGTCTGGGACCCAGAGCTGCACGTAGACCTTTAGCAGAGATAATGGGCAGTGAATGTGAGTGGATCATTCTCCTTCTTAAGGTAGCCCTACTGGTATTTCCCCCAGTTTTTCTCTTTTGTACAAAGTGATTATTCTGATGCTCCTGTTGCCCCTCTTACCCAGAAGGTACCTTCTCAGTCTGTGGTGTAATGAGCATGATAAGAACATCTTGCATTTTCCTTTCCTGACATGAGGCAGTGATTTCATTTGTCCCTCGGCTGCACCCCTCGGGTGGTGGCTCTGAAACTCTGCACACGCCCCTGTCCTGCCAGGTCCAGCCAGGCTGGGAGCAAGGCTGGGGCTGCGTTCTCCAGGGACATCCTGCAGCTGTACCAGAGGTAGTGCCAAGTGAAGTCACACAGTCATGTGTTGGTTTTGTCTTAACGAGTTTCCATCGCAGTTTGAAACCTAAACGTTGTAAAGCAGACTGCACTAAGTGGGTACAGGCTGGCTGTGGATTACCTGCCAGGTCATTTGTCATGGTGTGCCTGGCATGCTCCTAATGCAGGATCCTGGGAGAGCCCCTCTGGGAGCTGTTGAAGCCTTGGGCCCTTCACAGATGTTAATGAGTGGCCTCAAAATCTGCAGAGTTAAGATGGTAAAGTTTGTACCTAATGTGTTTTCTAGTCTTGTTGGAGACCTTCTGATATTATGTGCCTACCTGTGTCACTTTTTTCCTTAGAGTATTATCCAAAATTTGGGTTGGAACTGGTGCATGTCTTAAAGCATTTCAGTCACGACTTCAGTCGCTATTTTGATTGACATTGTTATTAAAGAAATGCCTCTGACACTGCTTGAATTGATTTAGCAAAACCCTGTGTGGTTCCGTCAGCCTGCTGACACCATGAAAATTTACCTTTAATCCCTTGTGCTGCTGTCATGGAGCTTGATTTTATTTGAAATCTGGTCAGTTCAGTTCTGAACTGCTTGTAACTGCATTTATGTTTCTTCATCTCCCACTGGAGTGAAATGATCAGCTGTAATTCAGTGCAGGTACCTGTACAAGTGCAGGCTGGAGGGCACAGGGATGGACCCTCAGCCCTCTGTCAGTGCAGGCTGGAGCACATGGGGATGGACCCTCAGCCCTCTGTCACTGCAGGCTGGAGCACACGGGGATGGACCCTCAGCCCTCTGTCACTGCAGGCTGGAGCACACGGGGATGGACCCTCAGCCCTCTGTCACTGCAGGCTGGAGCACACATGCCGATAGTGTTTGATAAGGCAGGAATGCACTACAGAAGCTCTGTGTGTCATTGCTGGCGTTGCTGTGGAAACCAGCTGGTTTTGGTGTTCTGGGGCTTCGCACCCTGATGTTTATCCGAAGGTGAGGCAGCGCTGCAGCTGATCCCACAGCCCAGATTTGCACGCTGGAACTGGTGGACCTGGTACTGTCACCCGGTGCTGCCGAGTGTCTGACCGGGGGTAGCTCCTATCAGGAGGTCAGACCGACCCCAGCTGTGTCCTGGTCTGCTTTGGCTCCCCAGGGCACCTCCTGCTCCCTTATCTCTGCGGCTGAGCTGAATCTGCCGAGGGGATGGGCTGACCCCATGGGCTGGGGTCCTTACCCTGTCCCTGAGCCCGAGGGCAGAGCCGGCTCCTGGCCTCGCAGAGTGTCCTTCTGCGGCCACAGCCGTGGCCTTTGCTGTGAACAGGTCGTGTGGGGAAGAGCCCATCAGGAGCAATGCATGTTGTGTGTGTTTATGTCCCTGGTGAATGTGATCTCTCTGAAAATCCAGGACCTGTGTGGGAAAAGCTGTCCACAACTCTTATCTGGGCTTCCTGAATTCCTCTTGCTCTGCAATTCACCTGGGCTGGGTGTTTACCTAGCAACAGCTTTTTCATCTGAGACACTCTGTTCCTTCCAGTGGATGTGGTGGTCTCAGTTCTGCTGCCTCTTGTGTTCTTCTCACCTGTGTCACTGGGCTCAGGGTTAAACTTGAGTGCTGAGCAGAGGCTGAAGGGCCAGTGTGGTGGTCTTCCCTCTGAGGGGCTCGTGCCCAGGGATGGGGGCAGTTCTTGACCTTTGGATTCCATCTTTGGTTGCAATCTGTCCTCGCTCTTCTTAGATAAAGGCAGTACTCATGACACTTTTCAGGAGAGGTTTAAGCTCTTCTCCACTGCCAAAGTGGCCATTAATGTCGTGTTGGTCTGTGGTCTGATGCAGCTCAGACTGAAACATCCTTGCTGTTTCACTGACATGAAGAGATCTTTTTTTTTTTTAACAATTGAGAGCCTTCCAGTCAGATGGAAAGGCAGGATTGTTGGTAATTGAGGCAGAGAACAACCTGCACTGTGTGATCACCTCAGAGAAGCTTTTTCATGGAGAGATTCCCCCCCTGCCCAATATTCCATAAATGCTTTCAGTACCTGAAAGGTGCATTAGAGGCAGGAGGTGCATGACAGCATGGGACAGGGGGTACAGTGATTTAGTATTTTTTACAATTTTCTGACCTGACTTGCAGGTTTTAGGGAAGGCTGGATGAGGAAGGAAAATGGCCAGATCACAGTTTGAGAGCTGAGAGTGGTGGGAGGAGATAGCACTTTGTGGCTGATGGATGCAGAAATATTAAATATTCCCATCAGAAGATGGTATCAGATTGCAGAGTGGGCTTTGTTTGCCAGTGAAAGTGTCTCCTGGGCCAGCCAGCACTCTTATTATTAAATAAAAATCACTCTTTTGCATTCAAGCAATGACTTGTGAAAGACTAATTGTCTTGTCTAAGATTCTTCCATTTATTCCAGCTGACTTAGAGTTTAGTGGTAGCTCTGGCTGTGCTGCTGCTGGGATGGACTGGACTAGCTGGGAAGTGACTAAGCTGAAACACTGCTGTGCTTCTGCCTCTGAGGAGGCCAAGTGAAACAAGACAAAGTTGTCACAAAAGGTTAAAGGAGCAGTAATTTCCGTTAATTTCTTTCTCATTGCTGCCCTGCATCTTTGGCAGCCAGGTGTGCTGGCACCTCTCTCTGCTTTAGACGTGTTGCATGCCTCGGTGGTCTCTGGTTACATGGGAGGCACTGGTACTTCACCTCCAGCATCGCTCTGAGTTCCCCAGTTTGTCTGGGGCTGGGAGGTTTGTGGTGTTGTTTTCCTCATTATGAAGATGCTGGGGAAGACAGAATCAATCCCTCTGCAGGATACCTGTCCCATAGAGCTGTTCCTTGGCAGGCTGTTTCTCAGGACCAGCGACTTTCAGGCTTCCCCTTGAAGGAGCGGGCTGTGATTTGGGCCACACAAGCTGCTGTCTCTTCCTTGCCCAGGGCTGGAACTGCTCCTGTTGTCTCCACAGCCAGTGTTGGAAAGCCTGAATTCAGCAGGTATCAGTCCTGCATGCCAGGCTGATTCCTTGGGTTGGGAGGCACTGCCATGGCCCTGCAGGAACGTCCTTGGCACCACTCCTATTCCTTGCAGAACTTGAGAGGAGGGCCCAGCAGACCTGGAAAACAGACTTTGGCTCAATGATGCTTCTCTGGATGTGCTGGGCTGGTTCTCCCTCTCGATCCACTGGCTGAACTGGGAGAGTGCTGCTCTTTGGAGGGGTTCCTTGTTGTCTGGGTGACATTCACCTGGGAACCTGGATGCTACAGGAATTCTGGGAAGCTTGGGTTTTTCTCCTTTATGCACCAAACTTTCTGCTTGCTGACTGAATCTCACCACAGCCACCCTTATCCATATTATGGGCTTGGTGCTTTAACACAGACTGTCTGAAGTCTTCACAAACCAAGTCTGAAGCGTTCACAAACCAAACTGCTGACCCCAGTGGCGTGGTTTGGTTTAGGTTGCCTCAGGGCATTGCTGGTGCCTGGCAACTTCACTTGACTTTTTTTGTTGGCCACTTTGGCACTTTTCTTAGTGTCACAAGTTCCTTACCAGCAGTTGTGTTCTCTGGAGCTGTTACCTGGTGTTTGGGACAGAATTTGCTATGTTCAGGATCAGCAGCTGCAGTGTGAAATTGCAAATAGGCCTAATACCCTCGCATGGAATGTTTGAGGCTGTGAGTTGTGGGGCTCCAATCCATCCCCAGTGGGAGCCTGTTAAAGGAGGCAGTTCTGTGCTGCTGGAGTTAGGGCTCAGCAGCTCCGAGCTGGTTTTCTCCCTTTACTTTGTGCAACCAAGTCACTATTTAGAAGCAAAATTGGACGTTTTCTGTAGATCATCTTGTTATTTCTGGAAGGGGACATGACTTGGTTTAAACCTGCCTGTTCTTCAGACCTCTGCTAATTTGTGTTGTCCCGAGAGCTTTGCTGTACTTCAGTCACTGTAATATGCATTTGTGGTCTTGGAAAAAATTCCTGTCCTTGATTCTGAGTGGCATTAACTGAGCTCTCTAAAAGTAAAAGTCCTTGTGTGCCTGTGCCTCATCGTCTGTCAGTGCAGGGTGCAGGGTCAGGAAGAAGCAGGTAGGAGCAGTGATTTCTTTACACAGCTGGTTGCTGCAGAAGCTGCTCCATAGCCTGGAACTTGGCTGAAGAACACTCGGCATGGCTGTGCCCTCTGCTCCCTTCCTTTTCTGCCTCTTGGAGGAACACACATCTGTGCTTCTCCAGGACAAGGTCCTGCTCTGGGGTGCTGAATGACTGACCCTATTACAGCGCTTCTGCACGACATGGATTTTGAATGTGGCTTTTGTTCGGGGCGTTGAGCCCCAGTTTGCGTCCAGAATGCCTGGCAGGACATAAAGTCCAGCCTTTGTTTTGGATAATGAGTGGTGAATATTTTAATGAGTGTTTCTTAGTCTAGTCAGTGTCAAGTACCATTTTGGGAACAAGTGACTGAGCTAACCTCTGAGCTTGGTCCAGCAACAATCCATTTATTGACAAATTCTTAAGGAATTTCCATTAAGCAATTAATACAACTGAAAAACAAAGCAAAAATACACTCCTAAATCCAACAACCAATGCAAACAACACCCCAAACCCCCCCCAGACTTCCACCCTCAATATGTGTACAGAAATTACTGATATAAGCCAAAAAAGTGCTCAGTATCACTGTATTTGTTTTCCTTTTATTTATATGGGTCTCTTCTTTTAGAGTGTGTAAAAGATAAGCATATTCCACTAAAGGAGAAAAGAAACCTTTAAATCAAAATAGTAGCTGCTTTTCTTCTTCCTGAAAAGCACCTTGTATACATGTATGCATAGAAGAGAACTTCTGCAGCTGAATTACCCAGTTTCCTGCATTGGGCACGTTCTTTCACACCACCTTAAATTCTGTCCACATCTTTGGCTGTGAATAACATACGTCAGTGGATGCAGTGGAGAAGGAAACTGTGGGATTTGTCCTTCCAGCCAGGACAGACTGTGTTTGCTCCTGTTGAACTAATCGGCCTGAAGCCTGGATTAGTAATTGAACAGTTTTCTCATTCCTTATAGACACCATAGTTCTCAGGTGGAAGAGCTTGCTAGCCCTAGGCTGTACGTTTAACTAGCAAAGAAATACCCTTAATGAACAAAAGGAGTCAAATCTTTGTCGGAGGGCTGCTGTGTTTGTAAAGTGAGCAGGAAAGGCAGGGGGAGAAGGAGGTGGAACACAGTGCAAGTAGGTTGGAAACAGCAGGACTCCGACCAGGATACAAAAGCCTGACATGTTTTTCTGGGGAGAGCAGATCCTTCGGCACTGGTTTGAGTGGTTGGTTTTTCACCCCTAATGTGGGCAAAGGCTGTAATGGAGTGATCCTTCCCCCAGAGTAAGAATCCTTGGGGAGCAGAGCCTGAAGGGAGAAGAGGTACTGCCAGAGGATGTGACTTGATATTCTTTTTAAAAAGGACGCTTGATGAAGATGGAGAAGAGAGGCCAAAGGAGTGAACTGCTGGCATGACTGACAGCACCACTCACTGAAATGTTAATGTGTTTGGAAGAATTTCTTCACCAGGGGAGGCTGGAAACTCATACAGTAACATTAATTATTAACTGCAGCCCAGAGCTGGAAGACCTAATTTAATTTCTGGTTGGATAATAGGATGACTCATGCAACAAAACAAACTGTGTCAGAAAATGAAGTCCCTCTGTGAAAACTGACATTCTCGACTTCTGCCCTGAGCTAAAGTTACTGCAGGAGAGCTTTTACAAGAGTTAAGGTGTAGAAGTACAGGCTGAATTTCCTGCAGACGTCAGGCTGTGATCCATAGGAATTAGGAGTTAATGCCTTCTCCAGGCTGAGCGCACCCACCTCCCTCAGCCTTTGCTCCTGCTTTTGCCCCCTATTCCCCTTGTCCACTGAGGCAGCCTCCAGCAGGACTAAATCCATTCTTCCCAGTCTCTGCACAGTGGTAACGAGGGCACTGGCTCACATCAGACTCTTTGGGCTGTTGAGAGAGGTGACATGTGGGTTCTGATATCCCAAAGTAATTGCAATGTAACCAGCTTCCCTCTGGCAAACCCTTTTCCCTGTGGTGTGTCCCAGCCCTGAGTGTGCAAAGGGCTGCGTCCTTCCCCCGGGGTACCCAGCCTTGTGTCTTTCTGAGAACGAAGCAGCTCTGCTTTCAGAGGTATTTCAGCTTTTAAGAGTCTCACTGGTGTTTTCTTGTCAGTCAGTGTAGTTTTCCTGCTATCAAGGATTTTCCAGCAAAGCCTGTTCAAGCAGCTCCTGGTCCTGTCCCTCCTCAGCTCTGCAGGTGGAACTGCCGCCAGTGCAGGTTGGGGCTGTGGGTGTGTGCCGTGGAATTGATCCCTGGAGTTATCTGGGTTAGAAATGAGCCTCCAATCACAGTTTATTGTTGGATTACAGTTTTATTGAATGTGTGTTCTGTCATTAAACTGTGCAGCCGCTGACTGTTTATGGTCTGGAATCATTAAATATCTAACAAGAATATAGATTGTGGTTACATAAACATGCTTGTGTGATCCGTTGGCACCTAATTGGGCTACTGGAGTGAATACAACTCAACCTGCCCTGTTTGGGACCGGCCACCTTCCACTAGGCCAGGTCGCCCCGAGCCTGTCCCTCTCATTAACCAGAGTAACACTGCTGCTGAATTTGGGTGTTGGGGTGTGTGCTTTGACTGTATCAGGGTTGTGTGACCTTTACAGAATGTAGATGAGGTCATGTTTTGTTCTACTGAACATCTTCCTCCTTTTCCAGAAAAGTGGATTTATTTTCTCTGAGGGAAGAGAAAATATCCTTTAGAGATATTCTTGTCATACTGCCCTTCCACTGTGAAAAGCTATAGATAAACCTTTTCCTGTGAGCTGTTGAAATACAGGATCATGATCTTCAGACACAGTGACTGTAAAAAAAACCCAACAAGCCACAATCAAGAACGAACCAAGCCCCAACCCCTGCAAACCAAACCAAAGCCCCTCTCCAGGAGTCTGACAGAACAGGGACACAGTTTCTGAGCCATGCACCTCATGCTGCCCCGGCAGCACATGGACATGGTCCCTGCCAGCCTCATCCCTGCCCTCAGACTGATGGGGAAGGTGCCTGCCCCAGCCTGGGCATGGTCAGTGCCAGCCTCGTCCCTGCCCTCAGACTGATGGGGAAGGTGCCTGCCACAGGAAGGGAAATGACACTTGCCCGGTGAATCCTGGGCCCTGATGGCTCGGGGGCAGGGCAGAGCAGAGGGTGGGGAGCATCTGCTCTCTGGCCTTATTTAAAATAGTCTGGAGATGCACCAGGAGTTGCTGCTGTTGTGGTGTATCCCAAGACAGTCATTCCAATGAACGCTAGCTGATGGCAGAAGAATCAGCTAAGATTCCTTATTTTTCCCTGGACGTAAACACAGTGATACATGTGTAGGGTAAACCAGACCTTATTCCTGCTGCATGGGTTTCCTTGGTGGTTTGCAGTCAATAAATCTCTGGTTTTGAGTAGTGATGTGATGATGTTGTGAGCATTCAGATTCAGTTTAAACCATTAACACTAGAGTCACTGGAAATTGCTTTGGACCTGGTGCCATTGTGGGAGATGCCAAAAGCTTTTGCCAGGCGGGAGGATGGCAGAGCCCGGGTACAGGTGGGCACTCCCAGCAGCAGGCAGAGCAACAAATCCACATTGTCCTCAGCCCAGCAGGCTGGCCTGGCTCTGCCTGGAGCTGTGCACATCCCTGCCTGCGAGGGAAACCTGAGCTTCATGTTCTTCCACCTGCCTGTTTCCCAGCCACAATTGTTTTGAAGCTTATTTTTCTGGGAATTCTTTTTATCTACTTCCAAGACATCTCAAACTTGGCATTTGTAGTATTAATATGATTTACATTTGCAAACACTGCCTTCCCCTTTGTGCCCCAGTCTAATTTGCTGTCTGTCAGCAAACTTTGAGATAGAGGTGATAGAATCCTATAGAGGTTCATGCAACCTCATCCCTTCTGGGAGCTTCTTTGAGGTCACATCTACTGCTTACTCATGGGGGCTTTTGGATAAATCAGTGGATTTTTATGGGATCTGGTAGTCTAAAATACAGTATTACATCTGGATTTGTGTGCCATTTCACGTAGGAATAATGAAGAGAATTGTATTAAGTGTAAGTCATAATTTTTTATTTTTAAAAAGTTTAAATGTTAAGGGCCCAGTGGATTTCATCATGTCAGAAAACACCAGTTCAAGATGATTAGGGTGGCTTTTTTTAAATAATTAAAATGTAAGTGTATCAGAGGTTGGTGAGTGAAAGGTAAAATCCTGTTGTGCTAGAGCAGCTGCTTTGAAAGCAAGTCCCTCTGTCGGGTCCTTCTGTGAGTCTTTCCTGCAGGCTGCTAATTGGGAATTCAGACCCTTCTTCATTACTGGGCAGAACTGTCAGACATCCACTGGGGACATGGATTTTTGTGGTTTTCTCTTGCCTAAGAAGTTTTGAAGTACTGCTGGAAAGTAATGGATTTGTGCAGGCCCTGACCTGAGGATAATGAGGATCTGAAATGAAACCAGCCTTGTTCTTCTACCAGTGTCAGGGCCAGTGTCCTGTCATCATCCTACATGGAGGATCATCGTTCCTTTGTTTTGTGGTAGTTCGTGCTTGAAGGGCAATTTTTGCATGTCAGAAAGTGAGATACTTGTTTAAATAAAAACTTGAGGTTTTAATGAATCAGCTGAGTTTCTGGATGCCCTAAAGGAAGAAAGAGGTTACTGTCAGATTTTTCTTTAGGAATGGTTCTGTGATTCCTGCACAAGACACTGGAGAGCTCAGTGAATGAGGTTGTGCAGAAAACAACATGTTCCTTAGCTTAATCCTTTCAATGAGTGATATAAATAGGTCTAAAACTTAAATAAGGGGAGTAAAGTCTTGTGCAGTACAGCAAGTCCATTAATTTAAGGTTCTTTTGCATTCTCCTAGATATTTCTGAAGCTCACAGGTGACCTGGTTCAACATGCTTGCTAAAATTGCTCAAGTCTGTCTGGCTGCGTGGAGTTCAGTGGATTTTTATAAAAATTTTATAAATTTTATAATTGTGATTTTATAAAAATTTCCCGGGAACACTTTTTTTAAACATGCAGTAAAAATTCCTTGTAAGCAGATTTTCATGAGGTCGATATTGTGATTTGAGCCTGTTTCTTAAAAATGTGCTTTCAGTGTTGGACTGGGACTTCGGAGTCCTGGCCCCTGATGCTGTTGATGATGTGCAGGTCCCTTTGCTCTCCATCCACTACTCCTCATGTCTGTGTTTTGACTTGTTCTTTCCAGTTTTATGTGCTCCTTTGGGCTGGTTTGTCCCCATGGAAGAGCGGCATCGCGATACTGTCCCTCTAAGACAAACTTGTGCCTTGCTGAAATTCTGCCTCGTGTTTTTTTCCACCGACTGTGTCAGTCCAGCCAAGGAAAACATGAACACAGTCTCTCTTTTTAGAAATCTAAAGTCCTACAAGTAGGACCTGAGGCACTATTATAAAACATTTAATATTTTTCTGTTGTATGAGATGAAGAATCGCACAGTTCTGTGAAATCTGCAGTTCTTTTCCTGCTTACTGGTGTTTGCTCCATCTTTTGATTCCTGCTGTGTGGGAATCCCTGCTCAGCCGGGATGTGCTCTGGAGGGTCCTGGGTGCTCCGTGAACTGACCAATGCTGCGTAGCCAGGAGGGTCTTTCTGATCCAGACTGCACAGCATTCTTTCCTCCAAAAGCTTCTGGGTTTAGTTGTTTTGATTCTGAGACCTCCTTCAGAGAAAATAGTGGTGTTTTACAAATATGTTGTATGCTGCAGTGAGGGTTGAGAGCCCTGTGGGGAAGAGAAGGCACGGTTAGTTTACACTCGGACTCGGGGAGCAGGAACATGATCAGCACTTGCAGGGATGAAGATCTGAGCTGGGTTCCCAGGCTGCTTGTGGTGAAGCTGTCTGAAAGGAGATTTTAATCTCCCTGCCTGGGCCAGGTGAGTAGGTGGTTTTAACCAACTGACCTTTAAGTTTGTTTCCCTGTGCTGCACTCGCAGAAGAGAGTGGAGATGTGGGTCATAGCCCTGGTGCATGGTTTTGTTTGCATTGCAGAACTGAGATTGTATCAAACGCTGTTGGCAAAATTGCCACAGACAATTTCAAGACTAGTAAGATATTGAGAGAATTATACTGAATCTTATCACATTCTGTTGCTGTGGCCTTCAGAAAGTCACTGTGATGTCCTCAGAGGTTGCACTCTTCACCTGAGGTCCTCTTGGCTGGTGTCACCTGGGGGTGAGGGCAGCACCCCAAGGGATAGTGCACCCTGCTTGGGTTCTGCCTCTTGGGCTGCCACCACGTAGGTGTCAATCAGCTCAGGGTAATCTGATTTGGGAATACTCTGTGCAGAATGCTGATGAGGAATAGCTTCCTAGAGCACTTGTTTTTCACTTGGCTGTATGTGGTTTGGTTTAATCCACCAGCAGTCAAAGTAAGAATCAGCTCAACTCTTCTGCCATTGAGTTTGGTTGCTGGGAGATTTAGGAACAGCCTAATGTGGTTAGGTTTGCTATAGCCAACGCTCTGGCCCTTCTGTTACGTAGATGACAAAGACTCGATTTTGCTTTGAAACTGCAGATCCTGGTTATTTCCCCCAGTAATGGGGAGAGTTAAGAGCAGTGTTTGGGTAACCATGTGTGTGCTGTGTCCAGCACACCAGGCTCTGTGTGCGGGTTTTCATTCAGGAAACCAGAAGTGCCACAGTTAAAACATTGGATTAAAGATTTGTTGTCTTTTCCATTCCGATGTGTTTTGCCACCAGAACACTGAGTTAAAGATCTGTTGTCTTTTTCAGTATGCTATGTTTTGCAAACTCAATAATAAAACTTAATAATAAAACTAGAGATGAGGTGCTCAGCGGATGAAACTGGATTCGCAGTCTCTGCATGCAGGTAACATTCCAGCAGGATCTGGTTTCCCTCCTCCCAGTCAGTGGAAATTTACCTCGCTGGCGCCTATCGTGGGTTGGAATCAAAAATGTCTCTACAAGGGAGAAGAAAAAAAAGCGCCCAACCCAAGCCAAGCCTCCCCCACCGCGGCTCAGGTGAAGCTCCCTCCAGGTGAAAGGCAGGCTTGGCACCTTCCTCTGTTGTCGGGGTGACAGCCTTCTCTGCCTCCTCGGCTGCACTTGCGTGCGGTGGCAGGGCCGAGCGGAGCTCGGGGCTGGGGGTTCTCGGTAAGTGCAGCTTTGGGGTCTCGGCATGACAGCGGCGTGTGCTCTGGCCCCCGGGTGACAGCTGCTGTCCCCACACGGGTGGCCTGGGGCTGGGGGCAGCTCGGAAACAGGAGAGTGAACTTGTCCATCTCATGGGGTTGGACTCGGAGCTGGGTTTATATACCTTTGGAAAGACACGTTAAATGTTTAATCTGCCCTGGTCTGCGTGGCAGCTGTTCAAATATTGGTTTGCATTGATCCAGCCGTTGTGCCTTTCACACTTGTCTGTTCATTTAAACAAGCCGAGCTCTGATTTTATACCCCCATCGATTGTTATTTCAGGCAGTTCTCGCAGTGCGGACGCTACGTGTGTCATGGGATTGTCTGTCCTGTTGGAAGCTGGCATCTGCAGCTTTCCTTCTTACACCACGCTGCATGGCTGGGCATTTCTTTCAGTGTGCATTTAGGGCATACAGATGTGTATGCCAAACCTTGTCCATGTTGGCTTTACAGCACATCTGTCTGGGTTCAGCTGGTGTGGGCTGAGCTGGGTGACCCTGGGTCACCCTTTGGAGGAGCATCACACCCTGCTGGTTGGAAGAAGGCAGGTTGGGGCACTGTGCTTGGCTCGTGTTCTTTCTCTTTTGTTGCCATAACTTTTCTCTAAACTTCCCAGCTCTGGGGTATTTTATTAATCCAAGGGTAGGACTTAATGAGTTTTCTTTATGTGAGTGCTTTAATGGGTGTTAGAAATGACTTGGCTTTTCAGAGCAGCTGGAGAAGTGAATGTGGTGTTCGTTTAACAAAGATTAACAAGTTGTGAATCATACAGATAAATATTCCTACAAAAGTCTCTTGAATCTCTAAACACATCTGTTTCTTCATGTGTTTTCTGAGGTGAGCTGGGGTTTGTTCACTGCCAGTGAGGTCTGGGTTTTGCTGCATAATTGGCTTCCACTTCCTAAGCTTCGTTCCACCTTAATCAGCCAAGTGCTCTAAAATGGCACCATGAATTGCAGCTAAGAAAATACAACCTGTATAAAGGTTATCCTTTAGCGAAGAGGAGAACTCTGTAACCTCTGATGTGTTTTGAGGAGGCAAGAAAACATAAACTTCATGTTAATGATTGGACAGAAGTCAGCATGGGCATGGTCAGTGGTGGAGCTCAGCACTAATAGCTAACCAGGCCCTGCCACAGTGGGCAGGAGCCTGAGCTCAGGGGCAGGACAAGAGTGTGGGCAGGGAGAGCTGTGGCAAAGGGAGGCAGCTCCAGTGTCCCCATGGTGCTGCTCAACTGCTCACAGCCCCAGAGCCATCCCCAGGCCATCCCCAGTGTCACACAGCCTCAGTTCCCAGGGCATTTCATCACAGTGCTCTGCCCAGCACTGTTTTAAGTTCCACGTGTGTGCATCCTGGGTGCAGAGCCCGAGGGAGGGACGAAGGCTCGGCTGGATGAGGGCTGGGCAGCTGGAGCGGTGCTGGAGAGCACGGCCCGGCCTCGGGAACCAGGAGTAGGGAACAGCAGCGCCTGGAGCCCCTGCCAGGCTCACAGCGCTGCAGGCAAGGCTGACACAGGATAGCAATATGCCTCTGTGGGGTGAGCTGAACTTCTCTTTCTGGGTGTGTTTCGAAAAGCAGCTCAGGATACGTGCTTTACCAAACACGGGGAATTCACTGGAATACAAAAATTGCAGAGAGGTGTCCATTTCTTGCACAGAAGGTGGATGCAGTGATTGCACCACCAGACCAGTATTTCCTTTTGCTGTATGTTTTCAACTCTGAGCAGAACCAGAGGCTCTTCCGTGGTGAATGGCAACTTGAGGAGCAAGTGGCTTCTGAAACCTGGTCTTCCCTTGTCCATTCCCAGCTTGCCATTTCCTGCTTCCCAATCCCTGTGATGTTGCAAGAAGGAAAATTCGGCTGCTCGTGGAAGGATAGGGTGGTGTGGTAAGCAGATGAGGGTGGGTGCTGGCCTCTTGGACTGGGGGAGGAGGGAGGGAAGGAGTATCCCAAGATTGTGTCCAGAGTCTGCCACCTTGGTGGGAGGGAAGCAGCTGCCTCTTTCCACTTCTTGCTGATTCAAGGGGATGTTGGATACAGTTGCCAGAAAATGGAATTATGTTTGTGTTGGGAAAATGCTCTGTGAGAATGGTAGATGATTGATCACTGGTGGAAGTCTTTCAGTGGAGATATTTAAGTGGCAGTAAATTGTGCTCTCCTGCATTTTGTAGATCCAGTCGTTGCCTGGACAGTTTGACACTGATTTTGTGCTCAGCAGCGTGTCAGTTCATGTGGTACTTGAAGCTGTTCAGCAGAGAGAGCTCATGATTACACCATTGCTTGGGGCATCTCTTTTGTTTTTAAGATATCCACGGGCTAATTAAGCAAGTGCTTTTTTAGAGTGCAACAAAAACCCCTCTTGCTCAGGTCGGGGACCTGTCCCTCCTCCGCTTCCACTCTACGTGTGATGCCTGAGAAAGGGTGTCTGTGGGGGTTCAGCCGCAGGGGGTTGGAGGAGGCCCTTGTTTCCATGCTGTGGATCCTCCCAGGGAACTCTCGGTTCCTGTGGCATGTTCCTGAGCCGAGTCCTGCTGAGCTGAGTGTTTGATCAGCCTGGTTAACCTGCTTTGCGTGCTCTTGTTCCTTTGCTTGTAAGCCAGGACTCCAGCTGTATGTGTGTTGTCCTTCAGCCTCTCTGCAGACCCATCTCCCGTGCATGGGATCCCCACTACTCCTTAACCCTCCAAATCTGACTGCTTACCACAGTCTCTAATTGCGTCTGGGCATCACTTCATTATTTGGGGTTTGGATTCTGGGTCTTCTCACTCAGAATTTTTCCATGGTTAGTGATCTTGTCTTGGCTACTCTGTTGTTATGCTCTGGGTGTAAAACAAAAAACAACCAAAATCCTGATTTTCTTGTACAATCATTTCAGAGAGAGTGGGAAGAAACCTGCATCAGGTAACTGATGCTCCAAGTCTCTGGCTGTGCCCAGCCAAGCTCTCAGGGGAACAGGGTCACAGCTTCTGGAATATTTAAGGTGGGATTTGACACTTCAGGTATGTTTTGGAGAGTCTATTTAGATCACCCAGAGCATCATCTTTTGTATCTTGCAAAACCTGAGTTTGGGATCCTCCAATAGTGGGACTTCCTCCTGCCTTTTTATTTCTTTTGAAGATGGTAGGGTGTTCTGTTTTTCTTTTGTTTCTTTTGATTTAGTTAATATGCAGAGGTGCCCTCAGTGCAGGAATAAGATGCCACTCTAGTAAATATTTTGGCTTTTTAGAGAAATCTGAGTAGCACTGATAGTGTAGAAACAGCTACTTCAGTGAGGTCAGAACAGTCTTGAGTTTCTGCCTGGGTTTTTCTATGCTGTCTTCTCTTAATGAAGGAATTTTCTTTTGCAAGTTCATTGCCTTTTGTGTGTTAAAACCGCTGTAGAAGCTCAGGCATGTGCTATTGACTGTAACAGGTTGAGAACAGTTACTATATGAATAAAAATTGAATATCTACTAATGTTAGTCCATTGAATTGTTCTTTTTCACACACTGTTTTATTCACCTCTCAGGTAAGCTTTAGGCTCTTTTGGGGAAGGGATCCTTGTCTCTTAACTAGAAACTACCTTGCACAGTGGTATATGGTGCTGGAGAGAATACCAGAAACTAGATTTGAGGAAGGATTTCAGTGTCAAGTGTTGTTTTGCTGCAGCCCAGTTCCTGGGGCAGGACGCGTGCCAGGACGGAGCTCTCCCTGCAGGCAGGTTCAGCGGGACTGTTGTCCTGTGTTCTTGGGAGTCCCCTGTCCGTGCCTCCTTCCAGAGGCTGGGCTTTGCTGCTCCTGACCTTCCCCAGGCTGCGAAATCGCCCCTACCGCTACCAAAGCTGTGCCTGGCTTTCACTGCCTAAAGCAAACAGACCAGGAGAAACCTGTGGGAAAGTGTCACTGTTTTCTGAACAGGCTTCAGGGAACGGAGTCTCAAGTTACTGTAATTGGATCTGGAATCTTGCAGCTCTGGGAGCTTATCAGAGCAGAGAAGATATCATGGATATGGGGCACTGTGGAACCTGTTTCTGTTCTGCCTTTCCAGGTTCCATTTTGGTGGCCTCTTTGTGTTGGTCAAACAGGGTGAAAAACAACCCAAACCCAAACAAACATTTTTGAAGATGTTCTTCAGGCACTTCATGTAATGAAGTGATAAACCGAGCATCAGGCTGATACTCCAGTAATGTGTGTCTGCAGGACTTGCCAAGTGTCAGTGAACGCTGGTTTTGAGCTCCCTACATACACTAAGGTGCTGAGACACATTTAAAAAAACCATATTAAGGATTTATTTTTAACCTTCCATCCTTATTTTTTCCACCACAGATATGTCTCAGAACAAAAATGTTATGAATCTTTCCCCTTGTCTTTGAAGAGCTTTAGCAATGCAGAATGAATTTTGTGGGGTATGGACCACTTAGGATGGGAAATGGCCCTGTTCAGCAAATCCTCCTCTGCTTTTATTGAAGTTATTGTTACATTATTGCTCTGTACATTATTGTACATTATTGTACATTATCGTAACATTGCTCTGATGTTATTACTGTTATCTACTCTTACTCTGCTTTCACTGAACTCTTAACAGCTCTGACTGGAGTTGAATGCTCCTCATGGTTGGATTTAGATAAACCTCCTTCTGAGAAGTTCTTCTTTTCCACATCCTCCCTAGGAGAGACTCCTGCTATCTCTTAACCTCTTGCCAATTGTTGATCTTCGAATTGGAACTGCAGTAAACATTAAACTGTTTCCTTTTTTGTTCCAGGAGGAGTCCCGCATCCTCAGAGTGAAGGTGGTTTCTGGCATCGATCTGGCAAAAAAAGACATCTTTGGAGCCAGGTGGGTGTTGTGCACAAACTGTTTGATGCCTTAAAACACGACAGGCTGGGCAGGGCCCGCGTCCCGGGAGGGCTGTGGGCGAACAGACGGGTGTCCTGCACTGGGGCACAGCAGCATGGGTGCCGCGGGTGCCTTGGCACAGCTGTTGGTGCCAACACACACCCAGCCCAGCCTGCCACAGGGAGCCCTTCCCTCAGCTCCATGAGCCCAAAGAACCGACCAGGTAACAGCTGGGGGAGAAGCTGCTTCTGCAGCCAAAATGAACCCAAAGCCATTAATTTTCTTTTTCAGAGGTTAATTCAGGCTTGACGTTCCTGCTGTCTCAAGCCTAAGCATGAGGAAATGCTTTCCTGCGAATGTTCCAATCTACTTGGAAGGCTTTTATCACTTTGAAATTAGTCGGATCCAATTTTAGCTTTTATTGAAATGACTAATTTCTTAATGTATAAATGAGCCTCCCTGTTGGTTTTCCTGTATTTCTTTAATGATGCTTACAAATTGTTCATTAGCTTGCGTATCTCGCTTGAAACTACATGAAAGCAGCAATTAAAAGTTTAATCAACTTTAATTTTTTTGGTGAAATTTGCAACAAGTGTTCCTTTGGTAGCTGAGTGCAGAATATGTCAAGTCAAAGCTTCTTTATTTTCTTTCCCCAAATGTGCTATTTTGAAGAGCTTTTGGTGCTGACCATAAGCAACATATCTTTTACTTTCAACACGCATGAATTACATTCAAGTGAAATTTGGACTGAGTCCTCTTGATATGGCCCTTAAATATTTATATCTTATTTTAGAAATTACCTTGAGTATTGAGGACAAATTCACAATCTCTGTAATGTCCTTTTTGGGAGAAAGAAGGTGAAATGACTGCTAAAAATTTTACGTGGTTGCACACTTTAGAGTGAGTTAATGTAAAGCTATTTGAAGACATGTTGGAATTGCAGAGGGATGGCCCCAGCAGCTCCTGTGCCTCTGCGTGGTAGAGCCGTGCAGGGCTTCAAACTGGGGCAGAATAGTTACCGTGTTCCCATGTAGCTGTGAAAGACTAACTACAAGGCATACACTGTGTTTTGCATCTCAGTGGGTTGTCCTGACCGTTTTTAATCAACTTTACCATTATAAAACACTGCCTGTGGGCTTGCAGAGTCTGAAAGCCATTTCTTGCCTGATTAAATTTAAAGGAAGTCTCTTACCAGTGTAGAGCACCGCAGAAACTCCTATTCTTCTTCTGAAGGCTGTAACAGTAAAGAAAACTCAGTGCTTTGGAGTTGGCTTTTTTGGGGTTCTTTTTGACTTATGAAATAATTTTGATAGCAACTGAGGATATCTAAGGAGACCTAGGGGGGAAACCACCTCGTTCTCTACAACTCCATGACAGGAAGGTGCAGCCAGCGGGGGCTCGGGCTCTTTTCCCAGGTAACAAGGGACAGGACAAGAGGAAATGGCCTCAAGCTGTGCCAGAAGAGGTTCAGGTTGAATGCTGGGAAAATGTCTTTCCCAAAAGGGTTTCCAGCCCTGGCACAGCTGCCCAGGGCAGAGATGGAGACCCCCCCCATGTGGATGTGGCACTTGGGGACATGGGACAGTGGTGGCCTTGGCAGTGCTGGGGGAATGGTTGGACTGATGATCCGAGAGGGGCTTTGCCAACCTCAAGGATTCCATGATGGTCTAAGAGTTCAGAAATGTATATAATCATGATTCCAATGACACAAGTTCCTAGAATGGAGAATGGAGCAGTAGCTGTGAGCACCTGAGGTGATGGCTCATGTGGTGACAGTCATCTCCGCAGGGTCCGTGCAGCTGGGTGTGAGTGGCTGGTCGCTGTAGGTGGAAGGGGGGCTTATAACCTGCTTTATATTTTGCCCTGTAAAACTGCAGTCTTTGATACATACTGATGGCTAAGAGATACTGCAGGCTGGGATCTCAGGAATTAATATCAGCTTGCATGTATGAATGTTTGACATTTATTCCCTTTTAATTCCCTCCTAACTTCTTAATTGAAATGTCTTAATGAATGACATACAAGAATGCAAGTGCTGGCTGAACTGAGAGATTGCATCCTGTACATGGTTACAGCTGATGGGGTGCCTTGGTTGCTGCTTTTTGCCTTCTAAATCATGAAGTGGAAATTGTGGCTGTCTGGAAGCTGAAAAGGTAAAGTGCTTTTCAGTTAAAATTGTGGACGTTTTTCACTGACAGGGAGCTGCACGTTTAATGACATGAGAGTTTATTATGGGTTACCTCTGAGTTTTATCACTTTTACCTGCTCTTTTCTGAAAAGCCCTTTTTCTGGTCTGATTTCCTGTGTCCAGGATCCATGGTGGAGCTGGGTCAGGCAGGTTCCAGGCTCCTGATGGGATTTTAAGTCGTGCTGTGTGTTCCTGTTGAGAGCAGGACTGCTTGGAGTGTGCCTGAATTCTTTAATTCACGTGTCCTTGTTACTGTGGTTGTGATGGGAAGAGAGCACATGTGGCTGTGGCTTTGCAGGTGATGAAGGTGGCAGATGTTTACCTTGTAGCTATTCTTTTAAGTCCACTCTCACTGTTTCTAGTCCACTTTGAGTTCTGGTATGTCTTGTTTTAACTACTAGAAAAACTGTGGTGACAGCAGTACCCCTGGAACTCTCCCTCCCAGCATGTTTGCTACCTTGGAACCAAGTTTGGATAACAGCCTGTTCCCCTTTTTGTACCAATGCCTCCTCTGTCGAGCACAGACAAATCCTTTGAAGGGAGTTGCTTTCATAAATTAATCAAACCATTTAAAAAAATAATCTGGCTCCTCACGAAGTGCCTCTTCAGTGCTTGCAGCAGTGCAGAACGGCACATGTGCTAGGGGGAGAGTTCTGCTGCATCCTGGCCCAGGGAGGCCCCGGATGTGGCACAGAGCTGGAGAGTTCTGCACTGCAGACCTCTGTAGGGACCCAGTTCCCAGAGCCACTTGACCAGATGGCAGTTGCTCAAGTAGGAGAAAGTTCATCCTCTGTTGTTGCTTTTCCTTTTTCCAGTCGATTTCAAATGGAAGTTTTTCCAGTGTAGTGGTTACAGAGTGTGGGGAAGGATTGAGAGCTTCCCGAGATCTAAGCTGAGCTGGACTTGGGAAGGCAGAGGCGGCGTCTGCACTGCTCAGTGAGCGCTCCCAGCTCGTGCTTTCCCTGTGGAATTAGTGTGCTTTAGGAGAGCTGCAGGGCGCTGGGAGCAGCCGTGGGCAGGTGTTGGGGTGAGCTCAGTCACTGCATCCAGAGCAGGCGTGTGTGCCTGCCTGGCAAGGAGGGAATGGCCCCCACACAGGCAGAGCTGGTGGTTTTCCAAAAGCGGCTGTGCCACCCCAGTGTATGGAACGTGCAGTCCCGGGAGTGGCACAAGCCAGAGCTGCCTGCTTCCCACGTGGAAAACACTTGGGGCTCTACGTGAGGAAAGCCCTGGAAGGGACAGTCAGAAAGGACTTGTGCCAAGTGTGTGGCCAGTGTAGGAGAGGGAACTGGGGTGGGAAGGGATAAAAGACTGCTTAGCAGAAATATGCTTGGATAATTGACCTTTTTAGTTATGAAACCTTAATGTCGATTTTGTCTCGTACAGGTATGTGAAAGGAGGAGTGTTGGGCTGCCAGGTGTGGGCACAGGGTGGGTCTGTAGCCATTATATTGATGCAGTGGCTTTGATCATAGGAAGGGTCAGAGAGCCGGGGGTCAGTGAGTCACAGGACGGTCAGCTGGTGGTCAGTGAGTCATGGGGGGATCAGCGTGCCCGGGGGATCAGCCTGCCGGGCGTTCAGCGTGCCCAGGGGATCAGCGAGCCCAGGGGATCAGCCTGCCAGGGGGATCAGCCTGATGGGGGATCATCGAGCCCAGGGGATCAGCCTGCCCAGGGGCTTCCTTGCTGCTGCTGCCTGGCAGCAGAGGGCACCAGAGAATTTCCACAGCTTTCACTGCGAACTGGCACTTTGATGGCTTCCGAGGAAATTAGGCTTTCAGGTTCTTCACCAAAATGCACAGGGTTTGTTTTACCCATTTCCATGTGTTATGTTCTTTAGGGTGCACTGGGTATATGTTTCAGGAGCTGTAAATGGAGAAATGCTGCTTATTCAAGGATATGGTCTTGCTACTGAGTAAGAGGACTCAGTAAAAATTCCTGAAGGTTATGATGCCGTAGTGAGAAATAAGTGCCATCAGATAATTGCTCAATAGAAAAGTTCCTTTGGACAGATACAAGAATGTCAAATGCTGCTCAATATTTGAAGAAAAGGAGCATCCGTATTCAGCCCCTCAGCTTTCCCTGCTGTCTGCTGTGATCTGTGAGTTCACCTGTATCTTTGAAAGAAAAAGGGGGAATGTCGATAAAATCTTCTAAGAAAAACCTTTGGGAATTAAATATTTCTTTGTTCTTTTTTGAGGAGAGTGGATTAAAATGATCACCAGCTTCTACTTTTTATATGTGTTAATTTTCCCTCCTGATGTCTGTATGTTGTAGTGGAAAGGTTGTCCATGTCTGACAGTTCCCAGGTGGCATAAGGACCGGTTTCCCTGCCTTGTTCTGAACCTGCTGCTCTCTCTGAGGTGTCAGCAGTGCTGCCTGAGGGCTGGAGCTCTCAATAAGCCATTGCACTGTAAAATGAGGTTTTGCTCACTGTACTTGAGCTGGGTTGACCTTCCCAGAGCTGTTCTGGCAGGGCCTGCCCATGCCCCACCGAGGGCAGAGGGACTGGGGCCATACACACCCCATCGTGTGTCTGCTGCCCTTTGCTCTCCCTCGTCTTCACCCCGAGTCTGTGGCACCCCCTCTCACACCTGGGTTGTCCCCTCTTAGGGTCACAGACCATCCTTCTGTTCAGTGCTTGTCCAGCATGTGGAACCTTTGCACGTTTATAAACACCACAGCAGTGTTTTTATTCTTTTACAGAAATGACAACTGAACCAGTGATTTGTGTAAGTGTAAACAAAAACAGTGTTGAGGTTTGAGTGTCTCCTTGAGTGACAGTAAGGCATGGAAACATGTCCTGAGACTAATCCTAGTGCTGGGAGCCCCAGGCAGCTGTGGCAGGTGTGAAGGAGCCCAGAGCAGAGGGCTGAGCCATGCTGGTGCCCCAGCACAGGCAGTGCTGGCACGGATGTCCCATGAGGGGACAGCTGAGGCAGCAGCAAACCCAAGGGGTGGGGAAGGTGCTGTGAGGGGCCCTTGTGTGCCCCCAGACTGCTCCCTTTCTGCAGCTTTGCCTTTTGTCCCAACTGCTTACTCATGCTCTTGCAGTTGTCCAAATCTTCACCTACTTGGTAAAAATAAAGACACAAAGAAAATCGGGATTTATGGTTTAAGAATATGTTCCAAGTGTTATGGAAGGCCAGACCAGTGGAGCAGGGAATACAAGGGCTGCAGACAGTGCCTTTGGCCCTGAGAAGGCTTGGAAGAATGGTTTGCACGCCTTGGTAGTGCAGCAGTTAATTTTAATTGATGCCAGATGTGAGGGGATTCTGGCTACCCCAATCCATGCCAAAAGTAAGGAAGTTGCTGGAATCATTCCCAGCAAACCTGCTCTGGAGGCAGTGGTTTGTGGGCAGCAGCCCCCCTGCAGTGTGGGCAGACTGGGGAGGATCGGAGGCACTGCCGCAAATAACCACTTGGGCACTCTGTGTCCTTCCCGATTCCCCATGAGCAACTGGAGCAGGATAACGCAGGGCTTGGCTGGGCTTGGTTCAGTTTTGCTGCTGGCCAGTGTAGTTGCTACTGCTGAGTGCTTCTGATGCGCATTGAATAACAACAGACTGCATGCCTTGGTCACTGGCAGTGAATAAAAGAACTGGGCTGGTCCCCTTCTCCCTTCCTGCATCCCTGATGCAGGGTTAATATTTGCAGAGGTAGATTTCGGTCAAGAATGAGTTTATCCAGAAAGTTTTGTGTATCCCAGTCATTGTGGGCAGAAAAAGCAGGATGTGAATGTATCCCAGCCTGTCCTGACTTGTGAGCTCTGTTTTTTTAATAATTAAAAAAAGGAATGTATCAAGGAGCCTGAATCTAGTGGCATAGAATCATAGAATCAGATGGGTTGGAAAGGACCTCTGAGATCATCAAGTCCAGCCCTTAATCCACTACCACCACAGTTACTAGACCATGGCACTAAGTGCCACCTCCAGTCTCTTCTTAAATACCTCCAGGGACGGAGAATCCACCACTTCCCTGGACAGCCCATTCCAATGCCTGATTACCCTCTCTGTAAAGAATTTCTTCCAATTTCTTCTTGCAATTTATTGTTTCATGCCTGAGGATGGTGTCTGAGAGAAGGAGAAGCATCCACCTGGCTACCTCTGCCCATGTTCTAGGGGGTCATAAATTCAGGTCCCTGATACTTTCTTTGCCAGAAAGAGCAGTGTGGTAAGATGGAAAGCGTGTGGTTCATCTCATCAAAACCTCATTGCAGCAGTGAGTAATAGCACACCAGAACAAAACTGAACTCCCCCTCTCAGCCCTGTTTGATTAGTGTTCTTGGAGCTGTTCTCTTCAATAATTCGCGTCTGATCTGAAAGCAGCTGCCTTCTGTTACCGACAGAGCTCTGACAGGCACCACTGACCCCTGTGCACACGAGCTTTGCTTCAATCCATCTTGCTGAGCATATTCTGATGACAAATCTCCATCTTTGTAACCAAGAACTTAGTCTTAGGTGATGACTCATGGCGAATTCCCTATCATCTCTGAAACAGGGAAGAATTTTCTTGGCTTGCTTTGTTTTTGCTTTGGAAGCAGCCCGCACATGCTGCCCTGTGCCCATCCATCCCTGCACTGAGCTCTTGCTAGGCCAGTTCAGTTCTCCAACCCAGCAGAGAGCAGTTTGCCTTCTTTTTGGGTGGCAAATGCAGGAGAAGAACACTTTTTATTCGGTTTAGTTGATGGAGTCAGCTTGTGATGATGTCTGACAGGTGTCAGAGGTGATGCAAAGTGTGGTTTGTATTGGTGTGGCTTGGAGCACAGAACAAACATTTGCTGCACAAGTGACTTCATACAGGCCTAAAATACTGTGGAATACTGAAGAATCTCCAAAAGATGGGTTTTCAGGATGTGGGTATGTTGGATGCCCACATCGAGGTGTCCCAGCAGCGCTATGGGGACTTGGAGGGGAGCAGGGAGGGGGTGCCGGGGCCAGTTCCCGCCAGTTCAGACCCCTCAGCACCGGGCAAGGTGAAGCAGAAGGGCTCCTCCAAGGGCTCCTGGAAGGGCTGCACGGGCAGGGAGTGGGGCACAAGGGAGAGGTACAGCCCTGTGAACGTGCAGGTCAGAGAAGCAGCACCCACAGTCACAGTCTGGCACCTGGGAAAAGTCTGGGAGGAGATTCATCATTCAGCCCTCCGGACACGGCTGAGAGCTGCAGAGGATAAGCTGGGGTGGAATAAAGGTTGTGGGCAGGTGTCGTGAGGGAGGGGCAGAGGCACTGGGACAGTGGCTGTGCCCTGAGGGGGACGGGCACCAGGGCCCTTGGTGGCTGCTGTGAACAGGGTAATAGCGAGGTGGGTGCTTGGTTTTAGAGAAGGCTGGGAAAACAGGCCAGGCCAAGGGAAGGACCATCCCAATCTGGGTGGCGCTGGGCTGGCTTACACTGGTGTTCACTGGCCTGGTGTTCAGTGTTGTACTTGCAGTTGGTTAGTAGTAATTTATTTTTAATTAAACAGACTTCCAGTGGCACCCACAAGTGCTGGGGTTTGGGAATATTTGGCAGCTTATGGCTCCTGTCTGCTCTAGATGTAGAAATAAATTTTAATTAAACTGCAGTCTCAGGAACCATATGGACTAGCAAATGCATATTGTCTTGAAGCTATAGCCATGTCTGCACCAGGAGATTAAAAAAAAAACCCATCTTCTTCAGATCAGGGATCAGTTCTGTTCAAAAGTGTGTGTCTGCTTCACTTCTGGGAGAAAGCCCAGAAGTGCTTAGACAGAAGTTCAGCTTACCTGAGACAGCTGGGTGAAAGGGAATGCTGCGTTCCTGAGGAGTAACAAATGGTTCAGGTCTCTTAGTGGTAGAGCTTTTGTGTAAGAACTTGCTATTTACCACAAATACACAGGAGAGTAAGAAACTTTTCCTTCAGCTGCTTTCCTTAAAATTTAAGCATAATAGAAATGTCATTTGTCTTGTGAATTTTTGCTTTATGTCTCCATCTGTGTTCTCTCTGGTTGTTGAAAGTCAAGATTTCGAAGATAGTGTTATGTGTTGTACAATGTAAACAATTAATTCTTCATTCTTTGCTGTACTTTTCTGTCATTTGTCCTTACATTCAGCATGCATCACTGGATCATCCCAAACTTACTACCAGTAGTTTGTCTCCATTGAGTGTCTTGACTCTTTTACCCAATCTCACAGACTAATGATCCAGTTTGCACCGTGCTCCTGTGGAAAGAATAATACAGTGGTTTGTTAACTCTGAGGAACCAGAGTGTCCAGTCGGATAAACAGTTTCAGCGCTGTGTATCTTTAAACTGAGAGTGTCCTGCAGAGAGAACCCTGCTGGGGAAGGGAAGGAATTGGAGTTGTTTATTTTCTTTCCTTAACCAAAATATATTTGGCACATCAGCTGGGAGCCGGTTGTAATGCACTTGGGTTACTGAATGATTTTTAGTTCCTTTGTTTTGTGTTTGACTTGATTGTGGCTGGTTATGACAACTGTCCCAAGTTGGTACCACTGAAATACACATTTGTGGTTAGAAACGGACACTGAATTCTGAGCCTGTCGGGATGTGTGGGTTTTCTGAAATAGCTGAGATCGAGTCTTTAGTGACTGGATAGATGTAACATCACCGTCTTTAGTGATACATTGAAGTTGGTCTGCTGACACTTGTTCAGTTCATTCTCTGAACACTGAGGATAACTCAGGGTATTTGCTGTTGCACTTGGCGTGATGTACGTGGTTTCAGAGACAAAGTGCAAGGCTTCAGCGCTCTAAGCTGTCCTAGTGGAATTAGAGTTATTTGGGATCTGTGTAAGGATAAATTCTATCACGTGAGGAGGTCTTCACTGGCCTGGTTCAAGTGAGTTTATAATCTGTAAGACTTAAGTTTTGCAAAGGTACTGACGTAAGAGGGACCATCAGACCTCTCTCTTTTTGGAAGTCAGTGGAACTCAGCAGTTTCTGTTGCTTTCAGGGTGGATGTTACCAGTGATCTGTCTGTCCTGGGAAGCCCTGGGCAGGCCACGCGCTGAAGCACAGTGTGCTGTGTGTCCCTCAGGCTGTGCCAGCCCTGTGGATGAAGGCACGTCTCTTGGGGTGCTTTCGGGTTGGAAGCTGGGAAATGTGTCTGCCCAGAGTAACCACATGGCAATACTTTGCACTTTGGGACATTGTAGGATACAGGTTTGGATGGTGCTGAAAAAGTGGAGGAATCACTGTGAAACCTGTTTGCTCTCGGTAAAGACTTCCTATGGGAAGGGGATGGAACAGCTGGAAAGATAACCTTCTTCTCTGCCTTTGAGGGTACAATGTCCTTACCTAGCGGCACGTTGTACAATAAGGATCACTGAATATATTTAGGTGAAAGATTGCCAGCTCCTTGTTTTGCACCGAGAACCTCATGCTTAGCAAACTGTCCTGAGTTAACTTTTCTCTTCAGTCTGAATTCAGGATCTTTTAATCAGAGGCTGCTGAAGTCCGGCCCTCACCATGGTCTATACCAGCTAATTGAGCCTGTGGTAGCAAGACACTAGAATGCTGCTCAAGGTTTCGGTTTTACCTCAGTAACTGAAGATTAACGTGGGACTTCAGGCCAGTGGATTCAGAAGGTTTTGATGTAATTAGCTCATTACTCATATTATGCACACGGCCAACTTTGTCCCTTTTGAACCTGCCTAATTCCTTAACCGTGGTGAATTCCAGAGACTAATTATAGATTTCCTTCGCTTTCTGCCTTTTTCTTTGGTCCAGTGCTGTTCTGCAGCTGTGCCTGCAGCAGCAGAGTGCCCTGCAGTGCTGAGCAGAGACCCGGCACAGTGGCTGGCAGGGCTCTGCCGTGGGTCCTGGGAGGGTGTTTGCTGGCACAGCAGGGCACAGGACAGCGTGGGTGGGGCGTGAGCTCCGGCAGCAGAGCTCAACATGGTCCTTCCAGGGGCCTCAGACTGGGGTCTCTGTGCCAGGCTGGGTAAGAGCAGAGCCCGTGTGTGTGGCATCCATGGGTAGGGATGCTGCCTGGAATTCCTGTGCTGAGCTTTTTGGATCCGGAAGTCAGGTGTCATGAAGTTTTCCCTCTCTTTTTTATTTTGGAACTTGTTAAGGTATTTTGGGAGTTTTAAATGGCACAGGAAGTATTCAGCTCTAGGGGCTGCTGTTTGCAGATTGTGTTAGAGCATTCGTTTACCTTTGCCTGACAGTCACAAAAATGGCCTCAGGGAGGAAAAACATATTTACACTTCCATCTGTTTAATAAGATTAAAAGATACCTTTTTTCTTTGGGACATGTTTAGAAAACAGAGCTTTTCTTTACATTCTAGGAGATTTCCAAGAGAGCAAGAATTCTAAAGGAATTGGTCTCGTTACCCTTTATTAGAACATAGCGTGTTAAAGGAAGGAGGAGACGCTGGAGGTGGAGTTTGAGATGTAATTTTTAACTCCCTTTTTCACCCACAGGCACTTCTCAGCTGTCTATGATGTGAGTCATTATCTCTAGCAGCTCTTTGGATAAAGCTGTGCTAAATTTCTTGCAGAGTCAGATGAGGTGTGAGCCTTTCTTTGGGAAATAAAAAGCTAGAAGGGAAATGAGAGGCCTGTAGAATGGCTCTGGGATTTGGTATGAAGAGGTGAGATTTTGGGGTGCTTAGGCACAGTGGATTGCAAGTTTGGCTTTGCAGTGAAGGATAAGGTAAGGTTTTGTTTTCTTTTGGGACGCTCCTTTATTCTTGGGCTGTTGGTCACTGCATGCTTTGCTCTAGCCACAGGACACGAGACTTGTATGACAGCAAGGTCAAATCTTCTTCTCTTTGAGAAAAACTCCTAATGGATGTCACTTGGTGCAGATAGGAGGATGAGCCCCAGAAGGCTCGTGCTAAAATTAAAGCAGGGAGCAAACACAGCCGATGTGCTCTGAGCATTCCCTGTAGTTGACTGCTGTGAATTCTCATTGTACTGCTCCCTTCCTACAGTGCAGGAGGGGGGGAAGTCACCAGGGAAATGGTTAATGGGATAAAATGATAGTGATTCTAAGAGATTCTGCCTTGGGAAATTGTTTAACTACTCTCTGTAAAACTTTTAAGAAGTATCTCATTATTATTCTAATCTTCTTTAATGATGCATATTTTGGGCTTTGTTTGCCTCATCTGTTTGAATATAAGAGTGACCAGGCAAAACATTGGAATTTTTTAAAATTCGTGGAACTTTTTAAGCCCTATTAAGTGCATGCACAGAGTTGTCTGTAAGTGTGTTTAAATGATGCTGACATTTTCAAGTTTACAAAATTTCCTCTTGTCAAGCATAACCTGCTTCAGCCCTGATGTTAATGGCTGTGCACAGGGCTCCCATAATTTTGTGGAGACTCATTGAGATGAACGTGAGGATGGTCTGTTTTACTGATCTGAACATGTAAGTGATGTTTTTGAAGGGATATTGGCTGTACCAGCACGTCTCCAGGAGTACACACAGACCACAGTGTGCAGATGTAGCAGCATGTCCGGGAGGGGTAAATCAATTCCTCAGCCTTCCCAGGTCCGTGTAGAGAATGGGATCTGCCAATGTTCTTGACATAATAAATCTGAAGTTGGGGAATGTTAAAATGTTCAGCTTCTCTTACTCAGGAGCAGAGGGAGGTGCGATAAGAGGCCTTAAGGGACCCAGTAAGGATTTTATTCTATGTACACCTGCACTGAGGAGAGGGCAGGTGGGTTGGATGGGGTGGGGGGTGGGAAAAGGTGTTGGATGAAGATTAGCCAGTAGCCAAAGAGACCCCTCAAGACGAGGGAAAGAATCAAATTGGGATGTGGCTTCAAGGAAAACGCTTCTCTGCCTTCAGAGTGTGCCGGTGTTTCCGGAGCCAGAATTTCAGGAGCTGCTGATGAGTTCTTTCACGTGTGTGGAAAGAGGCAGGGAAGGGGCAGCACAAAGGAGTTTCTTACAGAAGCCAAATGATCTTGTGCAAGCCTGGTCTCCTTTGGAACAATCAGGCTGTTCTCACATGTGCAGTGTGCCCGTGTGTGACAAGCCTGGCATGCACACACTTGCATAACAGTGATACTAAATTTTGTACTTGGGGAGGCGGTTTCAGCTTTTAAAGTAAAAATAGAGCCATGTAGGCCTTAGTAGTTTCATTGTTCTTCCCCGTGTGCCTGTGCTCTCCTCCCCCTTCTTTGGGAGCTTAAAATAAGTAAATAATACATCAGGTCACTGGCAAAAGCTGTTTGGAGACTTGCTTTCAAAGCTGTTTTGAGGGTATAAAGCAAATGCAATTCCAGACACTGGAAGTGTTTGGAAGTGCTGATTTTTATGCGATTTGGTGGCAAACTCCTTTTGAAATTCTCTTTGGCTGTACAGTTATAGGCTGTTAAATCTGATGTTTTCTTTTGCAGTGACCCCTACGTGAAACTTTCCTTGTATGTAGCAGACGAGAACAGAGAACTTGCTCTTGTGCAGACAAAAACCATTAAGAAGGTATGTGTATACTGTTAAATTCCATTGCTTTGGGAATATTAAGAACACTGGAACACAATTGTGTAACTTAATACAGCACTAATTGAAATAGCGGCATACATGTAGAGAACCCAATAACATGGATTTTTTTTTTAAAAGGAATGTTTTTTTTCAATTTGCTGGTTTTGCTGGCAGAGAGGAAAAAAGTCATAACCTATATGAAAAGTAAAGGAAAATAGTGAGTTGTCATTTTTAGGAAGATATGAACAATGGTTCATTGAAATCATTGCTGCAAAACAGAATAGTGAGGAGGATTTTGTTGTTGAAAATACAAACTAGACTGATGCTATTCTAAAATCAGGACATTAGGTGTCATGAGAAACCCAAGGTGGAGTCCTGGAAGTGTAGAAGATGTGAGAGGAACTTTTCTCAGGACCAGGACATGTTTGATGTGGAAAGGGAAAAGGAGTTTTTAAAAGATTTCCTTTGTTGGTGCGTGTTTCATTCTTGGGACTGCATCTGCCTTTTTTCACTGTTTCTGAAAAAATAAAGTTATCGGAAAAATTTCAGCTCCGTGTGGCATGACCTGCCAGTGTTGGATTTCTGAGGCTTTTTGCTCCACTCCAGCTGTAAGGTTTGATTAATGCCTCATGCTTCCTTTTGGAGCTGTGTTTGGAAGGCTTTCTCTGCAGTGGGGAAAGCTGGATTTGCTGTTTGCTGCCTTATGATGCTATAACATGGTCAGTGTGGAATTTTAAAGTCTGGATGAAGATTATCCAGTTTCTTCCCCTTGATTCGGCTGAGCTCCTCTGCCTTTCGCATGTGGAATGTTAAACATCATTTCCCATCTCCGAGATTGGTCATCCTCCCCACTGAGCTCCAGTGTTTAAGAGCATCATTTCCCTCATTTCCATGCTCTCATTTTATGTATATGGTTGAAAACCCTCCTGTGTGTTGGTTCAGACACCCAAGGAGATGTAGCTCAGCTTGTCTCCTGGCAGTCCTTTATCTGAGCAGCACTTGCCCTTTTTAGGGTGTGTTTTTGTTGTCTCCCTGCTCCTGTCCTGTATGGAGCTATTGTTGCATTTCCTTCCCCTGTGTTTTACTTTCTGACCCGACCTTCGAGAGTGACCTGTAAAGGTGGAAGGAATTTCTGCCAGTTCCCAAGTATCTACCAAAGACTGTGCTGCCTCGTCCACCAGATTTCCCTGAGCTCTGTGTTTGGGGTTAAGCAGCGTTCAGAGTTAATGGGTTATTGGTGGGCAGCAGTGTCCTGAAATCCAGTGTTAACCCACTAAATTACGTGGGCCCTCTTTTGCCACCAGCAGTACCATGTGATGAATACAAGTGTTTAAAATGTAACATTGTTTTTCTTGTCCCCTCATTTTTATTTATTGTTTACTGAGTCCATTTGTGCTCCTTCAGGGAAAAAAGCTGCAAGTGCCTCTCTGCCCCCAGCCCGCTCCCTACCCCTCTTTCATCGATGTGCCCTTTACGGTGGCCTTTTCTTCCGGGAAGTATTTCCTGTATTCCCACTTTGTGAGGGATGCAGTGCAGTCAGCCCCCTGCACAGGAGGAATCCATTGGTTCTATACCAGGGAGTGGGATGAACAGCCAAGATTCCCCTTCTCTGCTAGAACAGATCCGTGCTGGGTGCAGAGCCAGTTTCTCCTGTCAGCGCTGCTGCTGAATCTGCTGTGAGGGCACGAGGGAAGGAGTTGGCACGAACACCAAACCATTGGACGTGTTGTCCAATTGCTTTTATTCTTGCCCGAGTCTGAACTGCCCACATTATTGTTTGTAGTTCTCATCACTTTTTTTATCAATTTATTATGTCATGCTTGAGCTCCCTTCAGGTTGCAATCTGTATGCACGTTGTATTCTGTGCATTTTAGTCAGCTTGTTAAAACAGAATTAAAATCCTTGGGCTGGGGGGAGATTAGGAAGAGTATCATACCTATTCCAAGGAAATTACCTTTTCTCTTGTCTTCTTTTATTTTTCTGTTTCGTTCATAGTATAAATCTGTTCCTGGTTTTGTGGCCCTAATGTTACTCTTGTGTTTAAAAAATACTTTTTTTTCATTTGGGTTTAAATGAAACTTGAGAATGAAATGTCTCCAGGTTGTATTTCTATAGGTTCTCAGTGATTTGCCTTTTACTCGTTGAATTCTATTTATACTTAACATCTATTTTAGGATCGTCTGACTCAAATATCCTCCCACATTTGGTTTACTCAGAGAATTTCTAGATAATTTGATGACAATATTGTTTCAATTTTTTTTATTACATGTTTTTTTCCCTTTTTTTCCCCTAGAAAAATGTCACTTGCATGCATGTTTTGATGATTGCCAACTGGGAAACCTAAAGAAACTCTAGCATGTAAATATTGTTATTTCTTTTACAGACACTGAACCCCAAATGGAATGAAGAATTTTATTTCAGAGTAAGTCTCTCTTTACTTGCAGTCATTACTAGGACATGCACAGTTAATCTTATTTTAAATTTGTTGTTGCTTAAACCTCTGATATAGTTCGTAGAAGCTCTGTTAAAATCCAAAACAATAATGGAACTCCATGAAGTCATTTAGACCCTATTTTATGTGTCACAGTTCTTTGATTTTCTCGAAACTGGAAGTCCATCACCAGCTCACAGAATTACCCATCCATGGTGGTATATTATTTCTGAATTTTCTTGATGAAACGTGCTGGCCATGCGCAGTAACCTTTTACAGAGCTTTTCTGAAAAAATAACATTAAAGGGATCAAATACTATAAAACTTTTTTGTTGTTTAATAGCAGCCATTTTGTCTTCCTGCCACAGTTCTTTTTCTGTTTGTTTAGTTTTGTCCTTTTAAATGTTGTCAGTCTTTCTGCTTCAGTTTAATTCAACATAAATAATTCGCTGGAGGTATATTTGCTGTTTTCAAATGTTGGAGAGACTTCTTTTGGATGTTTCTTAGGCATGTGTGTTCAATGGGCTAGAAATGGTGAGTGACAGACGCTCTGAAACACACAGGATTGTGAGATTCTGAAAGAAATGCAGCAGAACTCTTGCTCCCCATCAGTCAATCCGTGATCAGTCGACTGATCAGGGAGCCCTGCAAGTCTGTGCAGCCCCGGACTGAGGGCGCTTTTCCAGGGAAGTGCAGTAACTGTGTTCCCTGAGCACAGCAAATGAAAGCTTTCCTGTCAGCTGCCAGGCTCTTCCCAGTTGCTGTAGGCTTTTGGTTCTCTGGTTTAAGTACAGATTTACAGAAAACCTGTTAGGCCTGACCTGTTTGTCGCTGCCTAAACTATTGCCCAGATACTGTTACTGTCCAGCTAAGGCACCTCCAGTGACATTTCGATTTTCTTGCAGGTAAACCCAACCAACCATCGACTCCTGTTCGAGGTGTTTGATGAGAACAGACTGGTGAGTGCTTGTCTGGGTTGTGTTTTACTGATCACAGGGCTCTGATGGAAATGCAGCAAAACTTAAAGGTGTATTTTATCTGCAGTGGGAGTGAGTGTGCTAAGAACCAATAGAGCACTGAACACAAAGGGAGTGCCCTGCTGGGTCCAGCCAAAATGGTCCTGCTCGTGCCAGCCCTCTGCCAGTGAAACCCTCTGCTGTCCTTCCATAGGCTCCTCCATTGAAACCGATGAAGTCCGACCTTTTTAGTCACTGATAAAGCAGCTGCTTCAGCCCTTGATCATTTTGGTGTCTCTTTCCTGTACCTTTTAATGCTTCTGCATCCTGGTTTGGATGTGGTCACCAGAGCTGCACCTTGTGCTCAAGGTGTGTGTGAAGGTTTAAGGTAGTGGCAGGATGATGCTCTGTTGGGTTTCAGTTCTCTGCCTCTCAAGGCCCACATGTTGGTAGTAGGTTTAGCCTCGTCCCTCATTTGGCTGATGCAACAGCTCTCCTTGAGGAGTCTGCAGCATCTGACTGCGGCTTGCTCTCCTGTGGTTGTGGTCCATGGGATAAGTGCCAGTGCAGTGGCACAGGGTGGATGGATGGCTCTTAGGGGTCTGTCTTTGGAACAGTGTAACACCATATCTTTGTTTGAGAGATCAGGAATTTACATGTTCTGGGCTGGGGGCAATACATCTTCTACTAAACTTGTTCATTTGGTTAAAATTAGAATCAGAGTTGTGAAGGTCCTTTTATTAAAAACAAAACAGCCTAGAAACATCTGTCTTCAACAACCATCCTTTTCAAAGGAAATCATCCAAGCTGTAATGTGAGGGAAAAGGACTTGGAGCCGAATCATTGGATCCTCCTTCAGGAGACAGTAAACTGGTGAACCAGTGGCAGTGTCTCTAGCATGGGCTGGCAGGGCCTGGATTTCTTGGCACATAAGGATCACAGTGACCAGTTGCGGTGGCGAAACTGCCCCGTGCCTTTGGAATGGAAAGGTGGGACAGGAACAGGGAGGTGGGTCAGAGAAAAAATTCCATACGCAGTGACAACCATTCCTGTTCTGGGAAAGGACAGGTTTAGGATACTCAATTCAGATTTTCAAGTTTTGTGTGCAGTACTGGCCTTACCCTGGCAGCTTCCATGGTTTTTATCATTGAACTGATTCCTGTGTGTGCTCCCTGTGGTCCTGCCTGTGTAGCCAGGATGGCCTTCGGCTCAGGACCTCCTGGCAAAGGCAGCACCTGGGCTTTAGGAGCCACTGCTTTCCTTCCAGGAGGCCTGAGCTACGACAAAGCAAATGCATGGCAGGGTTTGGAGTAGCAGGTTTCCAACAGGGTGTGTTTGCAGAGTGAGAAGACACCGAACTGACTATTTTAGCTTTACTTAGAAATATTTATTGTCAATACTTGATTGGGATTTATTGCAAGGACTTTGTTCCTTCTTGTTCCCAAGTTACCAAAGCACACTCTGGCTCTGCAGTACGTCCTTGCCTTTCTATCCCCAGTCTAAACAGAGAAAATGTGGTGCAGCTTCATCGTGGGCGCAGAGGGAGGTTGTGTCCGTGGGTATATGCTTTAGCTGAAAAATAAGACAAAATAATACCAGCAGCTCTGCCTCCACAAGGCCATCTCCAGGACTGTTACTGTGTGGAAGCTATTCATATTCTTGTTGGCATATAATCTATGTAAAACAATGGGGGATTGTGCCAGTGGATGGGCTTGAGCTTCCATTTCCCTTGGGATTGCTCATTTTCTGGCTTTTGAGAGCAAGCTGCTTTCAAGCAGAGGTTTAGATGTCTAGATAGAGGATTGATCCCCCACATACAGATTTTCAGAGCTGTTGACAAAACTTAGGCTCTCCAGTTCTCCCAGAAAACAGTTGTCCAGGCGCCGAGATGGAGCTGCACTTGTGGCGTCACACATGAGTATCCTCAGAGCACTGAGTATCTGCACTGTGACAGAGCTCATTTCGGGTGCTTGGGTTCCGTTCTGGTGTATCCTGTCCTCCTCCTGAGGTCCTTTGGCTGCGGGAGGGTGTCGCTGTGTTCCGTGCTGGCAGTGCCACACGTGGTGGCATTGCTGACACCCTCCCTGGAGCCCAGCCAGCAACGGGCACTTTGTGTGCGGGTTGTGGGACAGATCGGCGCAGAAGGACATGCAGTGCCTGGCTCTGCTCTTCCCTCGCCTGTACTGCCTGGTAAAACTGGAAAAGGAGCTTTGTGTCCTGCCATCGTGCACATTCCTGCTGGTTTACTGTGAGAGATCTTTGCCATACGTGCGATTGCTTTGTTTGTTGGAATTTGTAGCTACTCAAAGGGGCTGTGCAGGGGGAGTGCAGGTTATACCAAGCTCATAGGGACAATGTGCAAGTTGGAGCTTTGTCAAGGCAAGAAGTTGGTTGCTTAATCGTGTTAGGAGCACAGTTAAAATTGAAAGCATAACTGTGCTATATTTATTCCTGTTCTGCCATGGCAGCCCAGTGCTGAAACGCACTAAAATGTTACTCTTGAAAGAAGTTTCCTCGTTTGCATGTGGCGTTGACTTAAACTTCTAACACGAAATGAGAGTGTTTTTGTTGCAGTTAAAGTTTTGTGCCCTGTGAATGTGGTTTAGATTTACAGCAGTGCCGAGCACGCTCACAGCCTCGGTCAGCTGCGAGAGCTCTCCCGCTGGGGCTGCTGCTCCCTGATGGAAAAGGAGCAGCTGGGAAGGTGCTGTTTCAGGCTCTTGCTGGCATTAAAAAAAAAAAAGGGAAAAAACAAACCCCCCACACGCTTACATTGGAGAGGGGGAACCAGGCCACGTGACTCCCGCCATCCTACCCTATGTCACCGTGTGTAGGAGCGCTGACTGCTCCTGCCCAATCATGCCTGGAATGCTGCTTGCCACTTGGGCTATTTCTGCTATCTGTCGCTCCCAGGGCTGCAGTGCTAACCGTTTGGCAGATGGGACACTTTTCCTTGGAGTTTATGTCTCTGGTTTTTAACTTCTGGCAGTGCCTGAATTGTTGCTGTTCTCCCTCTCCCTTTCTCCTCTCTGTAAAACCATGGCCCATCGGCTGCGGTTTCATTTTGGCTCTGGGAGAAGCAACACAGCCCCCGAATCGGAGATCCTTGACCGGGAGAGGGAAGATGACTTTTTCCTGGCATTCCACACGTTGCCAAGAAGGAGCAGTCCTCACGCGTTCTCCCGGCACGGCGCGGACTGCGGCGGCGACGGCGAGTTGCAGGAGGTGGGCTCCCTGAAGAGGAGCACATCCATGTTCATCCCGCAGCTGCTGGGCAGCGTCGAGGCGCGGCCCACGCGCAGCTCGTCCGTGCAGATCTCGCTGCAGCGCAAAGCTGCCGACGGCTGCGCGGGCGAGAGCGCGCCCACGGGGCCCCCCGAGGACCCTCCGCCCTGCAAACCCTCGGACTGCGGAGAGCACTGGGCAACCCCTCCGGAAAAACACCCTTCTGCTCCGAGCAGTCCGCAGGTGACTCCTGAGCACTCTCCACCCAGGCCGACGGAAGGGTCGGGACTGCAGACAAACGGAACTATTTGCTGTAATCATCGAGTGTTTTGTACTATTCCCTCCAATAACCAGGGCAAGGAGGCTCCAGCCACTGCCCAGCGAGAGGAGGCAAACGAAGCGGCTTCAGGTTTAAACATAAGTGGAGTGAGGATTCAGCATCGGGCTTCAAGTGCAGACGTGCCTCAAGTTACTCTACTTCCCTTGGGTTCGGAGGCCCCAAATAATGCTCCCAGCCCTGAACCCCGGCGTTGGTCCTTGCAGCATGTGCCAGATCTGTCAGCAAATTCAGGGAAAAAGTTCTTTGTTCTCCAGTTACAGCAGCCGCAGACAAGCGGAGCAGGCGCAGGGGGCGGATGTAACTTTGGGTTTACTGGAACAAAGGGGGACAGATTGGTCAGGTATCCTCGGATACGGCTGGAAAGGAGTACTTCCTACCCTGTCCAGCCGCCAGCAGAAGGAATTAGCCCCACAGCTGATGGGCTGAGTTCAGAACCGCCTGGAAACGGCAGGAACAGGTCAGAAATATCTCGAAGCAATTCGGTAGAGCGGATTCCTCAAGGGCAGGGATGCTTGTTTAAAATCAGACCAGATCAAAACACGAGGCAGCAGCACTTCAGGATTCTTGTCACCCGTGGGCCCGAAGAACAAAGTCAGGGTGTGGGTAAAGACGGCGGTGGCACCCCTGGTCCCACGGCAGCCGGCGCCGCAGTAAGTACGATGTGTGCTGTGCTGTAATACGCGTGTGCTGGTAACACGCGTGTGCTGGTAACATACGTTTATCAGGACCAAGCCACGAATCATCTCTGTTTCTAATCTAACGTAACTTTGCTCTCAGTTACGATTACATCCAGTGTAGTATTTTCAGATCCTACTGTCACATGTTTCTTAATTCAGTGTTACGTCAGCTGGAAAGATTTTTAAAAATCGGAGCATTCAAGTGGCAAATTATGTGTTCACGTTTAGTTGACTGAGACCTTCATGCACTCTGGTTTTAAAAACAAATATTTTGGCACCCTCTAAGTGTAATGGATACTCATGGGGACCTCCACACACTTTTAAAATACGTACTGTAGTGCAATAGTAGGTAAGACCACAGGAATCTTAGGATAATTCCAATCAAAATATGACTTAGATGAGGTACCAAGAAGCTAGGGAGAAAATTAATCTTTGTTACAGACATTTTATTTTTCTCCTTCTGGAAATGAAAAACTCACCATGTTTTTGTGTGCCACAAGTCCTGTTCCGAGTCCAAGTGGCTCGGCACAGCTCAGTAAACAGTCTTGTTGTTTGGATTTGCCTTGATTTGGCATCAAGATGGCAAAATTCATTTTCTGGGTTTACTTTGTTACAGCAGGTGAGGATTAATGGTTGATATTTTTCAGCCACTTTTTGAAAGCCCAAAGTAGGAATGAAACCAAGGGATTTAGATTAGTCATTTGCTTAAATTGCTTCGCTGTGCAATCCAACACGGCCCACTCGAGTTCCCGAGCTCGCTGGGGGATGCTGTATATAGCTCTGCAGGCTCCAGCTGTGGGAACAGGCACTGAGGGGACCTCGGGCTCCAGGGCTCCCAGGCACTGACACCCAGCACAGAGGCAGCTGCTCCTGCAGCAAGGCCAGGGATGACTCTGCAGCTTTCCCATGGAACAGCTCATGGGCTCCGAGTTATTCCAGTATGACCTTCTTTTGAGCCCTTCAGTGGGCATTGTGAGTAGAAAACCACAGACTATCCCTAAGCTTTTATTTCAAAAGAGTGAAATAAAAAGAAATCCCTTGCCTGTCCAGGTTTGCTTTCAGGCTGCAGCTTTGGTCAGGAGTGTGTTGTGTCTTTTCTGTCAGCCTGAGAACATCTCAGCAAGAAAATTTGGAAGGCAGAAGCTTCACTGCATTTCTTCTTGATTTGACTTGCTGTGTGGAGTGCAGCATGTTGAGTGTTCTCATACCAAAATTAATCTAAATCTCATCCTGAAAATGAAAGGGGAAGAAAAAGTATGTCTGATTTTCCCTTTCCTATTTCTTATCCCTTGTTCCTTTCCAAAATCAGCTGTTCGTGGAGAACCGCCATAGGCAATTCTAGAAGTAGCTACAGGACATCAAACCAAGCACAAAAGCAGCAGAGGTCTGTGCAGATGTGCCCCAGGATCTGTGCAGCAGTTCCCATTTTCCGAAAGGATCTTCCTCTAAAGGATCTGCCTTGGCAACATTCCCTCTCTGCTTTCCTCCTCGCTGCAGCAAGGATTTCCATAGCAAAGATATGCTTCAGTGTTTCCAGAGGAGAATGAGGAAGGTTGTTCCTCTGTGCTCTCAGTTTTAGTGGCCCTGTGGAATGGACTGAGGCAGCCACATCCCACTGAGGGACTCAGCCCACACAGCACTGCCTTCTGCGGGGCAAAAAGCCTCAGAGGAAAAGAATTAGTTGAAACTTGAACCTTTTTTGTGGTGTTTCTCACCTTTGTAGTAAGCCCAGAAATACGGTGGGTAGAGGTGACTGGCTGGGCAGGATCCGTGGGGAGCGTGGGGAATGGAGGTGTGGTGGTGGTGCAGGTTTTGCTTTATTTTCGACACAGAACATTCCCTGATAAGGCGCCTTTTTTAGCCTATCCCACAGAAGCAAGTTTGGAGGACCTGTGATGCTACTCAGGCTGTGCCTGAAATATCTGATCTCTTAAGCTGGGGGGAGAAGTTGCCATGGTTTATAGTTTGCAGGATGAAAAAAGCTACTTGTGGAGTGTGGCAGTGCGGGAGGTTTGTGTGTATGTGACTGATCAGGGCCGGGGCTGCGAGCAGCAGCTGCTGCAGCCGGATTTATCTCGGAGCAAACATCCGAGCGGGCGTCTGCAGTCCTGCTGCTCCGAGGGCCTGTGACCTTCCAAATAGCTGCTCTTTGAGACAAGTGCTTTGGGGCACGCAGGATGTGTTTCATTACCAGGCAGTATGAAATATTAAGTAAAGGCTGAGCTTACGTCTAATTGTGAAAAATCGTATTTGGAAGTCTTGTTGCAGATTCTTTTGCCTGGCCTGATATTTTCTGTGTCATGCAGTGGAATGTCTGTATACTGTGCATATCCCACGTACTGCCGTTGGTTGTCACTGGGGGCTGTGAGTGCAGAGCTGGATTTGTGGGAAACTGGGAAACACTGCAGAAATGACACGTATTGGACAACTGTTGGAGAGAGCTGACAAAGGCATCTTTGTTGTGAGCAGAATACAACGTGCCCTAACAAAATGTCACAGGAGTAGGACTGAATTATATTCAGTTAACGAACAGAAATGGCACCTCTGGCTCTGGAAGCCTTAATTTCTCACAGCTCAGCTCTTCTCTCCTTTCTTAGAAATCATTTTAGAATAAATGTTGTTGTGAAAGTACAGAATTATACATGCTCCAAAGATACCAGCTGGGATTGAGATGCATAAAGCAAAAAGAGCCAGCTCGGATAAGGGGAAGTGAACCTTCCTCTGGTGGAAGGTGTCCCTGCCCATGGCAGGGCATGGAATGAGATGGTCTTTACAGCCCCTTCCCACTGAAACCATTCCCTGAGGAAGGCAGCTCAGCAGTCACAGAGGCCCAGGTGCTGCACTGCCCGGTTCCTGGCAGAGCGGGATGTGGGCACCGAGGGCCTTGTTCCACCTGCCTCGTGGCCTAAACTCTGGTCAAGACACTGCCTTGGCAACATTCCCTCTCTATGAAGCTGGAGGTAGGGCTGGGTGAACACGAGCAGTGCTTGGGATGGCTTTCATACAGGCTCCGTGGAAGTGGTCAAAAAATTCATGTGAGGACCGTGGGACTTTGTGGAATGAAGGCACTAGAAGTGCTGCTCCTGGGCCCAGCCTCTGCCAAGGGCTGTGCCTTGCTTTGCCCTTGGCACAGGGCAATGCAGGAGCTTCGTGCTCCTGTTGAGACCTGGGAAAAGGATGCTGGCTCCATTGGTTTAAGGGAAGTGCTTTCATGGGAGGCCTCTTCCTGTCACTGGATGGACTTGAGATGTGTCAGTGGTGAGCTTTGTGTTTGCTCAGGGTCGTTTTTATCACCCAGAGCAGAGCCAACTGCTGTTAACAAAGCTGTGTAGGGGAAAGGCAGAGCTGTTGGCTGGAATCCTTCTCCAAAATTAGTAATTAGCCACTGACAATTACATGACGATTGAGATGAGGAAAAATATTTACTCTTTCTCAGAATCACATAATAACATATCCTAATGCATTATTATATTGTGACATAGAGCACAGTGGATCTTGACAGTTTGTTTTTCTAGAGGGGATGGATACTTTCTTAGTCCTTTCATTCCACTCACCATTTTTGTTGGTTTCGGTGACACCCCTTCAGCATAAAAAGGTTGCTGGTAACCCCTTTGTACCTTTGTGACATCCTGCAGTTTGGAAAAGAATTCTACCAGGGCAAAAGTTGGCAAATAATAGGGAGTAATCCATGCAGAAAATTGCTACTACTAGGCAAGTTTAAATCCTTGAACCATCCTCTTTTCTATCCCACTGGGAGACCTGTGGGTGGAATCTGTTTATTCATATTGGGGTTTGTTTATTTGTGGATTTTGACATAAGAGACAGCGGGACAGTGGGTTTGCTGATGGAGTTAGAGGAACTTCTGCAGTGTTTCTAAGGTAATGTTAAATCATGTATACCAAAGATGCACATTTCAGCTCTATCTAGGATTAGAAGTGTCTGTCTAAAGAACTCAGCACTTCCGTAGACTTTCCTTACACAGAGAAACCCCCCTGCAGGATTCCTGCCTTAGCTGGACTGTGATGACCATCGGCTCTGTAGGACCTTGTGGTTAGGAATAGACACAGATTCTCCGTGCAGAAAAGGCTCTCTGGGTGACCCAGCAGCTGTATATCCAGTCAGGAATATGTCAGATCATGACATACTAGATCACATATTCTCGGGTAAACACACTGGTGTTTACTCTTCCTTCTGTCAGTCTGTGTGTCCCTGTCAGGCCAGCTGCATCAGGACAGCTCACCTGGCATTCTTGGGAGGCAGGTGTGGGGCACCTTTCAGAGGCCACTTCTCCTCAGAGCTGCCCAGGACTGAGGTGCACAGTGGCTTTCCCTTCTGGATTTCACAAATCTGAGCTTGCAGACCTACTTCAGGCCCTGCTGCCTGGACTCGTATAGGCATTTCTAGAAGATAATTCATGTAGCCCTTGGCTGGAGGTTTGAATTGGCCCAAATGAATAGTGCTGTGATTTTCCTGGCTCTACACTTGCTCTGCAAGGAGTGCAGATGGATATCTGGAGAGCCTCTGCTCTCTGCAGATAAGGACTTTGTTGACAGCTGCAGGTAGAAGATGATGAATTCCATCCCTAGGGTCTCTTTAGCTTTCCTGTTAAGGACAAAATCCGTTCTTCTCTCCTCAACAAGAAATCACCTGCCCCCTCTTTAATTATCCTCTCCATCAGCTTGCATGTCTGTCCTTAAACGTTCTCACTGCTGAGGAGGGGGCAGGTAGCCAGGCTCACACCCAGGCAGAGCAGGAGCTGATTGGCAAGAAGGGAGGTACCAAGGGCCAGAATGAATTTTGCTTTTTCCTTTTTTTCCCTTGTGACTGGAGGACAAATAGCACATGACCAGTAGTGTAAATTAGCTTGCAGAGTCAAGAAATCCATCTGTAATTTTTAGTCAAGTTTTCAGAGAGTCAGGAGTTGACAGTTCTGTCTTTCCCCCATCCCTCCACATTCCCAAAGGAAACGATTCTGAATTTTGGGTCAGGCGTTTTTCTTTTTCCCCCTGAAAGCTGTATCTGTTGGTGTTTCTCTGTGAAGAAACCAGAAGAAAGCTTCCCGCAGAAGAGCTGGAAATAACATCACTTTTTTTTTAATAGCAGTAATAAAGTCTTTGCTCCAGCGTGGAAAAATCGTGTGTGCAGTTTGGGTACAGAGCAAGCTCTGAAGCAGGGCCGCTGAGGCCCTGGATCTATAATGGAAGTGCTGACACGGGTTTAACACTGCAGGTGCCAGCCAGAGCTGCCTTGCTGCAGATCTAGCCACAGAAAATTACAGATAAGAAACCAGAGAGAGAGTCTTGATTGCTTTTTGTGCTGTTCAGCTGGTTTGCTATTTGAGAAAAGCTGCCAAGTAATGATGAATTTTGGAATGTGCATGTTTTATGCACATAAACAGAACAGAAGTTCTGCACATGAGCAGAAGTTTTTAGTTCAGCAGCTGTTCTAAAGCCTAATCTACCCTGTTTAGGTGGTTTCCAGGTTAAATCTCATTGGAAAATGTATTATTGCATATGGTCATCTAAAGTCCACTGCTTTTATCTATCTTTTCATCTACCAGGATGGCATTGGGAGCTTCCAATAGTCAGCAGTTCTGTACAGGAAAATAAATTAATACAACCAGCAGTATGACCAAGCAGGTTTGTGTGTCCTAAAGGAATAAATAAATCAAAAGGCTGTGTGGGAGAAGCCAATTCCAGAGCTAAAGGCAAAGGAGTGAGATGAGTTGTGCAAATAAAATACAAAGCATGCCATGTACTGAGGTGTGAGTCCAGAGCTGTCAGTGCAGCTTCCCTTTCAGCCTGGGCTGGAAATAGCAACTTCCAGGCTGTATTTTATGGATTCCAGCGTTGTTGTGAGGTGGGAGTTTTTTCTTCAGTAAGAGATTCAGCTCTAAATGTCCATGGCCTGACTGGCCTCATTCTCTTTTACTTGTTGAAGTCTGATATTCTTAATCCTCCTACATAAAGAAGGGGGTTTGATGGCAGAGAATAATATATAATCATTCTTTAGAATAAATAAGGCAACAGGAGCCTACTTAGTCAGCATTAGGTGTAGCATTGAAAAGACTGCTGGGCATGCACAGGCTCTTCAGTGTGGTATTTTAAATTTTGACTCCATGGCAGTGGAACTAAACTTCTACTGCTCAGTTCTTACATGTAGCCATAGTTATTCCAAAGGCTTGCCCTTGGTAGCTCCGTTCTGGTTCTTGGGAGAGGCTCAGACGTGCTACTCCGTGCTCATTTTCACTACAGGGACAGTCCATACGTCAGTGTTACTGTACGTGTAAACGCGGATGAGCTGGAGCCCGATTGCAGCGGTGCCAGCCAAAGGCTGGTCAGGGCACAGGGCAGACAGCTAACCCTTCGGGGAGGGGACACTTGGGGACAGGTGGGAGCTGTGCTGAGCCAGCCCGCTGCGGAGCGCAGTGGGATGAGGTGCCCCTGGAGCGCTCTGCAGGCTCGTTCTGTTGATTTGCGTTTAGAAATGTGCTGAAGGTTTTCTCCTGATCCCACGATGAACAGTACTATGGCATTATGCTTCAGGTAGCACCTCAGAGATGTTTTATTTTAAGACTAATTTTCTGATTCTGAATTTTGGAAAACAAATCTGATGCCAACTCTGTGACTGCTCCTCTCTCTTAACCTGTGTCCGTATAATAGTGTCTCTCCTTGTTTCTGCCCTTTTTGCTCCCCGGTCAGTTGTGTGCAGTCACACCCGCAGCATTAAAAAAGAACAGATAAAGCGAGGAATATTAGGAATTATACTGGAAGTAGTTTAAAACATAATTAATTACCATCTTGGGTGTAATCCAGGGCCTGAGTATGGTTTTGTGAGTCAGTTCTGGGCATAAGAATTACATAATGAAATAAATGATATTTCCATTTTCAAGCAGTTACCATGTCTCTGAAGTGAGGGTTTTAGTAACACATGACATATGAAAAAGGGGTTTTCAGAAATCAGTTAATTTGTGGTGATGTTATTTGAGTTCTATTACATGGGTTTAATTTACTGTGTTAAAATACCTGATCTTAACTGAGCAAGTGAAATACCATTTTTTTGTTGTTTGTGGATGTGGGTAATGACACAGTCTGTCTGAGCAGGGAACACCTTCCAGGAACCCTTTGCTGCAGGAACTGGTCTGAATAGATCTGTTTTGGTCTGATGTAACCATTTTAAAATATCCTTTTGGCCTTGCAACATCTACCCTAATGCAAACATCTTAAAGGAAAGCAAACTTTCCCTGAGATCAAGCTCCTCTTGCTGCTGCCATCCCTCAGTAAACCTTGTGGTGGGCTTCTCTTAGGGAATTAGCGTTGCACTGTGCTGGGGTTTGCTCTTTTGTTTTATCTTAGCTGAAATTAAACAAGGGTTTCTGTCGGGAGTTTGGTTGCCCTCACTGTCTGGACTTGTAAATCCTGTGAATTCAGTACATTTAACCAACTGCCCAACTTTGCAGAGAATACCCTCATGTAAAAATGTCAAGTACTTCCATTTCCCATTAAATAGCTGCATCTCTACCCCATGTAGGAGCTGATACCTTGGAAATTCATCCGTCAGGCTTGTTTTTTTCATGATAGTGCCCTGGCACTGCTTGGGAGGGGACAGGGGGCGGTGGCTCTGTGTCCCCAGGAGCTGGCTGTGCTGGGTGTTGTGTCCAGGGCAGGGGGTTCCAGCAGGGCCAGATCGGGCAGGTGACACCTCTGGGGTTCCTTGTGCCCGGAGCAACCCAAACAGATGTGGGAAGAGGAGGGAGGAAAGGATGTGGAGCTCTCCTTGGCTGATGGATGTGTGCACTCCCTCTCTCTGCAGGCTCCTCCTGCAGAGCAGTTCCTGGGAGCTGGGAGCTGGACAGAACTCCTTGCCTTTTGTCCTGGTCCTGAATTCAACAGGGATTAGCAGTTCTGACTACACATTGGCAGCAGATTTGCTCTAGTCAAATTTTAAACACCTAAACATCAACTTGTGCAGCATTCCAGCATACAAACAAAAGAGATGGTAGTTCGTTTTTCAAAAATGTGTGTTACAGACTTTTCGAGCTTTTTCCTGTGTTCTTTATTTTTCACCCAGAGAGATCATGTTACCAGTTATCCACTGGTATTTTTTTTACTGACTGCAATTCAAATTACCCACCATAAAAACCTGACAGTAAAACATTAGTGACTGATCCACATGAACTAGGCAATATAATCTTGGCTGTCCTTTTTGTTACAAACAAATGTGTTGTTTCTAACCTTGAAAACTGAGCAGGTGTCAAGATTCTTGGTCTCAGCAAGGAAAAAGTGGTTGAACTTGTGTTGGTGTAAATGATAGTTAATTTACAGAAATTAGGACTAGTTAATGTCCACTAATCTGCATGTCAGTGGCCTCAGCATGAAGTAGCTTCCTGTTCCCCCTGGTCAGTGCACAGCCGGCTTTCCCCTCAGCGTCCTGATAAATACCAGGTAGAATGCAGGTAAGGTGTCAGATAAAAGTGGCCTTTAGGATTCTTACAATGGATTTTGGTTTTTTCCTTAACATCAGGAAAACCATTAAAGCCAAAATGTTTTGTCCAATATTGCCAAGCGCAATGCCTTCTTGAGCTGAGTGCTTCTGGGATCAGCTGGTTCAAAGAATGTACTTAGTACCTTTGGAAAATTTGGGCTGAATAAATGTCAGCGTGCCTTCCCTGATTCCATTCCGGGATCTCATTTCCCTGCCTCCAGAGCCTTTCATGACTTTGATTTCCCTGCCATCGATGTCTGTTGTTTAACCTCAGCCCACATACCTAAAGCACTGCCTCACAGCCCAGATAAACATGCTGATGGTCCTGATGTAACAGAGCTGGATGCTTGGAAAAGGTGCTGCTCCCGCTCATCCCCGGCAATTTACAGCACACTGGCACGTTGTTTGGGGGAACAGTCCTCACGGTCCTGCTGGAGCCCTGGGATGTCATTTTTAAACAAAAGCCTGGTCCTGCATTATTACTGAGGCTGACTGAAATTGCAGTCTTCTGGAGTATTGCTAATAAAGATAGGCAATTTGGCTCCTCCAGGCAGAGGGAATTCGGCTGGGAGGCGAGGGAGCCACAGTTCTGGGAGCTGGACACAAGCACCGTGCTGGCAGTGGGAATGGCAGCTCGTGGGAATGGGAGCTGTTATTGGGGTGCCCCTAAGTGTTTCACTGGGGGCTCACAAGGGCTCAGATAAACAGTTCCATCCTGTCCCTGGTCCCTGGAGCTTGGGGTGTTGTGCTCAGGTTGCTGTGGGGGTTGTTGTAGGTGTTTGGGGCCGCCCCAAACTGTTTAGAGTGGCTCATGGCCGAGTGTACGGTGTGGGTAAGGAGGGGGTGCAATGGCAGAAATCCGTGTCTCTGTGGAATGAAACCTTGGGGCCTTTTGTTTCACCTCCAGTCCTGTTTGTTACCTTTCCGTGCTGCTTTGCAGTGAGCAGGGTGCAAGCTGAGGAGAGCAAATCCAGGAACAGTGCTCGGTAACGGCAGATGTTACATCAGTGTGACGACGTGTGTGATGGGTGCCTAAAAATATCATTGTTCTACGAGAACAGTTCTTTGCTGCAGAGTTCTTAATTGAGAATTATTCTAATTTGTATGAAGAATGCCAGTAAATTTGACCAGAAATAGCGGAGGAGCTGCAGAGAGAAGAATCAGTTAGAAGATTCCCAAAGTGCACAGTTTTGGTTACTCGGAGTGTCTTTGCGGAGTATGGACACATTATGGCTCTGGAAGTGATGTACCACTGACCCCTCTGTTTTCTGAGCTCTTTGTTAAATTGACTTTGTTAAATATTGACTGATTTTAAGAGAAGGGAATTATGACTTCTGGATTTTTTTGGGTTTGTCTCCATTCAATTCCCATAGAAGGCACAGTATGAACATTTTTCCTCCTCATCTGCCTTCTTCAAGAAGCAGAAGGAGATGAAAGTTAACGTTTTAAGAGAAGGTGATGTCCATTTTTAACCTTCCTGTTAAAAGTGGCTATGCTGATGCTGATCTTCCAGCAGGCTCACAAGAGCTGCTACATTCTGCATCTCAGCTCTTTCAGACTCAGCTGCTGCAGGTCTCCAGGATATATTAGAAGCACTGGAATAGTTTTAGGGGAATATAAATCCCCCTAGCACACTAGAGCATTTCCACTCTTACAATACTTGGCTTTTCTGGGGGCTGTATTTCTTTATTGCTTTCTGCCAGGAAAGCACTTAAGTAGAAAAATTGGTCATGACAGAAAGTCTGAATATATCCAAAAGTCTGAGTTGCTGTTGACGAGTAAAAGAAACAGAAAAAGTAGGACATTTCTTTGAGCAGAAGGGAAAGGTAGGATCTAAGTAGATTAGTGAAGAGGAGAGAAGAGGAAATGGTAGTGCAGGTAATAAAAGATCTGTCATTGGAATAGGTCGTGGTGTTCACAGCACAAGGCAGCATTAATGAACAATTTGCCAGTTAATTACACTCTTTATTCTGCTTAATATTGTGCAGCATGGCAGAGCTTCCCCATCCTCCCTCACCTGCTTGCCAGTATCTGCAGGAGCAGCTCCCAGCTCCAGGTGCCCTTCCCCCTGGAAACGCCCTCGCTGTGCCCGTGAGCCCGTGGTGTGGGGAGCTGTGGGGCAGCAGTGCTGCAGGGGAAGGGAAGGATGTGTTTGCACGAGCAGGGAGGGCTGCAGTGGGCTCTGGGCATCCTCCCCAGGCGGGAGCAGTGCCAAGGACGAGTTGGAGCAAATGAAGAATTTGGGGGCCTCTCTGCAAGTTCCAAGCAGTAAAATGCAGCTGTTTGTGCTTTGGAGAGCCACCAGCCCCTCCTCCTCGGAACAGCCCTGCTGCTCTAAGCCCACCTGCCTTCTGCTCGCCCACTTGACCAAGCCGGCCTCACATCTACACTTTCTGAAGTCAGAATACCATTGTTGTTGGAATCCTGTACCTCTGAACTCCTCAGCGCTCAGGGCGTGCAGGTGTTTGTGTTACACAGCATTTGCTGCAGCTCTGCACGTACTCAGTGTACTTTGCTGCTGCTTCATGAAACGAACATTTCTTTGCTGTTTTGAAGAGCAGCATTTCCCAAACCTAACATGAGAGGCTGTTCATTTCTTCCAGTATTTGCTGGCTCTGCAACTCGGGTAAGGAAGGTTTGAGGGTTCTGGGCAAAGACTTTCAGCGAGAGTTCTTTGGAAAACTGCACTTGGAGCGCTGCCCTTCTCACAGCGTGACCCAAGCGTGTGGGGTGGGCAGGTGAAGGTTGGTTTATGCACATGAGCTACCACAGTGCCACGTGTCTGTGTGGTGGGTTGGGATCCATGAACTGCTCTGGCCACAGCAGCGTTTCCCAAGGTCTGTGCTCCTCCCCGTGCTGCAGCTGTGGGACTGTTGTGGGAATGCTCTCTTGGCATCACAGGCTGAAATTACACGGTTCACAGAGGGCAGGTTTTTCTGTTATGCCATAGAGCAGATTATTGTGCAAAACGTTTGGAACTTAGTGGTGCTCACTGACTATTGCCTTGGGAATGTGAGCCCATCCCACTGTGCCTCACTGTTCTCTCTTGGGGAGTTACAAGGAAACTGCAAAAGAAGATTATTCCAGTTTTGTTTTGAGAGGTTTTTTGTCAACAATTCCTTCATTCCTTACAGAACAAGGGACAGAAGCTGTCCTAACACATTTGCTTTCTATCTTTCTATCTTTCACTTCTGTACACTGATTTTGTCCCTGTTTTCCTCATCCTCTCACAGCTCAGGCCTGTTTTGAGGGTCTCAGTCATCAGCTCCCTCCTCCTGCCAAGGCAACTCCTTTACTTCATCCCCATTTGGTCTGTTCAGTGGCTGAGGAAGAATGGATTAAAATGTTTCCAGAGGCTGTTGGTAGTTCAGTAACACTAATTCTAGCAGGTATTCCCTCTTGTCCATCACAGATGGAGCCTTTGATAACTGGGGGTGAGGAAGCAGCCGCCTGTTTGCAGCCCTCCTGTGTCATACCTTTAATTACCACAGGCAGCTCAATAGGAGGCCCTTTCCCTGTAATGCATGGAATAAGGCTTTAACTGGCTGTCTTTTCCCTGACATTGTCCAGAGGTTTTTTTGGCTGTTACTCATTTTTCAGGAACATATCAGATCTTGGCACAGGTGCCCAGTGTGTTTTTTATATGTTTAAATAAGCAGTGGCAATGCAAGAGAAGTAATTTAGGATTTGAATAATTGATGTTTATGTCCTGTGGCTTGCCTAATCTGTTTAAGAAAGGATCTAGTTGTGGTTGTCCCTGTGTGCCAGGAAAGAGACTTTTTTCTCTCAGCTGTGACAATTTTGGAGCAACAGTGCCTCATCTCGGAAACTGCAGCTCAAGACACAATGTCTCAGTTGTGGTTTGGTTCCCAGGCTCTGCCTGCACGTTCCTGGGCTCTGTCACATCCCAGATGGGAGAGCAGGGACACGGGTGTGTGTGACACCTGGAGCCCTGTGTGCAGGGCGGGGCAGGGACACAGGGGTGTGTGTGACACCTGGAGCCCTGTGTGCAGGGCAGGGCAGGGACCCCACAGTGTGGGCAGTAAAGTGAAAGTTGAGAGGGAAAGTGTCAGGGAAGCTGCAATCTGACACTGTTGTTGTATTGAGCTTCCGGAGGAAAAGCCAGTGTTTGTTTATTTTGGTACCAAGGAATAGCAGAAGGTTGTATTTAGGAAATAAACCCCCTGTCTGTGTCGTGTGCTCTACCTGCACTTGCACATTTGGAGTGGGAAAAACCATCCCCCCCCATTGATTTGGGTTTGTTCTGTGGGTACGTCGAGTGCCTCAGCATTGGACACAGCCCGAGTACCTTCAGGTTGCTGTTGGGCAGTGAACTCATTCCCATGGCAGCTCCGTGGAGAGCAGCATGGGGAGGGCACCTCTGGCTGTGTCTGAGCAAGGTGGGGTCAGATTCTATGTACCTAAACAGTGTTTATTCCCTTAAACCTTTGGGTTGGGTTTTTGCTGCCCAGGGTGAGAGGAGAGCAGGGCTGACAGTGCCTCTTGTGAATTCCCACCCACCACGGGTGAGGCAGCCAGGTTTGGGAAGTCTGGAGACGATGTCAGTGAGAGTCTGCTGTTTGGAGAGCCTGGAAGCAGCCGGGGTGTCTCAGGTTGGCTGTGCAGTCGCTCCCCATGCTGCAGCACAGGAGCCAGGAAACCCATTCCCAGCGGGTGCCCTCCCAAATCCGAGAGCGGGTCTGAGGGCTGGGGAACTGCTGTTCCACGTGCTTGTGCTTTTAAAGACACTACGTTCAGGTTTATGCATCTGTTTTGGCAGTATTTGGAATACAATTAAAGATGCCACCTTTTAAATAAAAGGTGTAATAGCCAGGGTTTGAGGTTTTGTCATAAACATCTGGGTGACGGTGCTGGAAATAGAATGATTTCGGGTATTGCCACAGAAGTAACCTTTGAATTCAGGTCTTGCTAAATGAGATTTTTCAGTTCCTTTTGTGAATTTTGGGGAGAGTCCCACTTCCTTTTCTTCTATATTACTCTAAAGCGAAAGCCAGGTTTAATTTCAATTTCATATATACCGTTCAAAACTTAATTGGTTAGAGCATTTTTGATTAAGAAAAGATTAGTGCAAATATTTATAGCCAGGTTTCAAAGATCCACTGCTAAAATATAGTAAATTGCCATTATTAGCAAATGGAAAATGGAATTTTAGTTACGCATGGGAAGTGGGAAGTGCTGCTGAAAATATTTTGCTTAAGAAAGGAGCGGTGACAGGGGCAACTGGCAGGATTTCTGAAAGTTTATAGAAATGAAAAGAGATTTATTGCAGTTCAGTTAATAAGAAGAGGGAACTATTGCTGAAACTTGCCAACTAAGAATTTAATTTTAGTATTCCTTTCATCAAATGATAAAGGAATATAATAAAAGTATCATTGTAGCTTTATTCATGTGAATGAGATCAGGGAGTTGACAAGCCTTAGGTGTAGAAAGACATCTCTGATGGCTAATTAATATTTTAAGGTTATAGTCAAGAGCAGTTAAAGATTAATGTGCTTTGTTTCAATTAATAAAATAGTATTTTGCTGCTAGGGTTATATATATATTTTAAAAAAAAATAATTAAAAATACTTACATGAAGACAAATCCTTGCTTGGTTTTTGGGGTCTCTTTCATTTCTAAAGCCTGTGGTAAAAGTACAGTTCAGAAGAGCTCTCTGCAGGTGAGATGTGTGATTTCCTGTATCCCTCTGGGGAGGCAGCCTGTTTTCTGCTCTTGGGTTGGTATTTTTCCTGTTGGGATGTGCAGCTCTGTTGTATTTACACTGGAAATGTGGTGCTGCATGAGCGAGACAGTCTGGAACACTCTTGGAATGGTTTCCCGGGACTTGGCAGCGATGGCACATCTCAAGTGCAGGACTGAAATGCTGCACCAGGAAAATGGGCTTAATTCTTGCTTAATTTTCCACTGCTGGCACAGGTACGAGGTGGTGATCCAGAGCCACCACACGGTGTTCCCACGAGTGTCCTTGACAACCATTCTCATCACATTCTCTGTTACCCACCAGGAATGCAGGGATTTGAAAAGTCTGGAAATAACATGGTTGTAATTTATATAGAATAATGGACCTCATCAGGGTAGGCCAGGCTCTAGTAATTCAGTCACATAGTTGTGTACTGACACATGACACAGGTGGTTATGGTGTCTGAGAAGGGTGTGAACTCTGACTATTTTACTTTGAGGCATTAAAAACCCAGGTAAATTTACTATAGGGATCATGTCAGCCTGCTCTGAAATTAAGCAATATCTGGACTGGAATGTGGCATCTGTTTTAACAGTGCACAGAAATAGTACCCAACAATTTTCAGGTCAGGAAGCTGGGAACATCCTGATCATCTGAAAATGCCAAGGCAGGGAACTGTAGGTGGGTGGAGTGTTATTACCCAGCCAGGGACCCAGAACACCTCTAACCACGGTGCTCCAGACTCAGCTCTGCATCCCGGGGCGTGGGCTGGCCGCAGGTTCTCTTTGAGCCTCTTTGCCTGTTTGTCTCTCACCTGTCTCTGTCCATACTTCAGTTTGGATGAGATGTGGCCCTGAAGTTTGCAGGTTCTGCTGGATCCAAGGTGACCAACAGCACGTTTTGACACGGGAGAGATCCGTGTGAACCCTGTTGTGTGATCATTCCCGACCACCCACTCCTGCTGTGGCTCCTGCTCCCGGGCTGTGCCACCCATCCTCCTCGGTTGTGCCAGTGACACTGTTGATGGAGTCACTCTGGAGTACAGCAGTGACTGTGCTGGGTTTAGGGCCAGCTTCATTTCTTGGTCTAGGTCATGCAGGCACGAGGAGAGGTGCAAGGTGCTGTAGTGCCAGGGAGGAAAGCAGCAGAAAGGCAGGGATCAGGAATGACTCGCTGTGCTTGTGAATTGGAATGATGTAAACAGGGATTTCCTTGCATGGACGGGAACTGGCACCTCAGTCAGGCTTTTAAATGATTTTCTTATGTTTACTGAGTAAATGACTGGATGCAGCTGTTTATACACTGCTTACAGTTGCTGGTGAGTACCTGAGTCACACAGCTTCACAATCACCTGCTGCGCTTATCCCGTAACAACCATCAGTGTTGGAGGTTCTGCACCCCAGAGGAGAGCTCGGAATTCACTCACAGTGTCCTGGCTGGTGCCTCTTCCCGTTCGTGCCATATGAATTTATCAGCATGGAAATAAAGCCTTCAGATCTGCAAGAGCCAGTTGTGCAGCTGAAATGAATGGAATAGAATATATAATAGAATATATAATAGAATGAACTATGGATTTATCAAGTTTTGCTGCAGCCAAAATACTTGGGGGTTTTTTCCTGCTGTTTGGACACTGTGACGGTTTCAGGCACTTCCAGCAGTTAGTCCCACGCTACTGGTGATCAGTTGTAGCAATGTGGTGTGTTGGTCTGGGTTTGGAAACAGGCAGGAACAGCCCAGGGGCAGCTGCTGGGACACTGTCCATGGTGACGTGCATCCTGGGGGCCAGGAGACAGCACAGGACTGCAGTCTGACCTCTTACTGCAGGGCAGCATTGGAGACTTTGCCTGGGAGGAGAACTGTGTGTGCCAAGGGTGCCAGTTTGTGTACACACTTGGAGGGTTACTGGATTTTGCACGTAGCTAAAGAGCTTTGTTCCTGTTGTCAGTCCCAGCTGTGGACACGTGGGACCTGCCTGCTCCTTTGCAGATCCTTCTGATTGTCTGTGAAGCCTTCTGATCAAAGTCCCGACTGACTTGTACCTCTGCTGTTTTCTCTCTCCCGATTTCTGTTCAGGCTGGACTAAAGCTAAGTGGAGTTCAGCTGCCTGTGGTAGTTACTCGTGTGCTCAGCTGTCACCCATTCTTGTCATGGTTACTGTCTGTTTGATCTTACAGCAAATACTACATTTTAGCACACTTAGAGAGCTCAGGTTAAATAATGGGTGCGCATCTGAGGTAATTCTTACCTTTTATTCCAGAGCAGAAATGAACAGGTCTTTAACAGCTGAACTGTGAACTAGAGACACTTTCCCTTGGAAAACAACAAACTTCAGTCTTTGACATGAAGATCAATACAATGGTTTATTCATACTTGTTTTTTACAGTGACTCCCATTTTGTGTCAGTACCAAATAAAACCGTGGTGCTTGTACACAATCCTGAGGTTCAACTGAATGTTCCTTGTGTGCACTGAGATGTCAGTGGGTGCTTTTCCTTTCTCTGCTTTTTCTGAGACTAAGGACTTCTAGGGCACTGTAACTTTATCCCAGGCTTTTGTTTCTGGCTTTGCAGCTTGGATAGTTATCAAGTTGCAGCCTAATTTTTACATGCATTTGTCTTGGGAGTGTCACCTTGTCACCTAAATGTCCCATGCTGAACAGTTGTTTCACGCCGTGAGGTGTTTGGCACAAGTTAGAATTTCATAGTTCTGTTGTTTTTTAAAGCCTTTTCAGTCACTGAGTACTAATAACTTAATGAAGTGTTTCCTCATGCCATTGCCTTTGCTGATGGCTATCTTCTAATCTTGATCTTTAATGAGATCATGACTAAAATACATACAAACTCTACTACATAGGAAAATTGAACATGTGTTTACTCTGGTCAAAATCTATTTTAAGCTAGTATCTTTTTTCTTCCAGCAGCTATTACTTGTGCTATTTATCCTTATCTCCCTTGATGGCACATAGATCCTTTTACTGCAGGATTGACTCATTTGGGTGTTGGAGCTGGACTGTCTGCCTTTATTTTCATGATGTTGGACATGACAGAACCCACGTGTGTTGTGCTGCCTGGGGACCCTGAGCCTCACCATTCTCCCACTGTCATTTGCTGGACATCCGAGGGCTGGGCTGTCCTGGGGGTTCCGTGGGGTGAGCAGGTTTCGTTGCAGTCTCTGTGCTGGTTTCAGGGGTCACTCCCACGCAGGACACCCACCGTGCCCGCGGTGTGTGAGCACACAGAAGGGCTCATGCCATGGAGCTGCTTTCCCACAACATCAGCCCCCTGTTTTTCTTACCAATACGTGTGCGTGCTCAAATGTTGTGTAAAGACTGAGTTGTACGAGGGCCTTGGGACTGGCAAAGGCCAGATGCATTCCAGGAGGAAGTAATTCCAGTTACAGAGCTGGCTGGAACTGGGGGTTTTCCGGTTCCACTCTAAGCTACAGACAGATTTTGTTGGTTCAGCTTCTTTTAAGGCTGTTTCTAATCAACCTGAACATTTTCTGTGTTTTTCTTGAGCTAAAAGCTGCAGGAACAGATGTAGCAATAAGTTTATGTTTTCTTCAGAGTAGTTGATATTGGAGTATCTGTATTGAAGCAGGAGGTGGCAGGTACTTGGGATTTGCCAATATTAAGGGAGAAATGTGTTAATTCCCTGAAAACAGGGCATACTACCAGTTTTTTTCAGTAATTTCTAGGAAGTCAAAAATCTGTACTGAAAAATCTCACTATTCTTAAAGTTGGAAAATCTTCAGGCTCCTTGGTGCAGATGTGCTTTCTATGGTGTTCCTTGAGCGTCCAGCACAGCAGGATGTGTCCATGCTGTAGGGATCACGAACTTCACCCTGTCTTTGTACTAGAAACAGCATTCTTATGAGGTTATCACATAAAATATGAATTTTAATATTTAACTTAATGCTGTGCTATGAGAAATATGTAAACTTGGCTCTGGAGCAGCAGCATGCACTTCCTGGAATTCCATGCATGGTGTGGCTATAAATAGGCAGCAGGTTATTTGGGAATCACTGGGGCTGATCTGGTATCACAGACAGTATGCGGGAGAAACTGTGGTTTTGGAAGAATGGTTTTGGAAGAATGGAAGTGCTCGATTTTGGAAATTCCTCTCTGAGTGAATCCCAAGCGTCCTCGAGCACGGACCAGCTCCCACACATGCCGGAATTCCGAGTGTCCAGGTGAGCTGCTCCACGCTGGAGAAGTGTGGGACTGTCAGTGCAAAGCTGCGGGGGCTCAGGAGCTGCTTGGCTCCTCCAGGGATCCGGCTGCACCAGGGGAGGCTTGGGACTGTCCCCTTCACCAGGACACTGCCTGCGGCTCCTCAGGGCTTTGGGGAAGTTCTGGGCTGGTTTTGGTGATTCCCTCAGACAGAACTGCGTCAGCACCACCAGATGTGCTGTGGGCTCAGGAGTGTCCCGCAGAGATGAATTATAACAGCAAATAATGGGCAACAATGAAGGGGTAGGAGACGGTGATTGCCAAAATAATGGTACTCAAACATCTTTGTGTTTGTTTTGTTGTGACTAGATTGTTGTTTATATTTTTTTGTTTTTCTCATGTAATTTTACTCCTTTTTCTGCCTTTTTTCCCCTCCTGTGTGACAGACCAGAGACGACTTCCTGGGCCAGGTGGATGTGCCGCTCAGTCACCTCCCGGTAAGCAGAGCTCCTGGCCCTTCAGCCAGCACCGGCTGAGGAAGCCCTGGGGACGTACAGCTCACTTCCGTGCACAGGCCAGCCAAATTCTCCTAAAGCAGGGGCTCCCAGCAGAGCAAGAGGCTTGAAGGAAACTGTTATGGAGAGCCAAGCCTCACCCACAGAGGAACAGCTGTGCATGGAAGGGATGCACCTTTCGTGGAAAAAAAGCTTCATTATGGCAGATTTGCTGCAGCAAAAGGCTGCAGGAACCATGTCATCAAGTCATTATTTTAACTCAAAATTGAATTCTCTGCTAGCAGTAAGAGTTCTAATAGCAAGTAATTAAAAGTCATTGACACAGGGTTTGAATCATTTTATTGTCAGCAGATTATTGAGGTAATGTTTGTTTGTTTCTGTTTCTTAATAAATTGAGAGATTCAGTGTAAAGCTGGATCTGTAATTCCCTGGAAGCTCCAGTTGCCTGGTTTCCTTCCAGCAGCCAGGATTCTGCATGGACCACAAAATTACAGCCTAAATTAAGTGCAATTTCTATTTATATATATATATATGAATAGAAGTAAATATATATATATGTATATATATATGTGTATGCAGTGATTGCGTTAGCCTTGGTACAAACATCTCTGATATTATATATACTGTTTTGGGTGACTAACATAGGCTGTATGTAGTTAGTATTTTTAATGTTGCACGTGTTGATCTTACCTCTGTGACCTTGCAGGGTTTTTTATGTGTGAATGGGTGAAGTTATTGCAAGTGTTTCATCAAAATAAGGTGTCAGTTTAGTGTAATTTGCTCTCTGTGCCTGAATTTGGCTTCTTGCTATTGATGGATGTTATTGTAGGAGGAAAATGGCTTTGTAATGACTTGCAGCAATGTTTGTTTAGATCTGTCTGTTATGGTTAATCTGGAGTCATAACTCTGGTGTTGTAATAGTTGAAAACTCTGATGGAATGATCAGAAACATGTTCTGATGGGAAATGCCTCCTTCCATTCTCCTGGGAGCTCGTGCCATCCGAACTGTGTTGTGCAGGATTGTTTTATCTGCACTTGTGTGCATATCTCCATTTATGTATCTATATGAACAGACATGATCTAAACAATAAGAAGTTATAAGATGGCTGAAATTCCTGTGGAATGGGAAGTTTTCAAGATCCCAGGCTTTAGGAGACTTGGGGTTCGATGGAAATCAGTGCTGTAATCTGACAGCCTGATCTGTGACTGTTCTTTATGTGGCTGGACTTGTGAGCAAGCCCTTTAACCTGCCATTTCCTCCACTGCTCACAGACTGAAGACCCGACCATGGAGAGGCCATACACATTTAAGGATTTCCTCCTCAGACCAAGAAGGTGAGGGGAAGGCCCAGTGTACTTTAGAAGATTCCTTACTGCTGGATTTTTTATTGGAGGATTATTAAATGCAAAGTGCCTCCTTGTCTTCCAGCCACAAATCTCGCGTGAAGGGTTTCCTGAGACTGAAGATGGCTTACATGCCTAAAAATGGTGGCCAAGAGGAAGAAAACAGCGATCAAAGGGACGACTCCGAGGTAAGACTGAATGGAAGTATTTGAGTTACTAGAGATTCAAGTAAAATTGTCGGAGCAGCTGTACCTTGAGGGATAAAGGCCTGGGAGCACCGAGCCACGAGGATAACACCCAGCCACCTTTGGGAATCCCTCTTTGATAGACAGAGGGGTTTTAGTTCCTTTCTCTTTGAAATGAGGTGTACACACATTGAAAGGAGTTTTTTTCCCTTCATTCCTAAGCATGGCTGGGATGTGGTTGATTCCAGTGACTCTGCGTCTCAACGTCAGGAGGAGTTACCACCTCCTCCGCTGCCTCCTGGGTGGGAAGAGAAGGTGGACAACTTGGGACGGACCTACTACGTCAACCACAACAACAGGACCACCCAGTGGCACCGGCCCAGCCTCATGTGAGCAACAGCCCAGGGCAGGGTGTGGGGGAGTGCGGGGGGAGAACTCCTGCAGTCAGAAAGGAAACAGGCCCTTTTTATGCTTGAAAGACTTCCCCACCCCCAGCAAATCACAGAGACACAGGGATGTTCTGGGAAGTTCCAGGAAATCTGAAGGAGTGGGAGGGAAGTCAGTGCATTAAACAATGTGCCTTAGAATATGGGGAGACAGATGTGGAATTCTTCAGTAAGTAATTTAACAGGAATAAATTACTTTGTTCTATAGAGGCTGTCGAAAAGGTAAGGAAAAAAGTCAACTCTGTTAAGTTTTAATGAGGTTGAACGGATTAGCTTGGAGGAGATCCTGGTTATTCCTCAGTGTATAGGCTGCATTCCCTAGATGTGCTGACAGGATGCTCCTCTGCAAGCTGTCAGGATTGGATTTAGAAATAACTGACAGTGTTAAGAGTTATACCGTAATCGCTGCCAAGGCCACCTCCAAACCATGTCCAAGGAAGTGCTGGATTCTCCGGCACTGGACGCTTCTGGGCTGGGCTGCACAGGGTTCTGGGCCACCCTGTCCAGACCGTGCTTTCCTTGCCAGGGAAGGCTGGACCAGATGACCCTTGAGGCCCTTCCCAACCTGGTGTTACATGTTCTGTGACGTTTGTGAAGCACTTCCAATTTTATTTTCTTTGGATTGAGGGATCGAATGATCTCCTAATTATGAAGCCTGATGTGCACGAATAATGATTTTTGTAATCAGAAGCATTACCAAGATTTTGAAGGCAATGGACAAAGTAGGGGTTTAGTTTAACTTGGGGTATTTTTGTGTTCCCCACCCTGCAGCGATGTGGGGTCAGACTCTGATAACAACATCAGACAGATAAACCAGGAGGCAGCTCACCGGCGGTTCCGCTCTCGGAGGCACATCAGTGAGGACTTGGAACCGGAGCCTGTGGAGAGTGGAGACATTCCCGAGGTGTGTACGAGTCTTGGGTGTACGGAACTGACTAAACTTCAAGTTGATGTGTTTCTCATTTGTAAGCCAATTACTACACAACAGAGATAGTCATGGTTTTACATGGTGTTTGTGGAATTGCCTTGGAAAAATGCCAGCAACACAGTGACAATCCAACCAGAGCTGTGCTGCCAAGGCCCTGTGCAGCTGGGGGAGGGCACAATGCTAAATACTGGGGGAAACATTTATAATTCCAAGTTGCTTGTCATGTATACACTGATATGACACTGATAGAAACACTTTCTGCTTTGAGTAAGTGGAATAAATTGTAAAAAGAAGGGAGTTGGACTGGCTGGAACTGCCATGTGCTTCTGTTTTCTGCAGTGCCTTGATTTAGGGGAAAGAGAAGCTGATGTTTGTTTGTTGGGCGCAGTGTGATGATCACATGAAAGGCAAAGGGCAAGAAGGCTCGGTCTGTATAAATCCCTAACTTAGTTTCTTCTATTTTGTTAGCCTTGGGAAACCATCTCAGAGGAGGCAAGTGCCAGTGGAGATTCCTTAAGCTTGTCACTGCCACCCCCTCCTGCATCCCCAGTGTCCCGGACCAGTCCTCAGGAGCTGTCTGAGGAGCTGAGCAGGAGACTCCAGGTCACTCCTGATTCCAATGGGGAACAACTCGGCTCTTTGATTGTACGTAATGTGCTGCTATTTCTGTGAGCCTCTGTTGCTGAAATGCGCTGTTATTTAGGATAATCTGAGTCACTTAGACTCATGGGGAGGGACTGCTGGTCTCAGGAAAACCTGAGCCTGCAGTTAGCATTACCTGCCAAAAATGCCTCACAGTGTCACCACAGAACAAACTGCCTCAAACAACAGAGTTCAGATTTTATGTTTCTTCCGTGCCAGTTGGACTTCAGATGCCGCTGCTGTTACACATTTAGTGAAACCAAACGTGTGAGAGTAGAGAACATCAAGTTATGAATTCCCAAAGGAAAGAGGAAAAAAAACAAAAAAATGGTCTCTGTGTTATCCATTAGTTTTCTTGGACTGGGAACACCCCAAAAAATCAAGATAAGACACTTGCAAGTAGAACAATCATATATGTCTCTGATTAAGAACAATTGTAAATATTAAACAGAACATCACTGCTCTGATTTGTTTATTTTTTATTCTTGGTATATACCATCAAGGTACCTCTGCAGCTCAAGAGAGAAGCAATCATATTTACTCTTGTTCTCACCAAACAGAATCTTGATTAGGTGCATTTTTCCCGGAGAGCCGGTGCAGTAGGGCCTGGAATGATGTGAATGGTATCTGGAGGTTGGTCAGCAAACGATAGCTCTGATGCTCGGGTGGATCTGCATTCAGAGTCACTTGGGCTTGTGCTGAGAATTGCAGGGTTTAGCAGCCCCTCACTTGGAGGGCAGGAGCTTTATCAAACTGTTTCAGTGGCGAGATCAGGGCCTACATTTTTTTTTACACTTCCAATAATGCATAAACAGCACAGCTGCAAAGTTACCTGAGTTACAATAATGCACTAATGATATGCCTATACAAGGGAGGGCACTGCAGGGAAGTGCTGCTTTCAGCCTGCCTGGCTTTATTAGAGCTGTGTTAGGGCTGTATTTTCCTGGATACTGCCCAGCTGGACTAGTGAAGAGGAATTACATTGTGTTGTCAAGCAGACATGCTGCATATCTACTTTTTAGCATTGTTTTATTTCTAGTTCATAGTCATGAAGGTTGTGTCTTGGGAAGTTCAAGAATTTGAAGGCAAAGAGGAAAATTAAGACTGAATCTTTTTTTTTTTTTTTTAAAGAAATACCATAAATCCCTAAGTAAATTAATTTTTAAGAGTTTGAGCTCTCATCCATAGTATTTGATCCTGGATTTATTTCCTAATGCCTTATTTTTGTCAATAATCCGTGAATTTGTTCATGTTGACATTTCTCCTGTATTCAGATGAATGAGCTCCTTTTTTAGTGCATTATATATGAAGGGTCACTGCCAACAGAGAAATGGTATTTACCACTCTGGTAAAATAGTAGATAATAATTGTTTAAGGAGGTTTTGTTACAAACAGGTTAGTACCTGTAATTACTGCATTTACTGAAGTTACTGAATGTTTTAAGACACATTAACTTACAGACATCTTCCTTTTGTTTTTCTGCCAGCAAAGAGAACCTTCTTCAAGACTGAGGTCGTGCAGCGTAACGGACACAGTCGCTGAGCAGTCTCAGTTATCCCTGGTAAGCCAAAGCTCCCCTGGAGTTCTTCATTTTTGGTTGGGCATTCTCTGATTCTGAATAACACCTTTGCTTGGGTCAGCTCTGCTCAGACACAGATCAGTGACCAGTGTGAGCATCGGACTGTCCCAGAAGTTATGGAGGCCAAATTCACGTGGTCCTGGTCAGCGGCTATAACGGGGACATTCCTGAGAGAGAAAAATGTTGGGAGTCTGAGCACAGTCACGCTCTCCTCGGTTATCTACCATGGAAATTTAGGTTACTGCACTCATATATACAGTCAGTGAGGAGGGAGACTCCTTCAAGGGGTGTTCCCAGCTGGGGGAGGAGAGGCAGGAGCACCAGCTCTGCCTGGAACTGGAGCAGCCACAGGACTCTCTTAGCAGGTGTATTTCTGTGGCCCATAAATTGATTTTACTTGCAATATGTAAATCTGTCTAACATCCAAAAGGAATTGGTCCTTGGCCTGGTTGCAGTGAAAAGGAGCCTTTTTGTGATAGTCATGGTACATCAGACCTGGATAGAATTGCAGTTCTTTACTCTGAGGGACTTAGGAAGCAACTTCTGCAGGTTTAGGTAAGGAGATCCTTCAAACAGGAAAAGATACAAAGATGCTTTGCAAACAAAGCTTCTCTCTCCCATCAGAACCAAGCACACCTTTGGTCCAGCTGACTGGAAGTGGTACCTGTCCTACAGCCCAAGGATGAGGGCGCACGGGGTGGTGGGCTTTGGTCCCTCTGCCCCCTCAGCAGTAGTTACAGAGAGACAACTTAAAATAGGAATGTGCAGGGTGTGCTTTTGAATAACACTGGTCAGATTGCAGAAGAATATTTGAAAAAACTGTACTTTTCTCCCAGGATTTTTTCTCCGGTGTTGTATTAGAAATGTGTCACATGTGAATCTGCAAGTAGAAAATCTGTACATATTCTTTACTGAAATGTAGAGTATATATAGTATATCAGTAAGTTTGTTCCTGAAGCTGCTGTCGCTCCTCTGCTTGCTCTCTCTGTTGCTCTTGGGCAGACATTTACAGAAACCTCTGAGGTTTCCTCTTGGTTTAGTTTTTTCACGTGTCCTAGAAGATATTCAGTGTACCTGCAGCAAGATCTGTCTCCTTGCTCTCTGCGTGGTGCCGTGGACTGGGTCCCAGTGCAGTCCTGCCTCAGCTGCTGCTCCCTGTGCCAGGCAGAGCTGCTTTCCTGCACTACGTGCTGCCAGGGCTGTTCTCCTGCTTTATTTAGCACTTCTGGAGCCCAGGGGCTGTCCCTGGGCCTTCCTCCTGGTTCTTGTGGGACACTCAGATGTTCAAACCAGCAGCATTGAGAGCACTGCTCCAAAACATCATCGTACCTGATCTTAACCAGATTTAATCCTTCTTGAGCCAATGATCGTTTCTCTTCTGGCAAGTACATTCTTTCTTCCTGAATGCAGCACTTTGAGATTCTGCTTGGTTACCAGTGATTGATGACTTTTACTTCTGCTATTATCTTAAACATTTTTGCTCTCTAACTGCTCTCTCTTAATAAATGTGATTGTCTGTGATTCCTTGCTCCTAAAGATGTGACAGTAACCTGTGACCTTCCTCAGTCAATATGTGTATCATTCATTATCATTTAACAGCAGAGTGGTCCCTCTAGGAGAGCTCGTTCTTCAACTGTCACAGGTGGAGAGGAGCCAACGGTAATAAAACTCTTTATCAAGCACTGTCTCTAAATAAAATGGGGGGACATTTAGGTCCTGTACAGTGAGGAATTTTTTCGTCACAAAGCAGACGTGTGTTGAATGAAATACAGGCGCTGAATCAAGAGTTACACATTCTCGTCTCAAATTTTCTCAAAATTTCTCAAAACACTGCAGTTGCACTCAAATACCTGCAAAAAAACTGAGTTCCAACATCCCTGACCCATCGTTAATGCAGCTGCATCACAGATGTTTTTCCTCCTCATGCTGCAGCTCACTGATCTCCCCTTGTCTTCATTCAGCACTTACACTCAGAGCCCCAGGTCTGTGCAGGAATTGGGACTTACGCTGGATTCATGGTCTAAATCCAAAAAGTTTATCTTCAAAAGGCTCCATTCTTTTGGGTCTTTGGGCACCTGAGGTTTGCAGACAAGGAACTTAACAGTCTCGAGGTCACCTGGATTTTGGTTGGAGGATCCTCCAAACCCCCTCCTTGGAACAGGACCCACAGACCAGACTTCCAGCCTCAGGCCTGAGAGCAGTGTCTTTCTCCCAGTGTGTGATGGAAGCAGTGTCCTTCTTCCGATGTCTGAGTTGTAACTGAGACATTGTGGAGTGTTTGCAGCCCACGTACTGTGGTCATTGGCTCAGGGATTGGAAACCATCAGAACAGCCATGGAAAAGGTGTTCTCCTCATTGCCTGCCAGCTCTGTGAACCAGCACAGGAGGGAAAACAGCCCTTGGATCTTTAGGAAAGAAATAAATCAGTCTCGGAGTTTGTACTTAATTTCCTCATCTGTTTTCCTTTCCCTGTGGGGGTATGTCAGCTCTCTGACCCACCCAGTATCTTTTCTCCTTTACTTTCTTGATTCTCCAGGCAGTTCTCCAGCTCGTTGTGTCAGCCCTGCTCTGCTCTTCAACACCAGGAGCTCTGGGAAAGGATCTCACGGGCGTGAAGCAAGAATAAGAACTAAGTTAATTCCCTTGCTGGAACAGAGAGCGTAGAGTGTAGGAAAAGAACGTTGCCTGGATTTCAGCAGGAGCCTTCAGAGGCCTTTACTGTTCCATGGCAAAAACCAGAGCTTGTAGTGCATGAGCCTCGGAGTTAATGCAGCTTCCCCACTGCACTTGGTTCCAGTTTCCAGCTCAGCACTCCTGGCATGTGGAGAAACTGGTGCCTGGATATTTTCCTGGCAGGAGGGGCACCACAGGAACAGTTCCTGTGTGGGACAGTGCCCTGGGAGGGCAGTTGGTGCCTCTGGCACCGTTCCCTGTACATTTGTTAGAGCACGGTCTGTCTCGTGGAGCTTTTACTAAAACATCTTGTCATGCTAAAGCTGAGGCTCCAGTTTGGGGTTATCTTTTGTCCTCAGGACACCAAACCCTGAGTGCAGCCTTGGTGACATAACAAAATGGTTCAGCTGCTGTCTCTAAACCCACAGGAGTTTCTGACAACTGATTCAAGACACCCTGTGGTAAAGAAAAAAACAGGTCTTGGGAGATCTTGACTGCAGGGTTATTTAACTCTTACTTACCCATACTGATAAAAGGGAAAAAAATCCACCTTTCTAAGCAAAACTCATTAAATGACAGAGTTCCTTTTTGTCACTATGTGTCACCTGCGAATTAAAAAGTTTGAGGGCACATAAGCTTGGCTGTTTGCTGAGCAAGATACCTGAATCTCTGTCAGACTGATCCAAAAGAGCTATGGGAGAAAAAATAATTTGACTCAAAGGCACATGGCAAAGAGCTTGTGTTAAATGAAATCAGAAACCAGATTTTTCCATGTGGTTGTTGGGACTAAGAACAGTGTAAGTTAACAAGTTGCTTTCTTTAAAAGACAACAGACTTTGAAATTTTTTTATCTATTATAAAATAATAATGTAAATAGTAAAATAATATAAAATAAGAATACAGTGGTTTCTTGCCCGAGCAGCCCTCCGTGGCCTACGTGCACACCACTCCTGGGCTACCCTCGGGCTGGGAGGAGCGGAAGGACGCCAAGGGCCGGACTTACTACGTGAACCACAACAACCGGACCACGACGTGGACACGGCCCATCATGCAGGTACGCTGCTCCAGGCACAGAGCAAACACTCAGCTTGGGCTGAGGGCGATTTCAGTTGAAATGGCTTCCAGCACCTCTGAAATTTAAAGGAAAAATCCTAAGTATTGTCATGACAACTCAGGTGAATCATAAAAAATTGCAATGATTGAGATGGTTTTTCTTTTAATTGTGTTAAGGCACAGATCAAGCTGGTTGCTGCAAAGGAAGGAATTTCCAGAGAGGTGTGGAGGAACTACTAAAAGGAGGCAAATGTGTTGTTAGGATTGAATGTGAAAGTTGGCCTGATCCACTAATAGAACCATGTGTTATTGGCTCTTCCAGCAGAATTACATTAAATACTTACCTTTAGGAAAGTATGTTTAAGAATAATCATCGTGGTGATAATAAGCAGCGCCATCGTTGTTGAAGCGCCCTGACTGTGGCTGCGCAGTGTTTGTGCCGTTTGTGACTTGGCTCTGCCCCCTCAGCTCGCCGAGGACGGGATGGTGGGACCGGGCACCAGCAGCAGCAACCACCTGAGTGAGCCGCAGATCCGGCGGCCCCGCAGCCTCAGCTCCCCCACCGTCACCCTGTCGGCCCCGCTGGAGGTGAGGACGCTCCTGGCTGCTGCCCTGCAACTCTTGTGTTCGTTTTAGCAGGGCAGCACAGCCGCTCTGAATTCCTTGGCTTTCAGAAGGGTGTTTAATTTCTTCTAAGTCTCTTTCAAAGTGATTCTGAGTGCTGTGGAATGATGTTCACTGCCATGTGCCTGAAAAATAATGGAAGCGGCTCCTTAAACAGTCAAAGCCTCTGTGTGTTTGACTTCTGACGTGTGTGATTAAAACCATTGACTCAGCTACACATGGCTGTGCTGAGGAGAGCAGGTTCTGCAGATTTCCTCTTCACACTTAGAGTTTGAGGAGCTGTGGCTCACGTGGCCTCCCATTTAAAGGCTTTCTTGTAAATGAGATACACAGTGTCATGAAGCACAAAGCACTGCTTTTATTTTGCCTTGAAAAATGAATTATGGACACATCCAGGGCAGGTGCAGGGGAAGGAACAGTCAGGTGTAAATACCGGGGACATTGTCATTGCAGAGGGAAGGGACTGGGCACAAGGTCCTCCACAGCAAAGGCTCGGTGTGTTAGAAGGAGCAGATAGAGCTAATTAAGTTCTAGGAAATCAGTTCCAGCGCTTAATTCTAGCATTAATTACATCTGGAATGAAGAACTCTGTGCTGCGAAGCCGAGTTGGGTTGGTTCTGGTGAGCAGTGGTGGTGTTTCCTGCTCCACAGGGCATGAAGGACTCTCCGGTGCGCCGGGCGGTGAAGGACACCCTCTCCAACCCCCAGTCCCCGCAGCCGTCCCCCTACAACTCCCCCAAGCCCCAGCACAAGGGGGCTCAGAGCTTCCTGCCCCCGGGCTGGGAGATGCGCATCGCCCCGAACGGCCGCCCCTTCTTCATCGACCACAACACCAAGACCACCACCTGGGTAAGGGCTGCCCACGCTGCTCTGGCACCAGGGGCCGTGCTTTGAAATGCTGCTGCCTGTTCTCCTGCCTGCATGCCCCCCTGTTGGTGTGGCACTTGCCTTGTCTTTGTTTGTAAGAGCCGAAAATGTGCATATGGATGTAAATGCCCTTATGGAGTGCAGGCATCTTAAGGACAGAGGGCTGTGGGTTTTGCAGCATATCCCTGGAGATGCCACACTTAATGGAGTCAGCTCTTACATCACCCCAGCTCTTAACACTGAAAAATTCATTGCAGTGTAGGAATCCTAATAAGGCATGTTTTGGTTTATTCTCAAAAAAATAAAAGAATAACTGTAATGTAGGAGGATTTCCAGGTAACTCTGTGCTTGACTGAGTTTGTAGATCTGCCTTGATCTGTTGGATTTTCAGTTCCATATTTGTGTTGCAGGAGGATCCACGGCTGAAGTTTCCAGTGCATTTGAGATCCAAAGCATCTCTGAACCCCAATGACCTGGGCCCTCTTCCTGTAAGTGACACTGTGCCCATGTTGTGCCCTACACCCGCTGTCCTGGGCTCTTCTCTGTCCCTGGCACAGGCACTGGAGCCTTGCTGTGAGCTGGCACTCGCTTGGGCTCCCTGGGCCAGCCCAGAGTGCCTCTTCCTGTGCTACCTGAGCCACTGAGCTTCCAGGCACTTACCTGGGCCTTGTTGGACTCTCTGCTTTTTGCTGATCACTTGTTGCTTAGGAAAAATGGAACAGATTGTTCCAAGCAAGCTCTGTCAGTGCACCACCATATTCTGGTATTCAGAAACCTGAAGAAGTTTTGATTTTTCTGGGAAACTTCCATATTTTGCAGAGAAAACTTTAATTTTAGTGTCAGAAGTTTTGCCATACTTGTAACTGAAGTATAATAGGGATGTAAAGCCATGTCAAATGCAGAGCTTTGCTTTGTTTTTAAAATACTACATCCCTAATGGCAGAGAGTAAGGTGTGAAAGCTGACACATTCCTGGTCACAGAGCAGGAATGCCCTTTGGATTTAGGGAACAGCTGTGGGAGTAGCTGGGCTGCAGTTGTTCAGGTACATTGGGCATGTGTTAACCTTGGAGACACTGGAGGGCCAATTACAACTTGTGGTGTTAACTGCAGGAGGTGGGACCTGCAGTGAAACCAGGACTTTATGGCTGGGGATAGATAATTAGTAACAGCTTTCACCTCAGTTAATCTGGTTTTGAGTGAGGAATGACTATAGAATTTAACAAGAGTTTCTCAAAGAAGATTGCAGTGGAATAATTTCTCCTCTATGGTTTATGGAAGTCCAGGCTGGCCAGCGCTGCCTGTCCCAGCACCAGCCATCCCTTCTCCTCTCTGCACTGCAGTCTCCTGGGAGATGAGGAAGGGGAATAGATGAAAAGGGAAGCACTGAGGACGAGCTTAGGACATTCCTGTCCCACTCTACTGGGGTCCTGGGTTACACATTTACAGTGGCTTTCAGAAGCAGGAGCAGAAACTCCCAAGCTAAGCCATGATGCACCATCTGTTCTCTGTGATTGTTTGCCCACAGCAGGAAATGGGTGTAAACCCTGCAGCAGGAGGTTTCCACTTCCAAGCTTTAAAAAAAATTCCCTGTGTGAGATGCAGTCACCTGTATAATTATCCAGGTCTGAGTGTGCCTGGATTTTTAGCTTTGCTGTAATGCCTTTGTGGCATTTGGGTTTCCTACCTCACAAACATCCAGGAGGTGGGCAATGCATTGTTTCAGGCTGTGTGACACTGGCACTATTTTACTTATTTTCTCTTTTGTTTGTTTTTGTTTCCCATTTCCAGCCTGGCTGGGAGGAGAGAATACACCTGGATGGAAGGACATTTTATATAGACCACAGTAAGTAAGCACTCAGGCACTAGAGCAAATAGACAAAGGCAGGTACCAAGTATTGAAGTGAAAGCTTTGTGATTTTACTCTTCATTTAGGAAGCCAGGTGTTGATATGTGGAGACATTGATACCAGAGACTTAGTGCCCTCCTACGGTACTGTACATTCACTGGAAGCTTGCTTTAATTGGCTCATCAAGCTTTGTCCCTCTCTGACTTGTGAAGCATTAACATTTCCTCTCTGTGGTTTCTTTTGTTCTTGTTGATATTTTGGATTCGTTGTTGTTGTTGTTGATGATCCCATGGCTTATTTGCACTTAATAAATGAAAATATACACTAGGAATAGAAAATAAGATGAGAAAAGATCCTGTAGCCACAGCTCCACATATAGGCAGTGGAGCAATTAGCACTGAGAAGTACTTTCCTCTGCTTTCAGAAGGTTTGTGGCAGTGCTGATTCTGATCTTATTTCCTATTTAGCGCATGTGAAACTGCACCAGTCCATTAATATTCTCCAGTTCTGTTAGTGGAGTTCTAGTGTAAGTGATGTTTCATTGTAGACTTGTCTTCCTAGAGCATCTCAGAACTGCTGTGTGAGTTTGTTGGTGTTTGGACACAAAGCAACCCACGAAGGCTGGGCTGGGTCTTCTTCTTACTTTTTTTGGTTTGTTGGTTTTTTTTTAAACTTCAAGACTCATAATGAGATATTTCTTCACAGCCACAGCCAACTCACATAACTGTCAGAGGAGGGTACATAGAGGTTAAAATCTAAGCTGTTCCCTGTGTTTGACAGAATCAGGTTTGTCCCTCAGTCTGAGTAACAGACTCCCAAGCTCACCTATAGAGGTGACAGTATTAAGTCATTATTAAAGTACTGCCTCTAAAGTAATACCAATATTGAAATGGTATAAATAGTTTTAACTAAACATTAGAAATAATACACTCGCCAGGCAGCAGATAAACATCTTTTATTATCCTTTATCTCTTCTGTAATTGTTTTTCCCAGCAGAGATCTGGAAATGTAACTGTGGCAAATGATTCCGAACTGCTGCCACTCAGGAGTCACAGGATAAAACTGCCCCACTTAAAACACTTATATAACTGTTGAGCCTCCCCATCTCTCTTAAAAACTTTTAATTTTTCAGTCACCTAAAGCTATTTGAGCATGTGTTAATCCCTAAAACGGATGTTGGGAGTCGTACATTAATTAGAATTCTCCAAAGGATTTATAACTGTTAGAAAGCAAAATTTATTTGCATCTGAGTTCTCTCTCTAGTCTCTTTTGATCTGAGTGATTTGGCAGTTTTCACAGAAGTTTGGGGAAGTGTTTGATTAATGCTGCTTGTTTCCAGCCAATGTCCCTTTGGTCCCAGCTTGATGCCCCCATGTTGCCATGGCAGGTGGGCTGGAGGGCAGGGGACTGCAGAGCCCTGCCACTGCCAGGGCACAACATCAGCAGGGCAAGTGCTGACAGATTCAGCTGCTCTCATGTCTGGTTCCCCTGGTACATTTTATAACTCTGCTGCATAATTCTCTAACACTGTTTGTCCTATTTTTGAAATGTTTTTCTCATCCCTGGGAGAAACTGCAGAAGTTTCCTGCAGCCAGCACAGCTCCTCTGCTGTTAAACACTGCGGTAACACCCGTACTGGTACAGCACAGGAGTGTTACTGGGACAGCACAGTGTTACTGGTGCAGCAGGGATGTGTTACTGGTGCAGCAGAGGGGTGTGTTACTGGTACAGCACAGTGTTACTGGTGCAGCAGACAGTGTTACTGGTGCAGCAGACAGTGTTACTGGTACAGTACGGTGTTACTGGTACAGCACAGTGTTACTGGTGCAGCGCAGTGTTACTGGTGCAGCGCAGTGTTACTGGTGCAGCAGACAGTGTTACTGGTACCAGAGTCTGTGTGTGACAGTACCGCCCTCCCTGGCTCTCTGGGCCCTTGGCTACCCCGTCAGCCTCCCTCCCGTGTAGGAGCTGGTGGTCCCTGTTCGGTGCAGGCTGCACACACTGATGCAGTTCCTCCCAGGAGCAACGACCTTCCTGTTGGAAGGGATCAGGAGGGGAGACAACCCTTCTCCAGCCGTTTGCCGAACAGTTCCCACTGGTTCACAGACAGAGGGATGGATACAGTGAATGGGTTCCTCTCCACCAGCACGTGATGCTATTCCCAGTATTCAGTAATGATTTGCACAAGGATTTAGAGGGATGCACTCCTTAGCTCAGCAGGAAGCAGCAGTGCAGGAGAGAAGAGAGTGGCTCACGGGAAGGGGGTGGGAAGTCAGAGTGAGTCTGGCAAATGGGCACTGCAGTGTGAGGTAAGAGGCTGTGTAAGGATAACTGCAAAGTGTTACTCAGAATAGGAATAATTAGCAGAATTTTGGATGAAAAGGGCATGAAAAATATCATCACCGAGTCATGAGTTATCTCATCCTGTGAGGTATCAACAGGAATGTCCTAAATCTGACCTGCAGTAACCTTTCTATGCCATCAGCACTGGGAATGTCTGGCTGTGATTATTCTGTGTCTTGCAGGGGCTCCCAGCTTCAGGGAAATAGTGGGCCCTTGGAAAGGGAGGGAGCAGAGGGAATCCTCAAATCCCTGAGAGCCTGCTTTAGGAGCAAAGGCAGAGTATTGTATTGTGGGAAGACTCAAGGGAAGTGGTAGATTTTCAAAAACTGCGGAAGGAATGAGTCTGTTATCCACATCCACCTGGGATAAGACAGAGAATCCTGAGCTACAATTCCAGGTAGAGTGGTTCATGCCAGACCCTTCTAGCCATGGAATACCATTTGTAAAATGAAGTCCCTGTAAGACTTTGAGAAGAAACTTAGGCAGAGATTTGTCAGTGGCATTGCACACCCTGAAGTATGGAGAGCAAAGAGCTGACCCGTCTCGGTTATTTCCAGTAGTGCTATCTCTGATTTCACAGGAAATTGCCACTGTGATTCGTGGCTGCCAGTGTCAAACAGCTGTAAGAAATGAATTGGTATCAAACCAGAGAACTTAGTTAGAGGGGAATTCCAGTGAAGGGGTTGAGTCCAGATGGGAAGGGCCGGGCTGGGCATCATTGCTCCAAGCGTCTGTGGGGTCTCTGGAGCTCAGGCTGACAACCTTCCAGCATTTCCATCAGTCATAAATAGCCTTAATGTGTAAAGGGAAATAAAATAGTATTTTAATATTAAATTAACTAATAGATCAAATGTCTTGAAATGTGCTTGCAATCCTTTTGAATTTTCCCCAGTTAACATTTGCTGAATGTCACCTGTCAGATCCCAGTCCCTCTTAAACCAGCTTGGGATACTCAAAATTTATAGGGCTTTTCCAGCTCTAGAAACGTGGAAAACACAATCTTAACTCCTAATCCCGAGTTCCTAAGCCAGTGCAGTGTCTGCAGCAAACAGAGGGAGTGTCCTTACCCTGTCAGCACAGGCTGTGGGTGACTGGCACCTCGCCGTTGCAGGGGTACCTGGGTTGTGGTTTGGAGCGTTGTCTTACTGTTGCAACACCATCGTTCTGTTGTGATTCTGTTGTGTTCAGAATCTTGGGAGGATCAGCTGTCTGGAGGCAGGGAAGGGAGAGTTCCACCATGGTCCTGTCACCCTCCTGGTGCTCTTCAAAGCTAATAGATGGATGGAAAGAACTGGGCTGTGTTGTGCCACTACCAACATCTCCTTTGGTCACAACTGGATGATCTCTTGTACCATTACTGGACAATTCTGTCTCTCTTAATGGTCCTATAATCTTCTCATTAAATCAGAGCCTAGGAAAAATGTTATTCCCTCCAAATTTTCAAGTATGGCATTTTGGCTGTTTTTCCAAACAGTAGCTTTGTGTGTCACTGGGCAGAGGTTTGGAGTTCCTTGCCTGTCAGGCCATGTATCTCCAATCCCAGGACATGTTCAAGTGAACATTTTCACTGCTGCAGACGTTGCCATCAAAGCAGTGCAAGTCCCCTGGGTTTGGGATAGTTCTGCATTTTTGAGTTGAGTGTTTTCAACTAAACAGTGTGTTGGGGCTGGTGCAGGTGGGGGACACAGCCTTTGCTATCCCTGACAGACTGAGCTGTGCAGTGGTAGGGAGAAAAATCCAACAGGAATTCACAGCATGGCACCAGAGAAGTCATGGGATCATTTTTTTGTTCTTTGCAGATAATAAAATTACCCAGTGGGAAGACCCCAGGCTGCAGAACCCGGCCATCACAGGCCCAGTAAGTGCTGCTGTGGGATTCCGCGTGGAGTGCGGGGCACCGCTGGAGCAGGCAGGAGCGTTGCCCTGCAGCAGGCCCTGCCTGCTCCCTGGGTCAGGGCTGGTCACCTGGGAAAGCAGGAGCTCTGCTGCCTGCAGGGCACGTGTCTGCTCTGGATCCTAAGCCCGGAGAAGCTGGGAATGTCAGAGCACGTTCTGTGCTGCATCCCAGATTGTTAAGGGTTTAGGGGTGCCTATGGGGGAATGTCTGGGTCGTTATTGACAGGAGGATTTTACTGAGCTGAGACACTGTTCTATGCATTTGGGGATTTCTGCACAATAAAAAGCTATTTCCACTGGAGAGCTGGGACTATGTGGATTCAGACTGTAGAAAAAGACAGAAATTGAGTCTGTCAGTTTAAGAGACATAAAACCTCCTATAGGTAAACAAAGATTTCAAAATATCAGCCTTAGGAAAAACAAAGACAGTGTTTTACTTTAGTAGCAAATTTTCAAAACATCAAAGACTGATTGACCTTTTTATGCTGATTTATGCCATTTTATGCCAGTTTATGCCATTTTATGGTATTCTGAGTGATCAGACTTCCAGTCCTGAGATGTTTCCAGGTGCCTCGGGTACCTTTTTATCCTGGGTGAATCCTCAAGACCTTCCAGGGCTTCAGAATTCAGCAGATGAACTGCTGCACTGTGTAATTCTAATAGCTTATTAAATAGATCAATAATAGTAATCATTTGTTTGGCCATAATTGCTTTTGGAGGGATTTACCCATTTCTCAGGGATCTTCATGCATGGTGCTGTACAAATTCTTAATGGGCCTCTTCCCAGAAATGCTCAGCATAAGTGAGAAAGACTATCTGGGAGAGTTTGATTCAAGGAAATAAGGTAATCAAGGTCCCCTGGGGTGAGTGACAGTGGGTTTTGTGTTGGTTTTTAAGGGAAGACAGGAGCTAATCCCTTTCACAGAAGCACTAAGGATTCATCCGAAAGCTGCCCATTGTATTTCTGGTGCCGTGACAAAACCAAAGAATTACTTAAATTGCATTTCACGTTCCATTTAAATCATGGAAACGCGTTGGAAGATTATTTAATGGCTGTAGTAAAGTCATATGATCATCAGAGTAAAATGAGGTGGTTTTGTGGGATTTTTAAGCTTCTCCTGGCTGTTGTTCCTGGTGCAGGGGGGTGGGTGTAGGTGAGCCCCTGGCACACACGTGTAGGTAGCAGGGCTAAATACTGTTGGATATCCAAGTGCTGAGCAGCTGGAATAACGTGTCCTCCCGGTCCTGTCCCCAGGCAGTTCCGTACTCCCGGGAGTTCAAGCAGAAATATGACTATTTCCGGAAGAAGTTAAAGAAACCCGTGAGTAGATCCTCCTCTCCTCCATGGAGAGGAGACACCTCCCAGTTTTATTCCACTGTGCTGCTCCTGAAGGGCTCAAGTGGGAATCAAAAACACGAAGAAAAGTTTGAATTGATTAATTTCTCAACAAAAAAACATTTCTAAGTCTTCAAGACACACATTTTTCTGGATAAATGCAAATGCCCTTAAAATAGAGCTTAGAAACATCAATCCTTTTCTCTGATTTTTTTTGTTTGTTACTTTTCTTGTTGTTTGCATCAAATATTTATGGTAGAAATCTCCAGCACTGTACTGGAACTGGCCCAGTTCCCACCTGTGCTCTCAGCCTGTGGCCTGAAAGAGCACTGGGAAGCAAAACCAAGGGGAACTTGAACCCCAGGTGTCTGATCTGTCACTGAGTTGTTACCACTGGTTAGTAATTTGCCCAAAGACTTACTTCTTGAGACTTCCAAGTCTAATCTAATCTTCTTTGACACAGGCTGACATACCCAACAGATTTGAGATGAAACTACACAGAAATAATATTTTTGAGGAGTCCTACAGAAGAATCATGTCTGTGAAGAGACCCGATGTACTAAAAGCCAGGCTCTGGATTGAATTTGAGTCAGAGAAAGGACTTGACTATGGAGGTGTGGCCAGAGAGTGGTTTTTTCTCTTGTCCAAGGAGATGTTTAACCCTTACTATGGTCTCTTTGAATACTCAGCAACGTAAGTATCCATTAAATACTGCTGTTACATATGTTACCTTTTGCATAAGAGGCAGGGTTGCTCTGGGCAGTCACCTCCTCCTTCCCAGGGTGTCCTGGGCAGCCCCACCACCCTGTTCCCTGCCCCCAGAGAGCCTTTGGCATCATCCTTGCCAGCCCAGAAAACGTTTCCATTGCTCAGACAATATCCAGGGCAGCAAAACTGTGGTGTTTGAGGGCAGTAGTGGTGAAGGGAGCAATGTCACACAAAAGCCTCTTCCCTCTGCTGCCTGGAGTTCCAGCGCTGCCGTGGAGCGAGCTCGGAACGCGGCTGCTCCCCCACGCTGCAGGAGCTCCCCAGCACGACTCGTTTATTTACAAATCTGAGTACCTGGTTATTTCAAGACTTGGTTCTTTAGCTGGTTTTTTTTTCTTTCCCCAAAAAAGGGACAACTACACACTTCAGATTAATCCTAATTCAGGTCTCTGTAACGAAGACCACCTGTCGTACTTCACGTTCATCGGCCGGGTGGCCGGGCTGGCCGTGTACCACGGGAAGCTGCTGGACGGTGAGTGCCCCCCTGCCCTGCCCTGCCCCTGCCACGGGGCCCTGGGAGTGAGATCCCCCTGCCTCGGAGCACAGGCTGAGAGAAAGGAATGGGACTGGGGCTGCTGGAAGCTGAGTGGGGATTCAGAATTTACCGTGTCTTACTCAACCGACGGGTTTCATATAAAGTTGTGCTCCTTTCCCCTCTGGAGTTAAAACTCCAGAACCAGCAGCGCTACGTGATCACTGTCCCTGGAGGAAAAGCACGGAATTGGTATCAGCCGTTCCCAGGCAAAGCTACAGCCAAAGCGTTTAGGGGGGCCAACTGCAGTGTATTTTGATATGTAAAATTGTTACTGAGAGATTTAACGAGCAAATACAATTTCTGCTGCATTTTGAAGTCCCACACCAAGTCAGCAGACATTACTGATCAGATTTTCTTGAGCACTGGTGTGCAGCACATCAGCAGAGGAAGTTCACCAGCCTGGTTTTCTGGTAGCTCCTTGGAGAGAAGAGTGAGGATTTTAAATGGGATCAAGCACCCTGAGCGGAATGGCCCAGCTTTTGGGTCTCTCTGCCGTTAGTGTGAGGGTGGGCAGTGCAGCATGGCAGTTAGTGGCATGATTGTTGACATTGAAAAATTGGACTTGCTGTGCCTAAACAAAAGAGAGCTGCTGTGATGCTGTGAGCAGCACCAGCTGTTACTGCCACAGGTAACAGGAAATGCCAGGTGTACCCTCTGGCATAAAGGTGTGCAGATGCAGAGCAGGGCAGGTCACGCTCCCCTCTCTTTTCCAGGCTTCTTCATCAGACCTTTCTACAAGATGATGCTGGGGAAGCCAATAACTCTGAAAGACATGGAGTCAGTGGTAAGACACGTTTAGCCCGTGCCAGAGTTTGCAGTCCCTTGGCTTTCTAGAACTCTGGTCTAACGTGCCCATTTTCAAACTCTGTCTCATTGTGCTCTGCCCCAGGACAGCGAATACTACAACTCCCTGAAATGGATCCTGGAAAATGACCCTACAGAGCTGGATCTCATGTTCTGCATAGATGAGGAAAACTTTGGACAGGTGTGTGAAAGGTTATTTACATCTTGGGATTGGTTGTTGCCAGTACCAAGCAGTTTCTCGTGATGATGAAAGTTCCTGCTCAGCGTTCAGCT
>VZRE01009281.1:0-41877 GCA_013396775.1 Cephalopterus ornatus
CTTGAATATTGTGTGTAGTTTTGGGCACTTTATTACATTGCAATGTAATAAAGATATTAAGTTCTTAGAGAGTGTCCAAAGGAGGGCAGCAAAGATGGTGAAGAGCCTTGAGGGGAAGCCATATGAGGAGCAGCTGAGGACACTTGGTCTGTTCAGCCTGGAGAAGAGGAGACTGAGGGGAGATCTCATTGCAGTCTACAATTTCCTTGTGAGGGGAAGAGGAGGGGCAGACACTGATCTGTTCTCTGTGGTGACCAGTGACAGAACCCAAGGGAATGGCCTGAAGTTGTGTCAGAGGACATTTAGGTTGGATATTAGAAAAAGGTTCTTCCCACAGAGGGTGGTTGGGAACTGGAACAGGCTCCCCAGGGAAGTGGTCACAGCACCAACCCTGACAAAAAGCGTTTGGACAAACTCTCAGGCACAAGGTGTGACTCTTGGGATGGTCCTATACAGGGCTGAGAGTTGGACTCAGTGATCCTTGTGGGTCTTTTCCAACTTGGCAATGGTGATTTTGCTCTGACTCTTCCTCTCTGCTTCAAGGAAATCCTTTTATAAGACTTAGAGAACAGGAAAGTTAAAGCGTAATTTTAAAAGACCACTGCAGAGACCTTCTGCAGTGAGCTGAGCTGTTTTTATTTTGCTTAGTGATTCCCAAGATCTGCTTTCATGACAGTTGTGGAAGCAGTAGTACTACCACTTCCAACCTGTTTTTTCCTCACTAAGGGCTGCATGTCTTACAGAGAAAGAACAAATCAAACTTCATAATGAAGCATAGTAAGGATCATTGTTCTATAAGTAGAAGGATATAGGCAGTATCATCACAGCCCGAATCTATAAGAGGATGGTGCATTTTTAGATTAACTGATACATTTAAAACCATTCAAAGAATTGGCTTTAGTTGTTTTGCTACTTAATACAAAAATAGTCAAAGTTGCCTATTACTTCTAGTGATACTAGAATTTAATTCCTTCTGTCACAGAGAAGATGAATTGCACTTATTTCGGATAGTCAATATATGCCAGATAAAGGTGTCCTATGCTCTGCCCCACCCAGTTCACCGTAGCTTGTTAGTGTGCTCTGCCTGCACATCACCAGAGATGTCAGCAAAGGTATCAGCAACTCACACCAAGTCAAGATTTTTCTCTGGTATACCCCCCTATCATTTCCAGTCTACTATATAAGGCTGCTTTTTCAAGATGGGGGAGCAAGCGCTGTTGGCTACAAGCTTTGTTTGTATTTGCATTTATATGGACCTGAACCATGGATCAGTAGCAGGTACAAAAAACACTGAAAAGATATGGATGTTGTTAGTCATAAATAACCTCCACGTGGCTTGGACTAATACTTTCCTCATAAGAAAATAATGTGTCTTAGTAGCCTGATAATAGCAAAAAATTCTTTTCAGGAAAGTTGAGGAAAGTGTTTTTTTATTTACAAGCTGGAAGTGCATCAAAACAAGAGCCTTTCAAAGTTGCTTTCTACAGTTTCTATTGCATTTTCCTCATACAACTATCCTGTAAAAGCAATGCTAATTGCTAGGATTAAAGTTACAGTTTATCAGTCAGTAATTGTATCAATTGTGTCAAGAGACAGTGTTCTCTAGGTTATGATAATATCCTAAATGATGAAGAGAAAGAAAAATTAGAAAAAGTACACATCGCAGACCACAGAGAAAATCCCACTGCATTCCGTGGGGCAGCATGCACAGACCAGGACACCAAAAAGCCACCTCTAGCATATGAAGAGCGAGTTTGCAGGGAGTGGGGGAGCAGCGGAGAGGGGAGGGAAGAAACTCATACTAAATTGTGCAACACAGGAGAAATCACAGCCAACTGTGACAGCATTAATGCAATATCAGGGGGTTTTGGTGGTTTGTTGTTTCTTTGGTGTTTTTTTAGATATTCGCATAGTATCCATGTAAGCCTCTCACATAATTTCTCAGCTTTTGGGTGGACCTCTCATAACAAGTGGCTAAATAAGCTGTGCTGGGAGCCACAGCCACCTGTGGCTATCGCCTTTCCTCCCCATTCGCTGGGATCCTGTTTGGTCTCCTGTTACACCCATATTGTGCTCATTCATGCAGTCATTTTCTAAACCGGTCTGGCTGCTCCGACTGAGCAGTATCTTGTAAGTCTCTGTGGTGAGGACACTGCAGGATCTTCACTTTGCTGGAGCCTGGCAAGTCAATGGAAATTGTGACCAATACTCCCAGCCCAGAATTCAGCCCTGAACATTCATCCCCTCCTCTGAGGATTGATGGTGCTTGGGGTTTGTCATGTTCTGGGATTTTACAGAGCTCGGAGCACCCTGGCAACCAAAAGCTGAGCCAGGGGTTAAGGTTACTTATTCTGTGAAAATATTTTGGCACCCATGCCAGCATAAGCCTTCTCCCTGCCTTCTTCCTGCCACCCTGGGGCTGCCTCTTGCCAACCCCTCTGTGCAGCTGTCTGCTGGGCGGGGCAGTGCAGCCACACATGTGCCCGTGCTGGCATGGATGGCAGTGGCCACACAGCTAGCCCAACAGAGGGTCATGCAGGGTGGGAAGTAGGGACGAGGCAGTGGGAGAGGCAGCTTAGCAGTGGGGAAGCCTCTGCCTCAGGAAATCTACCAAGATGTGACCAAATGTGCTCCTCATCCACAGCTATTTTAGTGAGTTTGAAAAAGAAGGACTTGCCTGCCTACTTGAGCTGGTTATTACACAGCTGAAGTGGCAAGGTTGTGTCTTTAAGAGTGCCCTGCTCAACTGCAAACAAGTTGGGCTGGTCTTGGCACCTGGTCTGAGTCCTCTGAATATCCCTATTCAGGGGTAGCTATTGTGCCTTGAGCTCATGCTTCACCTGAAGCCAAGTGAATTTTCCAAGTTCAGACGTGCCTTCTGGGTCCTCATGTCTTTAACTACACAGAAGATTATACGAATGGCTAAAAATTTGCAGAATCGGGCCCTTAACCATTGTCCTAAATGTGGTTTTGCAACAAATACCACATTGTTATTTCAGAGATTGCCAAAAAAAAACCCAGGACAACCAGGGATTTTCATGACAGCAGCCTGCAGCAACTTGCCATTCGCTTGGGGACAGAGGTGACACCAGTCAGGGGTATTTGCAGGAGGTTTTGGCCAGAGGCAGACATCTCATGGTGAGGGCAGCAGCAGCTCCACTTCCAGCCACGCAGCCCCCAGGTTACAGCACTGACAGCTATGCCAAAGCAAGAGCTGAAAAATTCTTTCCATATCTGCTGTTAATTAGTAACTACTTACTTAGATCTGGAAAAGGCAAAAACTGATCTGCCTCTCCTAGAGTACTGTACTTCCCAATTAACAATAGGTTACAGACTTGCTACAGCTCACAGCAGTTTTCTTTTTAAAAGATTCTAAAATATCTCTTTTTATCTCTTAAAAAGGTATATACATTATGCACACCAATCATTATATCACTGGGTTTACACATGACTACAAATAAGAGAAAAAGGCTGCATTTGTGCTCTTCAAAACTTAAAGCTTTAACTGAGCGGTGCAAATACAAAAAAATAAACCACACTGATTTTCTTTCCTTGTCAGCATGTTCCCATACTTTTTCCTGATCTATAAGGGGAAAAATAATGTCACCATCCCCCAAGAGGAGCCATTAACAAATCCTTTCTTATCTTGCAGCTAAAGTAATGACATCTTATTGACAGTGCAGCAGAACAAACAATGTCTTATTGAAAGCTCCGGCGCTGGAGGATTTGGGCTGTCCTCAGGAGTTGAGACCAAGTAACGAAAACAGGTTTCGACGCTAAATAAAAGATAATGTCTGCTCTAGTTCTCCAGTAGGCTTTAGCAGTCCCAGGCACATAGAAGATGTGCATAGCTCACTGAGGTATCACCTGCACTACAAACTCAGTCAAGTAGGGGGACCTTACTACAAGAAGTATGCCCAAAGTAGCAAGCAATTAAAGTATAATTTATGGTACATATGGGAACAGTACTGGAATTTTCCCTGAACACTGTACTTGATACTTGGATGGACCTGGAAATACAGGTTCACCCATTTCTTACAAGCTGGTTTAGCCATATCAGAATCTACGACAAGTTATTTGCTAATTTTTGTACCTTATCAAATTAATTGGACCAGCTGCAGACATTTTTGATGAACAAACATGAGTTAGTGATTTGGATTTTCGTCGTCACGGCTATGTATGAACTTACTAAAATTATTGATGTACCTTTGTTCTTTAGATAGATACTTCTTGTAGCATCCTCTCTGGGTATCTTGTGGGTAAGAAGAGACTTTTGCAACCTAGGTATCAGAGTTAGGTCCATAGTACACATACAGCTTTGTGCAGATTAAATATCTGTCAGATAGAAAATGTAACTGTGCCTCTCGAATTCACCCAAACAAAAGGGAAACAAAAATGTAGAAAACAGGTGTTTTGTAGCACTGAAGCCTACAGCTTTAAGTTATCTAAGCCACCCCTGCCATAGCTCAACCACCTCCTGTGTCCCCAAGAAAGCTTTCCTGCACATTTTTCCACTAACACTTGGCATCCTGAAAAAACAGCTCAAGAAGCAAAATTGGGAGAGACCTAATTAAAATCAAACAAATACCGAATAGTCTTCTACCAGCTCATCACAGGGCCAGTGAACAAAGTTGCTGGTGCACAGAAAGAGCAGGGCACCATGTCACGGCATAGCAGGGTAAGAAGGCAGGACCCATTTGGAATGCTTCAAACTCTCATGGACCCGTGTCCTGGCATTCTGGCTGGGAGGGTGGAAGAGGCAGTTGAGTGGGTCTCGCAGATCTCTGTTGACAAAAGGTCATCATTCTCCCTCTCCATCAATCTGTGCTATGCACAGCGTTCCTCAGGCCCTTTGTGAAGACAATTCAACTCACCAACCCATCAGAAAATTATTTTTATCTATTCAGTTTTATTCTGGATCTTTGAGTCAACCTGGCTCATTACAGATCCAAACAGCACCACAACCACAGCAAGGGGTGAGGGAACACACAGTCCCAGAAGCTGGGGGATCAAACCTGTCCTCTCAGGGGTAATGATGTATTAGATCGACTGAGCCATCCTCAGCCTTGCATCGAATGATCTGCAGCTCTCAAAGTTCCATTACTTCACAGAACAGTAACTTGGTTTGCAAATGCTTTTTTTATTCTTGTCTTTATTTGTGTATTTACAAAGCCAATGCATCACATCTGTACAGCACATATATAATAGGCTAAGACAGAATGTGAACATACATTAAGAAAGTGCTCAATTTATCAGTATTAAATTTAACAGATCTTATATTAAATACAACTTTTACTGTTGAGTAAAGAAAGATTAATATTAAATCCTACCTGTGCTAGAACAGGAGTGAGCAATATGTGATGTCTTAACTTGTGAGTATGCATCTTCTAAATGCAGAGGCGGGGCCAGGAGGAAAGTGGAAGGGGGCCAAATTCCAACTCCTTGAGGAAGCTGAACGTCCACCAAGGCTTGGCCAGGAGGACGTTGGAGGACCTGTGACAGAGCAAGGCTTGTTCTCACAAGTGGCTTCTCAAAAATCTTCTAATAATGCTGGCAAACAGCTGGCTCAGGAATATATCATTTTCATTTTCCAGATATCCCTCTTCAGTTAAAGCTGAATTATCAGGAAAATAAAAACCTATTAAATATTTAAACAGTCATTTTAATAGAGAAAGAAATTCTTACATTAACCAGTCAGGACATTCCCAGTCGCTCTGCTCTCCTATTTGCTACCATAAGTCATACAATGGGTGTTAGTGGCTCTGTGCAATTTAATTTAAAGCACAAAAGATGATCTGTGAGTTCAGACAGCCAAGCCCGAAGAGACCATATTCAGCGTGGTGGCCAAGAGGGTCTCCAACTTCCCTCTTCTTCACCCAGGAATAAGATATAAGCATGCCCAAACCTTGATTTTGAGGTGGATAGCTTTTCCCCCCTCCAACTTCAGAATTGCCCGATCTGTGCTCATGACCTAATAAACATACTCCAGTTTGTCTTGCTTTTACAAAAATTAGAAATACCCAATGCACGCACTTTGAAATCCCATAATGTCACATTTGTGCAAAAATTCCCAAATCTCTGCTTTCTCCTGCTACTTCTGGTTCTCACTTGGTCTTCCAAAGAAGGAGGACTGCCTATACTTGTACTTTGTAGCTTATGGTCAAAACGGCACGAGAGCAGTTCTCTGCCCCACACTGATGTGATCTCTCAGCAGCTGCAAGCTCATAAGAATCCAGCAACCACCACATTTAAGTCCAACATCTGGCCCCACTCAGCCTCAGACATGAGCTTAAACATTTACCACTCTTTATCTCATCATCCTTTTTTTCTTTGTCTTTCCAATGCAACAGGAGTGTGATCTCTTTATAGAGAAACATTCTCTGTCTTCAAACACCAACAGCTTCATCTGGCCTACCTATAATTAAGCCATTATTAGGGTAACTTACTTTCCTTTCACAAATAGCTTAAGGAGTACAAAAAAATCCTCCAAATTAATGTATGGCTCTTTGCATTGATTTCATTAATTGCTGTTGTCTGGCCTTAAATGGGCTTGTGACTTGAAAGGTCAGGGTATACTGTAGATAAAATTTTTGATTGCCCAACACTGGAAAGGTAGGAAAATTGTAAACACATAGTCTGAAAAAGTAATTTACCACTTTACTTCAAGAATCTCCACGATTCTACTCATAGGCCCCTTAAGTCCATGTTATCTAATGAATTATTCTCAATCACGCTGGTAATATGTGAATGGAAATGTTACATTTGGTCACAATTTGTAAAACTCTTAGAGATAAGTCTAGTCTGATCTTTTTAACAATTCTAAATGTAGGAACATAAGGTACAACACAGTTATTCTTGATGTAGATGAACAGCTTTCCAAAGAGAACTCAGTATAACCAAATGTGATGCAACCCCCTGCTCCTTTTTCTCCAACAAAACCACTGGAGGAGTTGTTTGCACTCTACATTTTCAAAGCATCTTCTCAGTCAAGTGCATGTTGCATTTCAGTGAAGCACGAGGTTGTCCAAGAGCCTCTGGAAATGTACTTCGCAGAAAGATCAGAAAAGCCATCTTTGCTCTGTTTTCCTCTTTTAATTTGACCGACACAGAAGAACCTCAGCTGTATTGCCTTCCAGATCAAGAAGGTACAGCTTCATTCAGTCACAGTGAAAGAGGACATTGGTGTGGATTTTTATTTTCACTAAATAAAAACTGCAGAGAAGATAATCCCAATTATTAATGAGTTTCAGATATATTAAAGAAACAAATGAAATGTCATATACATTAATTTCTAAAATGATCATAAGTAAAGAAACACCAGAAAGGACACCAGTAATCTGGTGAGCAGTCTCACACCTTGCCCTTCTCTAGAAGATCCCATCTCTAAGATGACATACAAATATGTAGTCCAAGAAATTATTCCTTTTTATTGTAAAAATTATATTACCAAATGTCTTAAAGTACCAAATGCCTTAATGTAATGGATGAGAAGACAAACTTAACTTGTAGGCAGATACTGATCTCGCTGAAGACCAAGGGACAGGGCTGGGGTCGGGGCATTCCTCCAACCTGACTGATTACACCACCACTTAAAAGCACAGTAAGGAAAACAGGCAGTGAAGGCACAGGGAGAGGCAAGCCACAGGACTGAGTTTCACCTAAATCAGCATGATAATCACATTTTTTTGCAGAACATTATCCTTAACGGAGGTTGATCTTAGCCTGCTCTTTAATAAAGGGGATAATAACTCATGAGAATAACAACCACAGGAGATATTTCTAGTCAGCTTTTGTTCTTGTACTTGGCCAGTTTATGTGCAGCCTAAGGGTATAAATAGAGAGACTATAGAGGGGATTAACAGACTTTCTTTCCAGCAGTGCTCATGTGCCAAAGCAATGAGACTATTAGCATTGTTTCCCTTGAAAGGTTTGTTTAACTCCGAAACAGCATAAAGGCACCAAACTCCTTCCTGGAGCCCCATATTTTCCTCTGAAAAGGCGGGAGGCCTCATTTGTGGATCTAAATACTTTGGTGTTTATCCTTCCATCTGGGATAACCCAACCAGATTTTCCACCTCCCATTTACAGCCATCATGAGGGACAAGGTTTCTGTGGGGATTTTACACCCCTACAAATTCCACATGAACAGAGTTACTTCTCAACTACACCGTTTTAACACTGAATATTGTTTGATGAACAGGATGTCCGTGATGACTGTGGCCTTCCACTCTTCTGTGTACTGGCAGCCTAACAGAATGCTGCAGAGGACGGGGAATACAGGCATTTAAAAGATAAGCCTCACCTCCCCAAGTTTAGGGCTCTGGAGCATAGACACCTATACCCAAACAAGGCACCCCAGGATCCTTTTGAGAAAAACTGGCACTTTTCTGTTGTGATCCTTCTGATCCATTTTGATTGACACTGGGATGTGGTGAATTACCTGGAAGTAAACGAGAACTGGTTGAGTTGTCTCTAGGTGGCCAGGCAGGGTAGTATTTCTGCTTCTGTTGTCCATCTCCCATGGACAATTTCTTTTACTAAGCTCACAGCTACTTAGCAAACCCCCAGCTTCTCAGTTTGGGGCAGGGGATTGTTTGCTGTTTTTAAATACAATCATATATTTGAAAAGCTTTTAAAAAATTAATTATACCCTTTTTAGGGAGAACTTTAAGAGGCACAGCAGAGAGTGCAGTGACTTTCCATGGAGTGAACAGCTGGAGAAAGATGATATGAACACATCCATCACCAGAGGAGCAGTAGGACTTTGCTCTGCACTAGGCACTTCATAGGATCCACCAGACTGGCTGCACATAATATTAAATTAAATATGATCCTAAGTTTAAACACTTCTTTGGACCAGCTCTAGATTCCCAGCACGTCAAAGGATGAAGCCCTCACAGGCCATGGCTGACACCATTCCCACAGACAGATACATCTTTAAGCAACTTGAAAAATTGATCATTCTGATTTTGACCACCCATGTGGTGGACAAGGTCTCTCTGGTGTGCCACAATCAGCTGCATGATCCTGTCTGATATGTGCAGTGCTCAATTTAAGCAACTAGAAACAACAGGCTGCATGACAGGATAATCATTCATTCCAGGTGTCTCGTGCATCACCAGGATGAAGGCTGAGAACCACCTAAACAGCTAAGTGTGAATTACTACACCATAGCTCACAGTGGTATCTTTTATTAATCATTTATAGAGCTGTGTATTATTAATATATGCAGAAGTTGCTCTTTCTCTCTCTCCCTCTGGTGGAATTTGCTTCTGTGAGCAATGGGGGAGACCAAGGAGATGAAGAACCAGAAGCCCAGCAGAGCTTCCCCAAACGAGCAGGAGAGCTGCAGAAGTATGTCACAAAACCTCTCAGTAGGTAGATGGGTCCTTCTCTCATTAGGCTATTTTTAAGCACAGAGGACCAGATCCTTAGCTCATACAAATGATTTTGGCCCCACTGATTCCATTTCAGCCAGACATATTGACATTCCTTGAAAATCTGGCCCATAATTATTTAAGTATAAAGAAGTATCCTGCAACACACCCCAATTACAAGCCCAAAATATATACTGGATGTACAGTTACACTAAGCAGGACAGGCAGTGCACTGAAGTAATAGTAAAACTTTAATGTTCCTCAAGACATGGGGCCAAAGTGCTTTTACTGCTGCATGGTGAATACATTATAGAAATGAAGCTGTCTCTATGTATTTATAAAACAAATATTGCTGCCTTATTCACTTATTCCATGTTTTTTGCTTATCAACGCATGAGAGCTGCCCTCTAGAACTTGTTCCATTTGAGGACTGAATCTCTGAAAGATTAAAAAGCGCTCTTGGTTTTACAGAAATCCTCCTGATTTTACAGAAATCAGCCCCTCCTATTTAAATACCTAATTAATTTCATAGCAAGCATTTCCCAGAATTTTTTTCTTCTCAATCTATTATGGGCCTCCTGTCTGCAGCACCTTACAATACAGCAGGACCAGCTTGCTTAGTCTGCTAACAGTTGTTCCATGAAAAAGCAATTTTAAGGAATGAAGTATCTATCTCTTAGCAACTTTTAAAATTAAGTAAAAAAGGAAAACTTTTTTGGTTTTTTGATTGGTTGGTTTTGTTACAAGAGCTGAATGGGAAATGTTTTTCCTCCCCAGGTAGTTTCTAAGAGTTCAAACTTTTCTATTTTGCAACCAAAGGCAAACACAAAACCTTGGGAATTTTTCCACAAACATATTTAAAAGCCTGGAAAAGGCTGGAGTAAAGCCTGTTCACCAGGGATTTGGGGAAAGCAGATTGAGGTGCCTGTGCCAGTGTGTAATTACATAAAATGACAATGTGAAATTATTTCATTAGAAGAAACTTAGTGAGTTCTTCCCAGTTAAGCCTTATCCCAGCTACCATCCAGTACCTGGGTGCACTACTGCCAAGTTTGAAATCAGGGAGGCCTGACTTGACTCAAAGCTTTCAGCGTCCCAGGATGGGCCCTGGACACTCCCCCATGGTGGGAGGAAGAGATGTTCCCTGCTCCTCCTCCTCCTTCTTCGTCCTAGCTTGGACCAGAAACACCACACTCTTGCCAAGAACCTTTCTGTAAAGATTTGTGGGTGTTCATGGAAAAAAGAATATTTTTCCTTAACAGATTTAATTTAGAATAATCAGTTTAATTGATGACAAAAAAAAAAGAAAAAAGAAAAAGAAAAAGATTAAAAGATATTCAATCCATAGAAAGTGTATGAATGAGAAAAAAAAAAAAAATTCATATCAATCTACACGTCTCACTGTGTGAAAATTAACATAATTTTACAAAGCCCTAAGACTGAAGTATAGTCCGTAACATACAGCAGGTAACATCCCATGCCTAAGTTTTCCTATCTTTGTCATGCAGTTTGATGGAAATAAAAAAAAAAATCCAGTTTTTATGTGACCCTTTCCACTTAGTGACATTAATTTATGTATTGAGACCATTTACAAAGCAAAAGCTGATATTGGCTAGGACTGAAAATTTTAGTTGTGAAACAGAGTTGATTTTATGATTGTTTTCGTTTTGCTTTTAGGCTGGTTTTCAGTGCTTTGTATCTGTCAAGAAGTGTGTTTGGTTTTGTCCTTGATGGGATGTTTGATGAAAACCTGTGTATCATAACTTGTAGAAATGGAAAACTTGCATCCGTTTTGTATTGATTAGTAAAAAAGCTACATAGATGCTAGGTGGTTTTTAAGATTCACAGTTGTAAACTTAAGTGTTAGAGAAATTTTCAGTTAAGACACCTGAGTGCTTTTGGATCTGGATCCTAAGAATGTACCAAATTCAAGTTTAGTCATGTTCATGACTTTAAATTAGGAAAAGGCACAATTCACAAAAAATCTTGTAATTAAAAAAGAACAAAAGCAAAAACCCAACACCTTAGATAGTTACATCATTTACAAAGTTATGCAACATTTTCTGATCTATAGCTTACATTTGTTAGTGATGGTTTAGCTTGGAAATAAAATTAGATGTACAATAGTATGTGGAATGAAGTACTGATTTGCATTGCTTTGTAAAGACTGGATTTATTTTAAAACCTATTTTCTTCATTGTAAAGCCAGTCACCAAACCAGAATCCAAATTAAGTTGTTGGGGGTTTTTTTCCCTACAGATAGATATGAAGGCATTGCAATCGCTTGATTAGTCTTCTTCTACATTAAAGAGGTAAGGGGTTGCTGAGAGAGCCCAGGTGAGGCTGAGCAAGTCTGAGGGCCAGGCTGCTCCCAGGATGAAAAAACTTCTGGGGTAGGAAGACAGCTCCAGGCTGTCAGCCTGGCTCCTGCCCTTCCACAGCACCTCACCTGAAGCCTTCAATGAGCCATGCAACAGCCCCACCACCTCACCCAGCCTGTGCTGGGATTTGAAACACCACAAACTCAAAACCAGTAGAGAATGGATAACCTCACTTTACTTCCAGGTCTGGAGAAGGGGCATCTGAGGGCAGATGCACATGCTTCAGGCTGTCCTGGGGCAGAGGCCTCCCCTCCTCTGCCCCGGGGTCTGACCCCACTTATCAGGAGGTATTTTGGGGTTTCAGCTGTGAAAAAGTCCCCTGCAGCATCCAATATACCACTTACACGTAACACACAACAGGTGTAGCACACGTGTCTCTTGCCTGTGCAGTAATGGATAAGAAGATTTTTAAAAAGTCCTTACTCTAAGCTGTGTGAGTCACCCAGAGGCAGGAACTGCTGCCGTCTGTTTTCCAAACTCAAAACCAGGAGCTGATGAGAGACTTGGTTGCTCATTCACACCTTTATGATCTGTTTCTTCAGAAACATCTCTCTAGGACTCGGTAATGGCAATTTAATGGGCTATTTCCTCCAATATCCACCTTTTACTGGCTAAATGCACCTGTCTGATGGATTAGGAGAGTAATTTCTCCTCGTGTAAGGTAAATCCCATAAGTCACAGAAAGCTTTGCTCTTCATGTGAAGATGCAGTGTGAAGTTTCATTGTTCTTTCGAAAGACACAGTGAACAGGAGCAAGGCAGCAACTGAACTATTTTTTCTGTACTCATTTATCTATTGTGCTTCTGATTTTAGGTGCTTCCTTTTTAGTGAATTTAGTGGCCCTGCAGCTCTCAATCCTTCCTCCCCTGGGCTCAAGTGAAAGGCAGCTTTAGTAAATTACCTATATCTCAGAAATCAATGTACTGTCATCCATAAACATGTTCCCAAGTGAAGCAGAGCTAAGGACAGTGGGGCAAAATCTTGCTAGTGGTGGCTGGGGGGGTGGGTCATGATGAAACCCTCTCCACCAGAGTTTCCACTGTGGCTGCTCACAGTGAACAGACACAACCACCTGCCCGTGCTGCAGCAATCCAGCCCCATCATCTGACAAGTCTCGAAGTGGCCTGCACAAGCATTTACACAGGCAATAATGAAGTTGTTTAAGGAGCTTATTTCTGCCCTCTGGGATAGAGGCCAATATGATAACAGTCATTAACAATGGTCTTTCAGCTGAGTACTAAACTGTATGTAATGGAATAAAGATGAGGGCACTTCACAACTGAGGCAGCACAAGTGACATTAGAAATTTCAATATGCTGCCCTGCTACACGAGTTACTTTAAATTATTTTTCCTATATTTGAACTTATCAGCTGTTCCCTCTTTCTTTAAACAGGACATTCTCCTATGGAATATCATTAAAAGGATATTAATATGAAAAGCCAACTCACTCTGAATGTTAATAAAATACAAATACAGATGGTTACACTTATCTTCCTTATTCTTCTTCCTTATTCTCTCAGACGAAGAAAGACAGAATAGCCAGACTCCTTTCTAGAGATTGGCTGGTATGGCAGGAATGGTAAATAGCCATTCCTCCTCAATTGCAGCAACACAGGGCAGTTTTCTAAAGTTATTATAAAAATAATTTGCCAGATATCTTTACAATTTATCTTTCACATCCATATTCTGAAGTGTGGCTTAAGAATTTTTCAAATCAGGAAAATCTCACAAGATACAAAAATGATTATGCCATCTTTTCTGTCATTTTCCTACTGAAGACCCCTTGAGAAAATTTTACTCAGTGTAAAAGCGATTTTTATTCTAGGAAAGAGCAACTATGCAAGACATGAGCTCAATAGATGTGGGACAGAGGCTGAGGTGGAAAAACTTATATGCTCTTAACTGTATACACAAACACCTGAAAAAATATTGCAGTTGTTGCACAATATTATTATTTCTAACACTTGACTTTGCAAATTATGTTTACATACCTTAAAATTTAAAAAAAAAGAAAAGACAACCCGATATTTGGGGCCTAAGTAAGCATTCCTATGCTTAGTCATCAGGAAGCTCATCCTATCTGCTTTAGGTTACAGAAACCTGCTATTTTTGTCTGGGCAATAGAAAAGCAATTCCTTTCATAGTCTTTTATTCTACTAGTATTTTTGCCCACATGTATACTCGATTTCACATAATTATCCCAAATCCACCCAACCCCCCTAATAACTGAGACCTGTATGACAGCCTAAATTCCTTAGATAAACTCCCCTAAGTAAGGTTAGCATGTACAAAGGTCTCTGAGAACACAAAGAGGGGCAGTCACAGAGGGCTACAAGATAAAGCATCCCAGCTTTTTTAGCATTACAGCTGCTATCTCTCTCCCCAAATCCTCTCTAACAACTGTACAAACCATTTTAAGTGAAAAGACATTAATTGGGTCAGGAAAAAAAAAATAGAAGTAAACCAGAACAGGAATATAGTAATATAATACAGTAAAGGGAATTTAAAAAAATTAATGAAAGGAAAAGTGTTTGCTGAGCGCACTCCATTCAGCTCCAGCTGCTTCACTTTGAACTTTGGGGGCGCCCCAGTTTTTGCAGGTAGCTCACCTGCAGCCTCAGCCATCTTTGGAGTCAGGCTGAAGCAGCTGGGGGATTTGCTACAGTCAAACCCTTTGATATAAAAAGTAAAGACTCTCTGCAGGAGGAAAAAAAAGGGAGTCCCTTATACACCTACAGTCTGTTCTTTTGGGGAGAAGGTTGTTGATACTGCATTTGAAGTGATAAGCACCATCAAGCTTTGTGTCTAGGGCTCTATGCTACATACTTAAGCTGAAAATAGTTTTTAAAAGCTAATCAGAGAAGGCTGTATAATATCAGCTAGGAAGTGCAGAGGCTGGTCTTGTGTCTTTTTCTCCACATGAATGCTTACACATTTGAGTTTGCTCTGAAAAATAAATGGTGCTTCCAAACACAGGAGATTTAAGAATAAAATTCCCATTAACAGCTGTTAACAAGATTGAGCTGTGTAGATCCCCTCATATTGAACGAACAATAAACTCCTGGAATTCAAATACTCTATAAGGAAGAAAGAGAAGTTAAAAAGTCTCAGAAACTCAGATCTCCCACCAGACTTGGCAGCAGAGAACCACTGCCATTGCCAGGGTTTGGCCCCTGAGATGCCCCAGCAACTGCCTTGGTCCTTCCCATTTCCCCAATGACAGCCTTGTTTGTGAGTGTTTGCTGGGCAGTAAGGAACCCACCAGAGTACTCAGCTCAGGCACGAAAAATGCATTTTTACCATTTCTGGGGCTTGCTGGGTTACAAACCCAGGTATGCTGTAAGTGAACCACTGAGCAAAAAGTAAGGATGTGGCAGTCTTCATCCATCTCTGCTGCTTCTGAAGCCACACAGCAAAAAAAGAAATAATCATTGAATGAGGTACACTGACATGAAATTTAATTTACTGAGAAAGTACAGCACTATTACCAACTGCTTAGGGAACTGTTTGGGTGAGTCCTCAGAGGTTGTTACGATGGTTGTTGCCTGTGACACACAGAAGCATGAGGTGACGTGTTTAGGACTTGTTCTCAAGATATCTTACCATCACCCCCAGAGTTACTACACACCAAATGAACCATGGTAACTGATTACTTGTTTCTGCTGCCTGTCTACTGCAAATCTATGTGAAATTGCTCTGACCCAGATTCACCCCTCTGTGAATACTGCTTTCCACACTGACCACAGCCTACGTACGCAAGCTGAGTTGACTCTCACTGCAGGATAACAGGTTGACTCAGGCAGCTAACTCCCCAGCATGGCTGAAGCCTCAGACACCTCAGCCTTGCCTTTTCCTGGGAAGCATGCTTGCTGCCAGTCTTTGTGTATCCACTTTCCCATCCAGGAAACTGTGCATCCTGCAGAAGCAGCCAGGCATCTTCCCACCTGCTGGCTCAGGCTTTTCATCAGTGAAAGGCGATTAAGGGAAATGAACTTGTCCTTCAGCAGCGAAGGCAGTGGAGGGCAGATCTCCCACTTCCCAGCTTTGTGTTATAACCCTGTAAGTGTCAAACAAGGTACTCAGAGCTGTAAAAGAGTAAGCGACTACAAACTTCATTCTTGTAAAACAAGCAGTGTCAACAGAGCAAGAGATTCTTATTCAGTTCATCAATTATCAAATTGCTCATCCAAATAAAAGCAACTTACTGTATAATACTGAAACACTGACACAGAAACAGTAGCCAAGATCTCTGCCAGCCTGAGTGCCCCAGCCAGCAGCTGCAGTCAGCCTGCTCTAGGCTGTATGTGCTCCTGGGGGACTGATGCATATTTTAAACAGGGAGACTGGATTAGCTGGGAAAGCTGCATCATACAATGCCATATCACCTACCTGCTTATCAAAGTGGTTGTAGAACACAGATACACAAAAGATTCTAAAGTATCCCAAGCCTAAGGCAAACAGTAGGGTAGGCAGGTAGGCAGGAGGTGGAGGTGGGAATGTCAGGTTGAGGAGCACTTCCTCATTTAATAAAATGCTGCTAGAAAAGTTTAATACATGTCATATGATTTTAGTCTATTTCCATTTGTAGCTTTCAGACTTCTATGACTTTGGTGTTACATTCATTCCTGATTGATATGAAAGGCTACTAGGTGGTCTTCTTAGCCATAGGAATGAGATGTAACTAAGGAAGGATGGAGTTTAAAAAAGCATGGGAGGACCCCTTTTAAGAGCATTGACTGCTTTCTAAAATGAAATTATTTGAAAAAATTCTCTTCAGAATAACACATGGCTGGTTTTGGAGTCAAGGTAGGAGCTATTTCCCTGTTGGGGAAAAAAATTAATTGTTGTTGATTCATAGGGTAGTCACAGGGCTCCGGTGCTTGCAGATGCAGACCCAGGAGCACAGAAGCTGCAGCCATGGTCCATCCCATCCAGTCCATCCCACTCCAATAGCAGAGAGATGGCCAGCATTAGACATGAGATCCCTGCATTAAGCAGAGGTGGCATAATGAATGTGCCACATTAGGACTCCTTCTAAGCCTTAACTACTGTAAGCTGTTGAAAACATGCTAGCATGCCTGTTAGCAGTAACCAGGGGCAGATTCACAGCATCAGGCTGAGGGTAGTAGCCCTCTAATTATCACCACCCACTGGAGTACCCAGCCTGGCTCACAGGATGGAGGTACCAGCGTGAAGCCTCCCCTAGCCTGCACAGCTGCACACAGCTTTACTAGCAACTGTTATAATCCAGGAAAGTCTTGTTGCAAACCATGATCTCCTCAAAAATTATTCATTGTCTGGTTCCAAGGATGTTTATGTATTATGTGGAAAAGTATCTCCCTTTCCTCTGACTTGGAATATTCTCAGACTTTCTGTGACTACCCCTATTTTCATGGGTGGGAAACAGGGACAAGAGCTGCACCTGCCCTGCCTTCCCTATACTAATGATTTTCAGCTTTTATACCCCAAAAGGCACAAGGCAGAGAGTCCAACTGTGCAGTCAGCTGGCAGGGAGCTGCAGGTAGCAGCAACTTACTTTGATTATGTGCTTGTGGACCTCTAAATGTCCTTTATTGGATCACAAGGGGTATGTGGATGAGTCCTTCTAGACTAATTATTTTTTCTCCTTTTTTATGTCTCCTTTTTACTTGTCTCATCTTTAAGGGAAACAACTCCAACCTTATTAATTTCCCTTGATGTGAGAGTTTTCCTCTGCTCCAATCATGTTTGTCACCCTTCCCTGAACTCTTTTTACTTGTTTTGTTATTACCTTGAACAAAGATGGATGGAACAGCAGAAATAGTTCTCCAGCTGCCTGACTTGTGAACTACAGAAAAACAGGTCAAGGCTAGACAAAACTCTGAATCAGCTCTAGTGAGGTCAGTGGAGTTACCTTAGGAATGAGTGTACTCCTCTTCAGTTGTTTCTTGCCAAATTCATGTTCCCTAGTACTGCTTAGGCTGTGAAAAGCAACTGTCGTTGAGAACGCCTTGTCCATAGTGCATGCAACTGAAGTCACATCACACATATTTTAGCTGGAAATGTGGATATACACACAAGCCATACTGAGCATTTTAGCAAAATCATGCCTAAGTCTGTCTGTACAGCAATACAACACATGACCAGAGAAATGAACTGGCCATCTCAGGCTCCTGTTCAGATTACTACCAAAAAGAAAGAAACCCACTGTCAATTAATTAGGGCCCTGCCTTCTGTTCGTATGGCTTGTGTCATCCAGTGCTGTCTATCAGGTTTTAGATCTTCTTGTTCTCCATACACAGACTTTTCCTTATTTTTATTTCTACTAAATCCTTCATTTTGAGGCATCAATCAATACCATAAATTAATAATGTGCCACTCAGGATATGCTGCTTTTCACTTCCATTTCAACTTGCCTCGTTTTGGCATTGTGCTCAAGAATAAATAGGAAACCTTGATTTTCTAAAACATTTATTATATTGTGCATCTTCCACTCCCTATCAACTCTATTCATACATTTACTTCTTTTATTTGCTTTCTGAATCAAGCAGCTGTGGTCTCTCCATCTCTTTTTATACAGAAATATTTCCAGGCTTTTAGATGATGCCTGTTGGTATGGCAAGACTCTGCTTTGTCCAACTACACTGTAATATAAAGGAAACCTGATGCAATACAAAACCAACCGCCCATTAAGTATAATAATAAGTTATCTTTGTGTATGTTCTCAGGCTTTAGTGAATTTCAATCAGGCAAAAAATTTGGACCAGTATCTTGAGTGGTGCCATTTTTCCTACACCCTACAGCCCTTGCAGTGCTTTATCTAATCTGTGGCAGCTGACAGTAGTTCTTCCAGACCTTCTCAGCTTCTGAGGCCTTTTTAATCCAAGAGTTTAGGGGAACATAGAAAAAATCTAAGATGAAGGCATGATCAGCAGTAGTGAACTGAGCTGAGTCACATAACAGAACAGTACTGGAATAACCCATCACTGCTCTACCTCACAGCAACACCTTCCCAGCCCAGACCTGCAAGATCTCCCCTCAGGCAGATGTTTTTGACTTGGCAGTGACTATAATTGCTTTCTGTATTAAGGATGCACAGTGCAATATGGTGATTTGTATTCTGTAAGTCAGTGTTAAAAAAGAAGAAACCAGCAAAAGCCAAAACAGATTTCTAGTGATGTCTATATTAGTGTTGAGCTCGGAAAGATTTCCCTAATCCTGAGTTTCTTCATCAAGAACCAATGAAAAAGCTGGCAGTAGCCCAATTTCATGCAAGTGTTCCAGGTTTTATGAACCCCTACAGAGAGCCTACTCTCCAGCTGTAACCACAGCCCCTCCCCTAACTGCATCAGAGCACCCATGTCCTTCCCCTCATGGGGCCAAAGGATGACCTGCTTCTCTACTGATGCAGAGAGCAAAGGGCTACACAAACAGAACATGCCAGTTCCCAGCTGGACTCTGCTGAATAAGAGTGTCACAGATCTCTGTAAGATTTGCAGTCATAGCCAGCCAAAGGGATATTCATGAATTCTCACTTTGAATCCCATTCCATTTAAAAAATGCTGTCCCCTTGAGATTTTTTTTTCAGTACTTGCAAACCTGCCAGCTTTTTTAACATATAAATAGGAACATTTAGTAAGAAAACAGGGACATGATTCTAACTCTATCAAAATACATCTGATAGAAAGAGCTTTCAGGAGAAAAAGAATTGAAAAGATTCACTGCTTTTAAAGAATGGTTAAAACCCCATCTTTCATTACAGCAAGACCCAGGAGGAACGGCTTTGATCCCTCAATATTATTGGAGCAAAGGCAGTTAATACCTACTTCTAGAGCAGCAACATTAGCTTTTTTACAGAATTCTTTAAATTACTTCCAGGGCTATTAAAGTCAATTGTAAAACACCACTGCGTTTACCTAACCAAAATTTCTCCATTAGATCAGTCCACAAAAGGCTTTAGAAGTTGCAATATCAAGTGTTGCAATTCTGAACTTTTGACACTTTCAATCGGCTTCATCCTCCTAACTTTGGGAACCTTAGCCAGGAACAAAAATCTCGCAGAGCTCCTCTGAAGTTAACGGAGAACTCCAGGCAATAATTCAGGCTGACTGTTACATGAGATGAATCCAAGGTCTTGGCCCCCAGAGAAACAACCAGCCATGGGTTATATGCTAGGATCCCAGTTGAATATGTGGAGACATCCATGTGCATCTGAATGGGATCTAGGAAAACTAGCAGAAGGGAAGGGGAACCATCTCACCTAGCTGGCACTAAGGACCTGGGAGTGAAAATCTTTTCACCCTCAGTCCCAGGAAGCTGCTGATGCAACCTTTGCAGTTTCCTTGCTTTCTAGGAGAAGTGAGGATACCCACACAGGTCTGAGGGAGCCTTGGCCACCACTCTCTGCCCAAGGCAATTTTAACCTAAATCTTTTTGTAGCTATCAGTATATAATTGGATGTTTCTCCAGATTAATTTTTCCTGTTTTTATTAAATGATTGCATATCTGCTGGGCTAGCAAACCAGAAAATGCCTGTCTAATCTAGTCACTTGGAGTAGGTATGGAAGAGGACTTCATTACAGTTTCTGCTCTCAAGATTATTTGGTTATTTGATATAAAACATTGATTGGAGAAGAAATCAAAACATTGATCTGACAGAAGAAATGGCCTTGTTTAGTGGATATCTGAAAATACCTACCTACTTTCAGCAATGAAATTGTGTTGGTCATGTTCCCAACCTATCATTCAAAAAATTAAGGACTTTTCTGGAAGAAATGTAGATGCCTAGAGACCTATGATCCTACAAGGGTCAGCTAGCAACAGGAAAGAGATTTTAAGTATTTAATTATGGTTTGATATCCCTATAAATATGTAGGATGGGCTAGAGATACTATTGCTTCCAGCTTTCCCTATGACACAAATCCCACAGGGAAGTTCAATGACTGCAAAGAAAGAGGATACACTGGACTCATTTAGTCTTGTTCCCTGTCCCACATATAGATGGAGGCATATATGTAGCACGCTGCCATTCATAATTCAAAACTATATAAATAAGTATGTCATTTTTGAATGACATGAGGAATGAGTTGGCCTGCTATCTACCCACCACTCACCATGGCATATTGGCATAGCATGCTTCCCAAATGAGATAAATAGGTGTTTACGTATTAGTCTGAGAAATAAATCTCGCAATGGGCAGATCTGTTTTAAAAATGTAAACATACTACTAGAAGACAACATTATGCCACCTATGAGATTACTGGGGTTATGTTCAAGACTGGGAAGAGACTAGACAAAATTATGTGAGGGCCACCGCTGAAGGGAGTGGAAAATCGTGTATTTATGCAAATAAGCAGCCTGAAGAAAATAAAACATCTACATAAAACAATGAAAAAAATGGGCAGGATGAAAATAAAAGATAATACAGGAATACAGAAAATAGAAAAAATATAGAAGAAGAAGAGCCATCAAGGTCATCAGCTGGCAAAGATGTCTCTGGAAAGCATTTTAATGCACTGGAAAAGAACTGTTTTCTATTCCTTTCCATGTATTAGGGTTTTTTACTGATTGCAGAGTTTTATAAAATGCTTTTGTGCAATATATTCCTTATTTTATAAAGCTCTTATATAAACTGCACATATACTTAATATATAAACATATTTTATAATGTGATAACTCATTCTTTAACTTCACTGTGAAAATGTAAATTATCTGGCTTTCAGTAATAAGGAGGAGATCAGATTCAGGTTAATGAGAAGATTTGTCTAATTAACCTTCTCCACAGTCATTGACTTGTCATGGTCCATCAGTCAGCCATGCCTAAATAGGGTTTCCAAATGAATTAAAGCCATACCCTAACATGTATTTATAGAAACAATCATAGGCCACTAAATAAAATCTGAGTTAGTCAATGAACTTCAGACAAACCATCCTTAGAACATTCAAACACCTAAAGATGACTCCACATGATCAAATGATTAGAGTTTAAGTCTTTCTGGTATTATATACCAAAGGAGAATTGGATCATATGAAGAGAAAGGATCGCAAGCAGTTAAAAAATACCCAGAGATTTTCACTTGTCAAAAAAAACAATTCTGCATAGTAGTGACTGAAAGATAACAGTGCTTAGCAATTGGAAAATGACATTCCTGTATGTAAAATTAGTTGTTGCTCTTAATCCAGTTAGTAGCAGTGAGAAGGTATCTGTATTATTAAACACTCCTGTGTTCTTACGGAACAAGGGCTGGAGTTCAAAAAGCCAAAATGAGGAGGTAAGATAGATTTTATTCCCTCTGTTGAACTGCCTCCATAGAACAGTGTGGGAAAATTCCTTCTTCCCCTGCCTTTCCAATATCTATCACACAGATAAATACATAGGTCCTTTTTCTAAAGATACCAAGTAAATACCTGAAATGCCATTAACTCTTCCTTAAAAGATAAAAACAGAACCAAAACCACAACGTGCAGGTGGAGCCCAGATGTTGGTCTTTCAGGTTCTTACAGGGGTCATTTTGAAAAAAGACGTGTTAAAACACTTTATGACATTTTTAGGCCATAAATCAGGCACTAGTTTCCAGAGATTTAGAACTGTTCCTGTGGGTGGGCAACTACACAATATTTCTTTGGAACCTAGGGAATTGCTCACTGTGCAAGAAACGATAACAGCTTCATCAGACTGTTAAAATATCGCAATTGCCTGTTAAAATATGGCAATTCCTCTGTTCCTGTGATTACTAATATATCAAGGACAATAATTCATTACCAGTAATCTACTGGATAACTGTTGATTTTTATCTTTATGAACTGTCACCAACAAAAGTTCAAACTTTCAAATATGGCTATTATTCAAAATCAGATTTTATTCCCTCTAAAAAAATCTCCCAGAGATTAGAGTATTCATTAAGATAAAAAAATTAAGAGTATGGACTGCATTAATAGGCTATATGTTGTTTCAGGCTTCAGTCAGGCTCATATCTGCAAATAAATATCAAAGGGAAAATTGAAAGCATTGAATATTACAAATTTATATGTGATGTAAAATTAACTTTTGAAGCAAAGAACATAACTGATGCCTTTTGTGTATTCTCACAATGTAAAGTTGCAAAAAATCAAGCACTTTGAAAACCAAATCATAATACGTGCTGAATTTCAAGTGCCAGATAGTCACAAGCCTAGCCAAAGGACAGACCCAGCCCATCAGCAGTATTGAGGGAAGCATCTGACCAGCAACTTGGTTCTTCAGCATGACTATCTGAATTATGCTTTGCTAATTAGGTTATTGACCTTTCTCTGAGGAATCTCTTCTCTTGTGAAAACAATTAATTTTAAAATGGAAAGTGTTTCCTCTATTTTTAATGAAGCAGTAAGCATTCTAAAATCTTTGTGTGAAAAGAAAGGGTGCCAGAGCACAAATACCTCTGCTGCCTATATTCAGCCATCTCAGTCTACTGGAAATTATTCTTTCTTTTTACCGAAACTACAGACTCTGAGTAGAATAGGCAAACTACATATTCACCATAATAATTGGAAAAGAATATGTGCCTAATGTAGCTCATCGCTTCACTGAATCTAATCCCTTATGATCAGAATACTGTTCTTTTACCAAAAAAAAAAATAAAAATTGATCAGTATGAACAACACCAAATCAATATGAACAACAACAAATCTCTAGAAGGCAGGTAAAGATTAGGCTCTCATTAGCAGAACATAAAATCATAAGGATTCAGGTCAGCAAAACATTTCAAAAGACAATTTGCTAAAAGAACCAAAAGACGTAGTCAAACCTCTCTCAAACACACTGTGAGCTGTCAGCCTGCCAGGGATTCAATAAGGCCCACAGAAAGAGGAAAGCCAGGTGGGCTTGGTGGCCACAAACAGGATCTCAGGGACATTCCCACTGCATGGGCTTTCCTCGCAAGAACAAACAGAAGCAGCTCAAATGTAGTAGGGGAATATTTAGGACAAAACAATAAAATAGGTAGAAATTCATCAGCAGGACCATATGGTATTTCTCCACAATTGCAAAGGAACAGCTAATTGTAGTGCACAACCTACCCCTTTAAAGGTGCTAAGGGGATAAAAAGGTAGATGTGAACTCAGTTTTGGAAAAGAAAATCAGAAAAGGTCCGGAGATATATAAACCTGTAATTCTGACTTGGTAACACTGACATGGGGAACTTATGATAAAGCCTAGAACTAAGAGACACTGGGCAAACATGATACAACTGGAAAAATATTATGACTTCTGTAGGAAGAAAATCTTAGCTCATATATCCACTGAGCTCCTTGGAAAGAGCCAGTGAGAACACAAATTGTGGTTATGCTGTCAATGCAGCATGCTTTTGTTTCCAAAGAGGTTTTGACAAGGCCCCTCCCAAAAGATTCCTAAATAAATAAAGCTCTTGTAGTAAAAAAGGAAGAGTGGGAACAAAGGGTTATTTTTTTTAATTTTTTTTTTTTAGAAAAAAGGAGATTTCCAGGGCAGTCCCACCAGCATCTATGTGCTCCATTTACTCATAAATCACCTGAAAAAAGTGAATAGCAGCATGACAGCATTTGTGGATGATACAAAATAGTTTAGGGCAATATAAACAAAGGCTGTCTGCAATGTGACAGAGACAGCTCGCAATCCAACACACATGGGATTTATCTTACCTAACCAAAGCATAGCTGTTAGAGAAACCAAGAAACACCTGAGGCTCATTTCATACTCAGTGGAGAGAAATAGGCACTTTTAAGGCTTGATTCCCCTGGTCTGTTTGGAGGAATCATAGCCCTGGAGATGCCTCTTTCTCTCTGCTGCCTATAATGGAGTCACATGGTGACTGGCTCAGATGACGTTTATCTACATTTAGTCTGATGAACAATCTCTGAGCAAGCAGGCAGTAAAATAACAGACAAAATTCAATGTCAATAAATGTAAAGTAATGAATATTGAGGGAAACAACTTTAACTAGACATATATAGCTTAATGGATTTTAAATTGGCTATTACTGTACAGAAAAGGGAACTAGGAGTTGCTGCTGGTAGGTTTGTGGCAAGCTCTCAGTTCACTGTTAACAGCGGTCAGAAGGACACACAGCTTTGTCAAGTGTCAGATATCTGGGGACATCAAGTGCTTAACGACACTTAGAACGGGTCAGGTGGGAGCTTTATTAACTATGATCGTAGGGAAAAAACATTTGGATGGCATTGCTTTCTCTGCTTCCCTGTGAACTGCCAAGTGAATGCAGAGACTGAGTCTATAGACTGTGTCAGTTTGTAGGAAAGGAATAAAAATCAAACCAGAAATGCAATGATGGTGTTGTGTAGATGGTGTGAAATTACCCTGCCTCACTGGTGACAGTTCAGGTCCTGTTATTTAAAAAATCCTTGAAGAAATGGTACAGGTGTAGGAGAAAGACCACGGGGATGGTCCAAAGGTGGGAACACCTTCCAAATGGAGAAATATTAAGTCAGCAGGACTCATTATGTGGGAAAAGACATTTAAGGTCAATAAAATCAGGAGTGGTGAGGGGAAGTTGCTTGGTTACTCACTCTGTTGCAATTCAGTGTTAGAACTGGCATGTCATCACAGGCACGTGGACAACAGCATCAGTCAGTTCCTAAAGTAGCGAAAGCCATGGAACACTGTACTGCACTGCAGCCAGCTCCCAGCAGGAGGGGTGTGGGTGGGAACATCAGGAGGAAGACCTTCAGGGAAAACTACAGAGAAAGCAAGCAGAGAGAGATGAGTTGTCACTCACCATATACCATGCAACTGGAGAGGCAGGGGACTCCTGAGAGAGGCTGTGCAGAGTGAAGGAGATACATAGACCTTAGAGGAGATACATAGACTTTAGAGAATAACTGCGTGTAATGGAAGATAAATCAAATAAACCTGGTTTCTTCATCCTCTAATAGCAGTGTCAAAGTAGAAAGACAGTATACTTGCCCGGCTGTCTAGTGTGAATCCCAGGAAGCATGTTCCTTTGATGGAGTAGAGTGTCCAGAGATACCTTTAACACAGGACCAGTGAGTAATCACCTGGGGCATCATCTAGGAGGAAAAGTTTAAAAGGGTCCTAGTAATGCACACTGAAATGGAAAATTGTGACAAAGGGTAGGAAACACTAAAAGACCTGTAGATCTAACAGACTGACCAGAACTGTGATCTTTCCATAGCAAATGACCTCTGAAAAACCCTGCAAAATTGGATTATGTTTTATATATAGCATACGTTATAGAAATACATATTTATATATAAATATAGAATATTTTAACAGTCTGAATATAGGCATTTGGGAAAATGTCTAAGCTGTTGATTGAGGACTGATTCTTAAGAACTGCCAAAACTGCAAATCTAACAACATGCAACAAAAAAACTGTGAATTAACAGTTTCCGTGTTGGAGACTTTCCAAACACAGTAAGACTATGAAAAATGTCAGAAGAAAAGTTAAAACCAAATGTAAATCATCTTCCAAGTCCTTCAGAATGGGTATGCAACAGCTTCATGCAAGAAAGTAGATGTATTTCCAGATGTTGCAACCACTTAGAAAAACATTGTATTCTGTCCTGCTTGAAAGAAAATAATAAAGCCAACTCAATATTCAACAGACCTGTACTAATGTGGGATTAAACATAATGTTTAAACCACAACCTTTGCAGAGACTGGAGAAATGCATACGTAATTCTTGCTGCAAAGAGGTGCAACCTTAATTTTCTTTATGGACCCTGTAGTACTTGTTCCCAGAGCAGGAGAGAAAGCAGAGGCTGGGCAGGGACAACAATGGTGGTGGCAATGGCTACGGTGGCTCCGTTTCTGCCTGGATCCCACCATACCATTGCTGACACTGAAACGTTCAGCACATCACAGGAATTTACCCAGCCCTGCATGGGAACACAGAGCACAAAGTCTCTGCAATTCTTATTTTTTTTTTGCCTCTTCTGTGTTCAGAAACTCATGCTGGATGATCTAAACCTTTGTGGTTAACAGCTTATTTAATAAAATATTGATTTCTTTTTTCTTCATGCTTTAGAAAATAGAATTTTCTAGCTGTTTGATTAAGTACTGTGGTTTCCTCAAACTATTTTCAAGGTCTAACTGAAAGTCTAAATCCTAAACTGATTGTTTCCTATTAAATTATATCCACATTTTCTACAAATCCTATAAAACCAAAGAATGCCTACCAAGGTCATCAATAAAGGAGAACACAACTTTCTGATTTCTCCAGCAGTACAGGTCCATCTACAGCTACACATGGAAAAGTGATCAAGTGTAGTTTTGAGAAGAAAATACCCTCACCAAAAAACAGAGGTGTAAAGAAATAAAATCTGTAATAGTTACTTGCTGAATATAACCAACCAAACTTAAAACTAAATTTTATGTATATCTCAAAAGAAAAAAAATAGCATGTGTAATTTGGATAACATAAAGTAAGTGCAATTAGTATGTAAAAGAAATGTGTACATTATTAACTTCTATTTAATGAATTATAAACTTAATATTAGAGATGAAGATGCACTATGAACTAAGGTATATTAACTTGATTTATCTCTTGAAAAAATTTGAAAACAGAAACCATCAATAATTTTTAACCATAAATTAATACAAGATTGTCTGCAGAGTTCTGAAATACAATTTCACTGAAATTAACCTGATGTTATAATACAAACATGGAATACAGACCTCTGTGGAGAACATTTTTCAAAATACCCATGGTATTCCTATTAGTATTCATCATCATGTAGTTAAAATAGAATAATATTAAAGAGTAACAGTACACATGAATTGTAACTCCACACTGATAAATTTTGAAATAAGGTATCATAATCTGAAATATTGCCTACAGAAGGCACATTTAAAATATTTGTCAGTTTCTTTCACTAGTAAATTTGCAATTTAATGGTTCACATGAAAATTTATTTTAAATCAAATTTTCCTTTTTTTTTTTTTGTCACATGAGTTCCCTAGAATAAATAGAGAAATTTTTTTCCTGAAAATTTCTGGAACTTTTCCATACCATATTAATTCTTTATACAGAGTATTAAAGAGACTGAATATATACACTGGAAGCCTTTCTGAACCAGGTTTTTTGGTTTGCCCAGTAAAAAATCTCACTGCATGGCAGTTTTAACTTTTAGCTTTAAAATTTCTGTCACTCAAGCAGGAATAAATGGTTTCTTGGTTAATAGAGATTGTGATGTTTGGCCATTTTTAAACGTTGTTTAAATTTGAGATAAGCATGTTCAGTGCACATAACTGCAATCATTTAAAAGTATGGTCTACACACTGATGCCAACTTAAATTAGCTGAGGATCTAGTCAGAAATATTATCCAGAACACTCACAGAAACCTTGAGCAGATTGCCTGTCTGCATATTTTCAGTATAGTCTGTAAGAGATTATGCTGGTCTAAGTCATAGGTAAATGTTGTTATCTCCTGCATTCTATCTGCTCTGGCAAAACTATTGCATTATGTTTTCCTCTTCTTAACTTTACACAATTAAGGCTTGTGGCCATTAGCAGAGAAGTCTGACAGATAAGAAGAAAAGGCCTAGTACATAACGGTATTAGAGAAAACTAAAACAATGTGCTAAATGGTTCAATCAAAAGAAAGTGAAAGATCTTCAAAGTATTGACACTACTACCAAAGGAAGCCCATCAACTTCATTAAGTACCTTCAGGTTGCTCCTTTTACTGTGGTGTGAAAACAGTTCAAAAAAGAACTATCTATCTGTGAAGTGTGCTACAGCAAAGCAGGTGGTAGAAAACAAAAGGCTTTATTTGTGGAAGAGAAAACATGAGTGTTGGAGTGTTGATTTAGAATCATCGAATCATAGATTGGTTTGGGTTGGAAAGGACTTCAATGATTACCTAGTTACAACCCCATTGCCATGGGCAGGGACATCTCCCTCTAGGCCAGACCGTTCAAAGCACCATCCAACCAGGTCTTGAACATTTCCAGGGATGGGGCATCCACAACTTCTCTGCACAACTTGTTCCAGTGCTTCACCATCCTTACAGTAAAGAATTTCTTCCTAACATCTAATTTAAACTTACTCTCTTTCAGTTTGAAGCCTTGTCCTAGCACTACAGTTCCTGATGAAGAGTCCCTCTCCAGCTTCCTTGTAGATCCCCTTCATATACTGGAAGGTTGCTATGAGGTCTCCATGCAACCTTGTCCCCTCCAGCCCGAACAGCCCCAACCTTACTCTACTATACTACATAGAAAAAAAAGGTTAAACAGTGTATGACTCTTTAAACTGAAAATTCAGAGGCTGTATATGACAAAGTTCCCCATTGGTTCTGTTCATCTACAAACTGCAAGTATGTGTCTGACAGCCAAGACTTCTGCTTAAACTCAAACCTGAGGAGATAGACATAAATATAATAAACTTGAGGAAACTTCCATAGGTTTTCCAAAGCCTGGCTAAAACCAAACATCACCCAGGAAAGAATCAATAGCTTTGCCTTGTTTTTCTTTCCTTTTTTAATCTTGATCACCATTGCTGGCCACTGTAAGCAAAAAACAAGACATTTTCCTGTCCCAGCTTTAATTAGAATAATGTCTTTATTTGGTGGGGTTTGTGTTTACAGGAGAGAGGATGAGAGGCAGGGAAAGGAGTTTGTTTTATAAGGACAACACATGCAGCTCTGAACTGAGTGACTAGATAAGTTACCCCCAAAGTCAGTCCTCTCCTGAGAATTAAAATTATTAGTGGACCTGGCTTGCTAATAAAAGGGTAAAATGCACCTTTGCCAGCTCCATAGGAAAAAAAATGGAAAGAAGATGCTTTGTCACATATGGAATAGTAAAGCCCCATACAGCAGTGGAGGGAGTTGTCGGGGAAGTTGGTCCAGGACATGCTGGTTCATCACCTCTGTGTGCTCAAACTCTGCCTTCAGAGCAAGAAATAATTTTCTGGCTCTGATTTGTACGACTACATACAGCTCCTGAGGTCACTAAAGCTGAGATACTGACTGCAACGAGGGTAATATTTTAAGATTGCCTTGTGCTTTGCAGGAGCCCTTACACAGAGGAAGGGTTGTGTCCTGGGCTAGTATGGCAAAGATGCTGCTCCTTGCCTCAGGCAGAGGCAAACGGTGGTAGAACAAAAGGCATAAGCCCAGCCCCTGAGGGTATGAGGTGGCCAGGCCCAGGCACTGCTCTAGCAGGATGCCCACAGCCCAGAGGGCAAACGCAAGCAGGCGCTGTGTGCAGGCACTAACACCCCAGTATCCCTGTCCTGCCTCTCCCTGACAATCTCTAGTTCTTCCTCCAAAGCTTCCCACCTGAATTCCTGAGTGGCACGGGTGACCTCCAAGGGGCAGTCACCTTGACATGGGATGAGGGGAGTCCTCTGCATACACAGAACTTGAAAGACGTTGGTGAAGGCCATTCCTGACATCTTTCACTCCCATTTCCAAATACAGCATCAGAGTCCCTCCTGTCTTTCCAGCTGATGAAATGTAGCTGTTGCAAAATGCTAGCTAACCCCTTTTACCAAATGGAGATAATCAAATAAAAATGAAAATCTACTTACTAAGGAAACACAGTTTCCAAAACACAGACTTTGGCTAGAGACTGTGTTTTGCTTAAGAGTCTGCCAGGAGATCTGTGGCCTGCTTTGTAAACAGTTCGCAAACTGGTGTTTCTGGGAGAGACACGTGGGAAGGGGATGAGAGACAGATGGACATATGAAATGCATCCCAAAGGAAGTTCAGGAAAAATAATGCTCAAGAGCAGCTTTTATGGGATCTAAGAAAACTCCATACAATGGAAAGAAAGTGAATGGGGAATTGTTGTTCCTTGTTTCCTATTACACAAGAGCTAGGGGATAGCCTCAACTCTAAGTGTAAGACAAACAAAAGGAAGCATTGTTTCAGCATCATATATAATTTAATTGTGTCATTTATTGCTACCAAAGTTATAATGAGCTATAAAGGAATTTAGATGAATTGATAAAAGATGGGATTACCAGGATTGTTTACCAGAGTGGTTTAGGTGCAATCAACAGCCCCACCAGTCCAAATCCAATGACTGCTGAAGATGAGATGGTGTCATGTTGTACCAGATGGTGTTCCACACAAGAGAATTCTTTATTTGTATTCTTTCTAAAACTCAAAACACAGGCATCCTACATTCAGCACCATCAGATTAAGCATTATGAGACAAAGTCATAATTTGACCTAATCGGTTGTTCTCATATTCCAGAAAACAATCCATGGATCTTTCAGGTGCTTTCTGACCTTTCAATGGCTGAAAATCTCATGCAATGAGCTAGAGTTTAAAATGGTTCATTCTTCTACTCTATTCCCTCCACTCTCTTCCTCTCTTTTCCTTCCTTTCTTGCTCCAATACATAAAATAGGCAAACAATCAAACTCAGAAATGTCTTGAAATATAGAGAAGGTCTGTTGAATGATAACTTTTAAGCCTTGCTCATATTTTTATCATTTCAATGCCCATTTAAACATTAAGAATGTTTTGCTTTGGAACAAGAGAAAAAGTCTGGACAGGGGTATCGGGTGGACTAAGCAGGCTGATGCTCCCCAGCAACTGCTATTCACTGACAAGAAAGAGCTTTTTGGGGACATTATAGTCGGTAGTATCCACAGCTGTAGACCACTCAATAGTGGGGTCAAAGATCCTGTGGGGAAAGACTAAGGAGCAAAGCACAGCACAGCCCCTGGCTTCCAGGTGAGCAGAGCTTGTTCAGGGAATTGCTAGATGGGATTCCATGGGGCAGCCCTGAATAATGCTTAGAACAGCTGGAAAGCCTTTAAGGACAGCACCCTCCAAGCACAGGCAGGGCACACTTTGATATTCAGGAAGACAGGTGGGTCTAACAGGAGCTGGCTTGGGGGACTCATGGCAGAGCCCCAGAACAGATGGGCAGCATACAGGAGGTGGAAGAAAGACAGACTACACAGGAGAAATTTAGAAATACTGCCTGGGCAATGGAAAACCAAAGCTCAGCTGGAATTAAGACTTGCAAGGGATATCAAGGACAAGAGCTTCAGTCATTACATTAATGATAAGAGGCTGAACAAGGAACAAGAGGGCCCACTGCTGCCTGAGTAAGCAAATTGTGACAGCACACACAGATAAGGGTGAAGTTCTCTGTGTCTTCTTTGGTGTAGTTTCCAGTTACAAGGTCTCTCAGTGTTCAAACGGAAGAACTGCCATCAGCGGATGAGAGCCAAGTCAGGGATTACTTATGAGAACTTCAACCATGCAAGTCCATGGGACCACATGGGCTACATCCAAGCTTGCTGCGAGAACTGGCTAATGCCCTTGCAAGGCTGCTCTCTATCATCTTTGAAAGGTCGTGGAGATCATTGTGGGGTCCCCAATAAATGGAGAAAATACAAGTGTTTCATTCATCTTCAAAAATGCACAAAGGACAACCCAGGGAACTGCAGACTGGTCAGCCCACTTTTGTTTCCTAAGCAAATCATTCAGTGAATCCTCTTGGAGTGCGCTTCTGGCACATAAAGGAGAAAAAGGTGACTGGAAACACTCCCGGGCTGCATTAGTTAACAGTTTGAGGGAAGGTATTCTCTAGATACCAGGCCAAGAACAACATGGACAAACTGGAGTAAGTTCAGCAGAGAGCCCCAGGCTGGGTCGGGGCTGGAGCACTTGCCCTGTGAAAAGAGGCTGAAGGAATCAGCCTGGTCAGCTTGGGAGAGGGGAAGCTTTGGGAGGACTCAATAGCAGCCCCATGGTACCTATGGGGAAGTTAGCAAGAAGACACATCTGGGCTCTTCATAGTGGTGCATGGCAGGAGAACAAGAGACAACAGGCATAATAAAAGACACTCAGGTTGCTTGAAAGGAAAGACTTTTCCCCTATCAGGCAGTGGAACAGGCTGCCCAGAAAGGCTGTGCAGTCTCCATCTCTGAAGGTTTTTAGGATCTAAATGGATAAAATCCCTGAGCAACCTGGTCTGGGCTCAGAGGTGAACCTGCTTTGAGCAGGTGATTTTAGACTAATTGATTTAGTTTTTCAAAGAAATACATTTTGATGTGTGATGATTACTTTTACTGTCCCAATATTTTAGCTATTAAACTTGAAGTCCTGCTGTGTAGCACTGCCAGCATTGAGTTTAATTGCTACTTACAGTTACAGCAATGTTTCTTGTTACTGGAGTCTCCTGCTAGGGCAGGAGATGCTGTCCTCTGCTTTTGTAAGACAAGGCAGAAATCCAGCAATTCAGGTTGATGGATCAGTGAAGATCAGGCACTACAAACCTTCAGCTTCGCAGTCATCTCACATACCACTCCTCTGAGGAGACAGTACAACACAGTCAGGCACAAAGACCCTCTCCAGGAGGCTTTTGGGGACAGCAGGAGTACTTCCTAGTATAAAAAGAGGGAGTGCTCTCACATTTAAGCTGTGGTGAGGGATCTGAGCCCTGTGCAAAGGAAGGGTGCATCTTCAGGTAAGACATGTCTCTTCTCAGGCTTGAGAGCTATGTATCATCTTTAAATAGCAAAGTTCTCCCTGGAAAGAAATGCATACAAGGTTCTTGTTTCAACTCTCCTATGCAAGTTTTTCTAGAATAGGGAAACATGTAAACCTTAGGTCATTCACAGGCTGGGAGTAAATTACTTCTATCTTATTTCATGTTTCTCAGACAATTTTATATTTTTTAATTATATGGAAATAAGAGCAATTAGCTTTTAGACTATTGTTACTTTCACATATTTCAGCCACCTATTTCCCATTCTTCTTTACAGGGCAGCTAACAGTTGATGTTTTGCCCAGATAGCTTTTAAGAACTGCAGTGCACAGAATACAAAATCGTATTTTCTTTTCACCTTTTCCCCACTCCTCCCATACCTGTTTTGCTTCTTTTCTTTCATACTCTTAGAGTTGTATGCATGTATGCATGGGATTAGTCTCTACAACATATCATTACTTAGCAAACAGATAGTGGACTGTTGCATTACAGATGCAGGTTGTTGGCACTGTCCTTTACATTCTTGAGATTTGTGACTAGGGACACTGGCAATGTTTTCCTGTTGCACTAAGCAACCTGTTAAAGGCTGACATCAGATACATGCAAGTTTCCATCTTCTTGCATAAGAAATGAGTTGCAAGAATCCACAAACTTCCCGGTAACTCATTGTACTAAAACCTAATGTTTAATACATAAAATTTTAATTGTGTGTTTGGATTTTTTTTTCCTGCAATGTTTTTTGATGTTCTAGCAAAAAAAAAAAAAAAAAAAAACCGAAAAAAACCGAGAAAACCTCAGAAGCACAAACTAGCTATAAAAAGCAGAGATGCCTTCTCCCTCTGGATGCCCCGAGCTGGGACTGCAGGGTGGTGCCAGGCAATGCCCAGTTGCCTGGCAATGTGCCAGGTGCAGCCTCAGTGCTACCAGGAAATGCAGTCTACAGCTTCCAGATTCTAGGTAGTAACTCCGCCCAGCTACCTTCTGCATTGACCTCGTGTCTTGGGAGGGACAAGCGAGATCAGAGATGTCTGTCCCGCACTTCCATGCACAGCACAAACACGCATTTGGACTTCAGACACCTTGGAGATGTGGTCTGTACAGCTGCAACACTGTGCTCCTCTCCATTGCAAACCTACAACTCCACAGGTCTGCCTTTCTCCACTGTGCCAGGCGGTATTTGACAAAAATACCTGCTTTTGTGCAGGATTAAGAATTGAAGCCAAACAGTACAGAAATCTTAAGAAAAAACTATCTTCAAAGTGAAGGATGGTGGAAAAATCATTAACAAATGTCACGTCAACAACCACATTTAGCCACAAACTTTGGTTGCATGAGCCTCTTCTTGGGCCAGGAAAGAAGACTATTGCAAGTATTTCTAATAAATTAATGTCATCTTGAAATTAAAAGATCACTGTTGTGGAACTTGATACCATTGTCTGGGAATCCATGGGGGTCTTGTGTACAGAAGGAAAAGTTACTTTACATTCTTCTGTGAAGCCATTAGGCATTATTAGTACCATCGAGTTTTTGGAAACTCTGGCACAGGGTAGATCTTTTGAGCATTACTAAGTCAAGACTGGAGTTATTGTCCAGGCTTTATGAGATTTCTAAATCCATAAAGCTAATTGTTTTTATATTTTCTCCTTTGTTTTTAATGCAACAGAATGAGGCTATGTGCCAATGAAATTATATTTGGTATTGAATAAATCTCAGCATCACTTAGCTTTTTTAAACGACAGAGGTTTGTTGATGGCTCATTTTGTGGTCCTGGTATTAAAGCATTTGTAGTCTCTCATTTCAAAGAGTTTTTCATAGTAATATGAAAACAGCTCTAGATATGATTTAGGCATCAGCCAAGATGTACCCAAGGGGTGCAATTATCACTTACTATATTAAAGCAAAAAGAGGTACCAAGATAAGTATTCTAGAAAAAGCATTGTTCTAAGTTTACTTCTATTTTTCCAGAGATACTCAGTAAACAACAAGAGGTGTGCAGAAAAAAGTGAGGTATTTTTCTGCACAGGTTTTATTCTTTAACTTTTGGAGTCATGACTAGTGGATGCAAGGTATCTCAGACCAAGAGGGATTTAAAATGTTCAATGGTTCGAGATATCTGACTGTAACAAATAATTTCCAATAAAACCAGGTTACACGGGGCTACCTGTGTATCCCTTTTCCTTGATACTTCCCTTCTTGTGAAGAATTGAAGAAAAAGTTCAGGGTGATGAGTGCTTGTACACTATTAATTTGTAAAAATAATACAGGCTATGGCATGCTTTATGTAGGTAAGTGCACTGTGACCTTTTTTTGGTTCCACTCTGCTCCCCACAGCTTGGAAGGGCCATGAAAGTACAGAAAACACATACAAACAGCATTAAAAGGCTAAGTTAGGTTAGACAGACAAAACTCAGTTTCTACAGTCTGCTAAAGAGAAGGCTCAGGAGAGACAAGATCATAGAACATAAACACCTTCAAAGAAAGGAGATTATTTGCATTACCAGAATATGACAAAACAAAAAGCAGAGGCTCCAAGCTAGAAAACATAAAGTGCAGTGGAGTAATTAAGTACTGAATGAAAACAGTGCCAATGAAGAAGGGGCCAAGAGGGACGAACACAGTCAGGAGAGAAGACCTAAACTGATAGAGGAGGAGAGGATTACAAACATAATTAATTAATTCAGCATTTAGGAAGCTGGAGAATTAGCAGTAGGCAAAAGCTATATCCTTCCTCCCTCTGTAGAGGTCCCCTCTGGGACCTGCTGCACACTGCCCACCAAGGCGAGACATCCTTGTCTTCAGTGATTGTCTCTGTGCTGGTGGCACTTGCCCAGGGAGAACCGATCTACCTAAGCAGGGCCACTCTGAGCCCACCCACACACTGCAACCAACTTCCATGAAAGTCTCACCCGCTCAACTGCCCCACAGGTGGAGGAGAGTTCTTGGCCTGATTTGAACACCCCAGGATTCAGGTTTTGATTTACATTCCTCCTCCATCCACTCACAACATGGGTTGCTTTTCCAAGGAGATGTGATCGAGCTTTTTCCTTTAACTTCCCAATCCTTTATGAGAGCTAAAGGCTTTTTATTAAAATGTGCTACATTAGCAGTATTTTCTTAGCTAATGTTTTAATGTCTTAAAACATTTTAAGATTCATGCTATTTTTTTTCCCTTTATGGAGAACTCCAGACGCACAAAAATTAATCTCCAATTTAAAGGAAGAAGGAAGCAGGTTTTGAAACAAATAATGACAGAAAAATAATTGCTTTTGAAAGACAAAGAAGAACGTCTAAATTATTCACAACACAGAGTCAGAAACAGTTATATGCCCACAACTGCCATATATCCTTTCTCCGAATGGAACAATGTCAAAACTGAAGAGGATTTCATTATCAAAATAATTTTCAACTTAAAATAATTGCTTATGCTAATTGGAGAAGCATTATGGTCAAACAACAAAACATCTTGGGAATATAAGAAGTGGAACATGGGTGCACGCAAGAGAATACGCCTTTCAGATACAGGTTAAAAATGGCCTTTTAGTTTAAGTTTTTTTAGTTAAGTCATTGGTTCCAAAGGAGACATAAGTTTAAAGTATTGCCGTGAATTAAAATATGCACTTGTGTTTTGGCTAAATAAAGAAAATTTCAAAAGATGGCAATTTATCCTACTCAAGAACTATTTCTAGAAAAGCAGTGCTTGATTAGTCCATATTTCAATCAAGTAAACAGAGGACAACCAATTCTATAAATAATATTGGGGTTTATGTGAGTAAAAATTAGCAGGATGTGATCTTTACAGTCTCAGTTGTTTTCAGATTAATTGGAATACATAATGAAAGTAATTAGACTCTGGTATTTTAGTGCATGTCTCAGTGTATTTTGGAAGGAGTCCAGTAACTTGTCTGTCTATATCTGATTTATAGAATAGTGATTTGTCATTTTAAATTGCTCCTTATGAGCAATAAGCATGGAGTATATATATAAATAGTAAATGTCTTTTGATATTTACCTTTCTGTGCCCCTTAAAAAGATGTCACTAAGAATAAAACATTGAAAATAATCCCTAGTGATTTACTGACAAGAAAGTCCCTTTGGAAGCTACAAAAAATGAAAACTAGTCTGTTATTCAATGGGCCTATATATACTGTAGACCACTCAGACCCTTTCCCATGACAGCCTGTGCTCCTTGTGCCCAGCGGGATGCAGCTGGCAGTGTCCTGGCTCACTGGGTGCACAGCTGGGCTCAAACATGCTTGGGCTGCATTCTGCATCACCCCAACAGCTCTAACTATGGCCAGTGCCACAGTAGACCAGTTTAGTTTTCACTGATTGGCATGATCATTTGCAACTTTTGCTATAGTTATGCTGAATTAGTTATTTTTAACTTGTTCGCGTTTTTTGTATCTGTCCCACATACCTTTATTAAAATAATTAGTTATTCAGATATTAGTTATCTATGTGTCAGACAATAGCGATGGGCACATTTTCTGGTGATAATTTTTGTCTTAAGATTTTTGTAAGAAGTATTCAGATGAAAGTTTTCAGAATACAGAAAAAGAGCTTGCTGAAATTGCTTCTGCAAATAAAATAAAGGACCCTCAATCCTGTTTCACAAAAATGAAGTTTTTGAAGTATGCTTTGCATTTAAAAATATGTTATTATACAAAAGAAATATTGATTGTAGTTAGTGAACTGACATATTGCTTCTGGTCATCATGTGTCTGACTTCCAAAAGTGCCTAGTAAAGCACTTCATTACCCTGAGGGATTCCAGAATTACTGCAGTAGGCCAGCTGTTTTGTCTCAGTCAAAATCAGCGCCAGTAGGATGCTAAGGCCCTTCTGACAAGCAGCCATACGTGCGAGAATATCATAATAAATATATACAGATATTCTTCAATTTTCAGATTCAGCTAATGTTTTTCTTGTCCATTTGCAAGTTTGTTAGTATACTGGAAGACAGAAACTTTTTTTTTCTGCTATTTTAACTCAGTCTTTCAGCTTTAGGTGAAATAACACAAATGAAGCAAATATTATGTTTGCATCTCACAACTAAAAATTCTACTGGAAGTAATTCAGGAAAGCTTCAACCAATACAGCAGAAATTGAAAAAGCTCCAAAGTTTTAAAAAAACCAACAAACCACAACACACAAAACAAACCCTCTTTTCTGAAGGACTTATACACCGTGAAGACTTATTCAATGCAATACATATTATTAGACAAAATGCACTTTTGAACTCATTAACATCTGAGAATAATAAGAGTGAATTTAGGCCCTAGAACAGACTGTCATTGCCATGAATATAAATAGCATTTTCAAAGACAACTGTATTTATTTTAAACTGACAAATTCCAATTTAAAGAAAAAAGGATGGCTTTTTTATGTTAGTAAGCATGAACGTAAACTCTGCCATTTATGGGTTGTACCTCAAGATTATAAATATTTTAATCGTAAGTGATAATATCTTCAAATCTGAAATGTACCCAATTCCACGCTGTCTGAGTAGATGATGTTATGTAGTTATAGTTACGTGTGTAGTGACAATAGCACTAGTCCAGCAGCAGCAGCAGCAATTATTACCTTAAGCGACACAGGGTAGGACACCAGAAGCAACAGGGCAGACTTCAGTGTTCAGATACACAAGCTACTCAACATCATTTCGATACTGTGTCAGGGCTGAGCATAAGTCATAATCAACTATTGTAGATTCATTATGATGACTCAGAGAAACAATATTACATTATAAATTCCAAGTAATATGTTTCTGTTACAAGTGGATGTGGTCTTGCTAAGTAAAATAGGCCTCTTTAAAAGTTGTTCCTTTGGGCTACAAAAGCTGCTGGAATCCTTAAAGATTAAGATTGCTGAAATGCAGTGCAAAGACCTCTAAAAGGCTTACAACTGAAGAAAAAAATGGGAAAACCAAGGAGATTTTTCTTTTAATATGTGACTTTGTTGTTGTCCTATCATAAGAACCTCGCTATCATCTAATTTTAGGGCTACAGGTTGGAGTGGGAGATCTGGGCATTCCAAGTGTGTAATAACATAGGTACAGGTCAGATGGGAGCTTTATTAACCATGATGACAGTGAGAGAACATTTGGACAGCATTGCCCCACTGTTCTCCCTTGCTTTGCCAAGTGATTGCAGCCTATAATATAGGTTGTGTCAGCAAATAAAAACAACCGGAGGAAAAAAAAGAGGTGAGAAAAAACAGTCATCTTGATGTTAACAAAGACAGGTATCCATCTCCATCAGTGACAGACTCCTTCAGTAGCTTGCTAGATGCCATAGGTCTGAGAAGGACTCACATAGTAAATAAGGTGAGGATGTGGAGGGATGGCTCTTGGTGGAGCCTGTATTACGAGGCAAACCCCGTGTCTCCTTCAGTCCACAGCGGGGAGGGGAAGCAAACACAGGCTGCCAGCTCCTAGTCGAAAGGACTGTTCTTTTAGTTAGGATAAACTTCTTAACCAGAACCCTCAAATCTCAAATATCAATAATTTTATTATCATATTCGTAAAACATGCCTCAGGATGTTGACTGTTATGGTTTTGTCATGTCCAATCAGCTCTGCATTATCAATCATATCAATCTGGCCTTTCTACTGTACCCCAACACATGCAGTTGGGGAATGAATGTGCTCGTAGTGAAAACCTGTTTTCTGCAATGTGCTGACATAATCTTCCCAGCCACAAGAAGTTCACTGGGTCACGTCTAGCAAGTGTAAGAAAAAGATTTCCTTGCTGCTGCTCTTCCTCACCCCCTCCCAATTACACATACCAACTATTCTGATGAATACCTCAGTACATAATAATGTCTTCCATGCTGTATTTTCCAACTTTTATGGACAGGTTTCCTAGCAGCAGGTTGTAATTGGAATCTGACTGTGAAATAAACAGGTACAAAATGACTGACAATTCCCCAAGATGTAAAAATAAGCACATTTTAACCCCATGCTGTTAAAAGAGTTCCTGCATGGATTCTACAAAGTACTGTCTTTACCTGAGGCTGCAGAAACACTTCAAAGATAAGGCCCTTTGGCTTTCTTTTTGAGGCCATGCTACCAGAATGATAAGCTTATAAAAGAAGTTATGGCATTGTTGCACTTGGGATTTCTATGAGCAAAGCCAAACCCCAGCCATTTGTACCATAATCACACACACTCCCCCTGTATAGTCTCTTTATAACTTATTTCCCCTAACAAGTGCACACTGGGTTTTTTATTTGTGACAGGACTCATTTTAATATGATATTACAGTCTGTGTCTTTCTCACTTCAAACACACTTAACTAAAATCAAACCAAAACAAAACAGTAAATACCTTACATGGGTTCTACAGCTGGAAGTTATCAGCTATGCAAATAACAGATAACATTATTCTTGCTCATTCCAGAAAGATGAATAAACTGAAAAATTTCATTACAGGCATTGTGTACCTTGTACATAACAGTAATTTCTGCTTTTTATTTTATCCTCCTATACTTCTGTATATGCTTTTAGCAGTGGTGTCTTCACACAAATACTACAGACTAGAGCTACTCAACCTCCCTACCCCCAAGTCTCAAATAAAAAAAAAAAAAAAAAATTAAAGCTCCTGAGTGTTCTTACCAGGTATTGTAACTCTGGCAAGAATTAGGGGTGGAGGTGATTTGCAATTCACAGTCTGGGAGAAGCAATTGCAGACTGAATGTCTAAGGCTCTTTGTAGTTAATGCTGCCAAACTCTTCACATTAGAAACCCTTCATTTCTGTAGTTCAAAACTCTTCCAGAATTTAACTGTTGGGGTTGAAATGTTCCATGTCTGTGTTCCAAGAGAGCATTAGCATAAATTGTCCAGTTGTTTTCAATAATAAAATCAGCAGAAAATATATTATTTGCCAATCATGCTATTTACCAGTGATTACTACAACAGTTTTGTCAATAATTTCTGGCAATATTATGACTTGAGGCAAGGAATTGAAATTTGGCATTGAATAGTCTTTGTTGTGCATCTATGTGTGCGGAGGGGTATAATGCTCAAATGTAGGCAATTTATAAATAATCCAGAAAATATCTGATTGGATATGCTTAGCAGCAGTTGATAAATAGTATTTCCAAGCATTCTGTCCTTGGTAAGCCTATTTTCTTTCTGACCCTGGGATAAAGGAGGCTAAGTCCAAACTGTCTCTGCAATTGCTCTTCCCAGATGTCCTGGCCCAGGACTCAGACAGGAAACCGAGGTGGAGGTTACACAAGGCGGCTTCATCGATGGGACCACTCCCTGTGTTTTCTAAGGGAAAGGCATCAGTCTCCTTTCCAGACCTTTTACCTAGCTAACCTCACAAAACCATTCCCCAAAGCATCCCGTTCTCCAAAGCATTCTTCCTCAGGCCCTTAGCTGCATGCTCAGATTGAGGAGAAGGCTGTGGTTGTCCTGCAGAAATGTGAAGCTCTCACACTCACATCTGACAGTGGGAAGGGCTGCACTATGAACTAATAAAGTCTGAGGAATAGTTGTCTGTTGTGTTCTTACTGTCCAAAATTTGTAGTTTATATTCCTCTGCTCCAGCTTATTATCTGAAAAATGTGACTAATAATACTCTTCATTTCAGCAAAGGAGTATGGCAAGAAGTTCATTACTGCTTGAGAAACAGCTGGGTACACTAATGATGAATATGAAACAAATCATCATCATCATCATCATGGCTA
>VZRE01009284.1:1043-11237 GCA_013396775.1 Cephalopterus ornatus
GCCGCGCTGCCAGGCGCCTGCCCGCACTCCTGCCCGCACCCCTGCCCGCACCTCCTGCCTGTCCTGCCTGCACTCCTGCCTGTGCCTCCTGCCCGTGACACGAGGTGGGTGGGCAGGGGAGAGTGGCTCTGAGTGCTGCATCCCAAAATTCAGCCTCTTCCTCCTTGGCAGAGGTGGGTGCGAGGGGAGATGCTGTGGGTGTGTTTGGCAGGTGTTTTGGGGGTCCCTCACCCACCGGCATCCCCTGTTGTCACCAGGGCCATTCCAGGCAGGTGGCAGCAGTGCAGGTGCTGCATGTTTGTGACCTGGGGACGCTGCAGGGCTTGGTGGTGGCATCCTCTCCCTAAAACTGCCCCTCTGACAGATCTCCTGTGTGGGGCACTGGGAGGAGGGCCGGATCCAGGACGCTTGGCCCTCACAGCCAGCACCTGGCACCTGGTGTGTCCATGCAAAGCTTGGCTGAGGCTGGATCCGGCCCTGTCTGGTCCTGAACCCTCCATCTTCCCCAGCAAGGACATTCCCTGGGGTGGCCACAGTGGGTGCTGCCATTTCTTTGCCTCCCTGGTTTGTTTTCCCAAATCCCAGCCGTAGGAACAACCTCTTGATTAAGTGTATTAATAGTTAAACTTTCAGCTCATAGCTTAAACTCACCAGACCACGAAAAGCTCCCTCCTTTACTCATGCTCTGGTGCTCAACTAAAATATTGCACTCAAAAGGCTTAGTTTTTTTTCTTTCCCCTTCCTTTTCCCCTGACTCGACTTTGACTCCTGGGAGCATGGGGGGGTCTTGTGGGACCCCCAGTTGCCATAGCTGCCCCTTGCAGCCACCCCTCTGCACAGAGCCCAGGAATAGAGAAGGGGAGGCCAGGTGTCCCCAAAGTGACCAGTGCTCTTGGAACTCATCCAGGCTGGGGAGGAGGATGGGAAACACCATCCCAGGAAGAGGGTGGCCCCCCACCCAGTTGGGGACACGGGAATGGATGGGCTGTGGTGGCCTGGGAAGGGCTGGAGATGCTGGCAGCAGCTGGTGTGTGGGAGTGGCTGTTTTCCTGCCAGGCAGGTGATGGGGCAGGAGGAAGGTGGGAGGTTCAACCACGCCAAGTGCAAGGGCCTGCACCTGCGTGGGGGCAGCCCCCAGTCCTGGCAGAGCCGGAGGGTGGGTGGCCTGGGAGCAGCCCTGAGAAGGACTGGGGGATGCTGTGGGTGACAGATGGGACATCAGCCGGCACTGTGTGCTCACAGCCCCGAGAGCAGAGTGTATCCCGGGCTGCACCACGCCAGTGTGGGCAGCAGGGTGAGGAGGGGGTGCTGCCCCTCTGCTCTGCTCTGGTGAGACCCCCCTGGGGCATCACATCCAGCTCTGGGGACCCCAGCACAGACAGACATGGGTCTGTTGGAGTGAGTCCATGGGAGGCCATGGGAATGGTCTGAGGGCTGGGACAGCTCTGCTCTGGAGACAGGCTGAGAGAGCTGGGGGTGGTCAGCCTGGAGAAGAGAAGGCTCTGGGGAGATCTTAGAGCCCCTTCCAGTTCCTTAAGGTGCTGCAAGAGAGCTGGGGAGGGACTTTGGACAAGGGATGGAGGGACAGGGCAAGGGATGAGGGTTTTAATCTGCAACAGGTCAGAGTTAATTCGGACATAGGAAGGAAAGAAATGTTTTATGCTGAGGGGGGTGAGACCCTGGCACAGGTTGCTCAGGGAAGCTGTGGCTGCCCCATCCCTGGAAATATCCAAGGCTGGGGCTTGGAGCAACCTGGTACCTGGAAGGTGTCCCTGCCCATGGCAGGGCATGGAATGAGATGAACTTTAAGGTCTCTTCCAACCGAAACCATTCTGTGACTCAGTGCAGGGGCAGTGGGGCAGGAGGGGCAGAAGTGAAGAGGTGTTGGAGCAAAGGGGTGGCTGGAGGAGGAACCACTTCCAGAGGTGGGCAGTGGAAAATCCCAGTCCAGGGGGGAGGAAACAGTGGGTTTCCTCCTGCTCAGCAGTGGCTCTGCTGTGGGGATCAGGTCTGCAGCAGCCTTTGCCTTCAGCAGAGGGACATGTCCTGGTGGGGAGGCTTTGCTCACTATGCTGCTCACTGGGGCAGCATTAGGGCATGTGGATGAGGAGCAGCCTGCATCCCTATTCGTATCTTGTGTCCCTTGGAACACCCGTGGGGCTGAAGCCCTGGGAGAGCTCCAGGGAAAGCCAGGCAGCAGGACAGTGTGACCCCAGTGAGTGGCTGAGGGTGACCCATGGGTCCCATTGCCTTTGGGAAAGTCCAAAGGGCATGTTTACCCTGCCACTGGCCCTCAGGTGCCTGACATCCACAGCCACAAAGCTTTTGGGTCTGTCAACATCTCCGTGCTGATGGTGTGCCCTGCCCCACAGTCTCTCCTTCTGGGGGGCTGGGGGGTGCATCCCTTACATCTTTGGAGTGATTTCATCCCTGCTTGTGTTGTCTCTTGGCTTTCAGGCAGGTGGAGTGTACTGATGGTCCAAGATGACAGCCCTTGCTGCACATGGGTGGCAGCCTGTGATTATGTGGATAAAAGGATTTTTGAGGTAGGAAGGTTTTCCAGAGGCTGCCTTGGTGTCCCTGGTTTCCACCATCCATCGTTATGGCATGGAAAAGGGACTGGACTAACGGATCTCAGGCTGTGGGCTCGCCTTGGGATGTGTGGATCTGGCTCAATGTCCTTGTCCTGGATTGCTTGTACCAAAGCATCTTCCATCACCTGAGCTTGGACATCCTTTGTGCCAGGAGGATGAAGACCTGTCACCTCCCCACAGTGATGGTGACAGTGTGGTGGCCTGGGAATGGGAGGGTGTGCGTCAGCCGTGACCCTGGAACTGGTGGCAAAGAATGAAAAAAAAAAAAAAAAAAATCTGTTTTCTGATTTTCCAAGCAGGATGTGCTTTTCCATCCCCACCCTCCCAGCTCAAAGAGGTGGGAGCTGGAAAAGGGCTCAGTTCACTGGCTCTGCCCTGTGGCAGTCCAGTGATACTTCACTGAGGGCTCCTGAGATGGGCTTCATCCCCAGGGTCTGATTGTCACCTGGGTGGTGGCAGGGCTGAGAACAGTGCTGTCCCGGCCTCGTTAGTGACTCCAGTGGGGTCTGGGTGGCTGCTGCCACCCATTAAACCCCCAGTTGACCCTGGCATAGGTTTGGTCAGCAGGTGCTGACCTCCCTGGGGATGGCCTGGGCTGGAGCAAGGGTTGGGTTTGTGCTGTGGTGTCATGAGATTGCGTATGTTCCCCTCTGGCCTCCTCTGGTGCTGCTGTCCCTGGCCACTTCTTGGTTTGTGGGTGGTTGCTCATGGTTGGAGGTGGCCCTGGCCTCGCCTTTGCAAACCTGCCTTGAGTTCATGGTCCAGCTCTTCATAGGAATATCTGGGCAATCTCTGTCTCCCACAGTCTTCCTTATGGAGTCCTCAGCTGTGCTCAAAAAAGGCAATGCAGGTCCTTCCACTAGAAAATACCAGGTTGTCTCCTGGTGTCCCCAAGGGTCTTGGTGTCATTGGTTCTCACTTCTTTTTGCTAGGACTTGCCCTTGTGGCTTTTGTGCCTCTTTATTGCCCTCAGAGACTGGATTTCGGAGCCCAGATCTGAATCTTGAGTCTTGTCCTTGCTTGAATGTCCTGAAGGCTGAGAAGTTCTCATGTGAACATCCCAACCCTGAAGGGTCCCAAGTGTTTGCTTTTACTCCTCTGTGCCCACTTGTCACTCAGAGGCAGGTTCCTGCTCTCCAGCCTCTTCTGGACCAGGAGCAGGAGCAGGGAGGACCATTGATGGCCAAGGAGTGTTGATGCTTTGGGGATGGCAAATGAGCTGTCCCCACAGATGATACCTGGAGGGTGTGTGGGACTCACAGAATGGCCTGGGTTGGAAGAGACCTTAAAGCTCATTTTGTTCCAACCCCCTGCCATGGGCAGGGACACCTTCCACTATCCCAGGTTGCTCCAAACCTCGTCCAACCTGGCCTTGGACACTTCCAGGGATGGGGCAGCCACAGCTTCTCTGGACAACCTGTGCCAGGGCCTCCCCACCCTCACAGGGAAGAATTTCTCCCCAGTATTCCATCTAACCCTGCCCTCTGTCAGTTTAAAACCCTTGCCCCTTGTCCTGTCATGGCAGGCCCCAGTAAAAAGTCTCTCTCTGACTTTCCTATCAGCCCCTGTTATGTGTTGAAAGGTCTTTCAGCAGGTCCAAATCTCACCTGGGCCCTGGCGAGATGATGGGTGGCAGTGGCTGGTGACCAGGATGTGGCAGTGGGTTGGGTTGTCCTTCTCCACTTTCCTCTCCTGCATCCCTGCCCTGTCCTGCTGGGATCACAGCAGAGAGGTACATCCCAGGTACATATTGCTCCTGGTGTCCCTGTGACCACTGAGATCACAGCAGGGAGTTACATATAGCTCCCAGGGTCCCGGGGAACACTGGGATCACAGCAGGGAGGTAGATCTCAGGCCCCCGTTGCTCCCGGGGTCCCTGTGGCTGCTCCCTGCCCTGCTCCCCGCTGCCAGCCGAGGACTTTTCCCCCAGTTCCCGCAGCGGGTGGGAGCGCTGGCCGAGGATCGCTGGCTGGGAGCGCTCCTCCTGCCCTCTGCTTTACCTTCTGCATCTCACTAATCTGATGACCGGAGGTATGCGAAGCATTTCAAATATGGCCTCGTTAGCTGGCTCCGGACAGAGCACGCAAGAGCCGTTTCTTCACAGTCCTATTCCAGCCGGCTGTTGCCGTTCCCTCCTCCCACGGGCATCCCGCTGCCATTGCTGGGATTGGCACAACTGGTTGAGCCCATCCTGCCCCGTTCCCTGTGTGTCCTGGATGTGTCCTGGTGGCTCTTTGGTGGGTGCGGTGATTTGGGAGCATCACTGGGTGTGTGGGTGAGGGGCAAGTACGTGCCAGTGCTGGGGAGCAGGGTGTCACCTCTGCCTGGGTGGGTGCCCAGCCCTCCCTCAGCACATCCAGCACCCAAGAAGGACCTGGAGGGGATCCCACAGCATGCGTGACAGCGGCTTTGGGGCTCCCAGGGAATCTGATAGGCATCAGGGTGGGGGTGTGGGATGGTGGGTGCTGGCTGGACACTGAACTGTGAGGGGGTTGTCCTTCCCCACCTTCCCCTCTGGCATCTGTGGGAAGCACCCAGTGCATGGAGTGAAACTGGGCGGCACAGTGCAAGTGTGGGCACAGGAAAGGGGGGACCCTGGGATCCCCAGCGAATGGGTGCTGTCCAAGAGGACTGCAGCCCACCTCCATCCGGCTCTCCGGGGTGGTCCTTGTACTGCTGTGCCCAGGAGAGTGCTGTGGCACCCACCTCGGGGTCCCATGTCTTTGTCCTTGGGGCATCCCATCCATCTCTCCATCCATGTCCATCTGTGCCTCCCCATCCTCCCCGTGCCCTGGTTGGCACAGGGGACTGCCCTCTGGAAGGGGCTCCGTTGCACCAGCACTGCTGTGCTTCTGCCTGACCCCAGCACCAGTTCTTGATGTCCCCAGCGTCCCCTGCCTCACCACGGTGACAGCTCGAGCCTGGCACCACCTCCCCATCCCGCTATTTAAAGCTGGGGCTGGGGGCAGAAAAATAAACGCGGAGGATGAAGATGATGATGATGGTGGCTTTGGCCGCCCTCGGGGACAGCTGGCCCCGCGTCGGCGTCCCCGGGGAGGGGATGCCGTGGCCTGGCACAGCCGGGCACAGGGCTGGGAGCTGGTCGCCAGGCGTTTGCGCTTTAATGCATCAGGACAGCTTGCAAATTCCAGGCTGGCGCGGCGAGGTGCCGGCCGCGGCCGAGCGTGCGCGCTGTCGCGGCGGGGGCCGCGCTGCCAGACCCGGTTAGCTCCCTTATCTCGCCCGCCGCCGCGGGGGGACGGGGGTCAGGGAAGGGCTGCTGGCAACCCCTGCCTCCCGCCCTGCCGGCGGGGTCTGCGCAGACCCCCGCTGCAGCAGAGGTGGGGTATGGTGGGGGCACAGCGGGAGGTTGGCGTGGGAAGGGCAGGTTTGTAGGGACCTCTGTCCCCCCGGCATCTGCAGGGACCCTGTCTCACCATCTGCAGGGAGCTCTGTGGCTCCTGTCCCCCCATCTGCAGGGATCCCTGTCCCCTCTGTCCCCCTCCTGTCTGCAAAACCCTTCTGCAAGGATCTCTGACCTGTCCTTCTGCAGAAACCCCTCTCCTCTCTGTCCCCCATCTGCAAGGGAACCCTGTCCACCTTGTCCCCTCCTCATCTGCAAAGTCCCCTGTCCCCCTTCTACAGAGCCCCCTGTTCCCTCATCTGTAGGGGCCCCTGTCCCCCTTCTGCAGGGACTCCTGTCCCTCCATTTTCAAAGCCCCATGCTCCTCCCTTCTTCAGGTAACCCTGTTCCCCCCTTCTGTGAGAACCCTGACCCTTCATCTTCAAGCCCTGTGTCCCCTAATCTACAGGGATCCCTGTCCCCCACATGCAGAGCCCTGTGTCCTGCCATCCACAGGGATCCGGGTTCCCTGCAATCCACAGGAACCCTTGTTCCCCCTCCCAGGCCTCCCTCTGCAGAGCCCTGGGGTGATTCCCAGTCCTGTCCCCCCAGCACCAACGATGACCTGGAGGTTGTTCAGGGACAGCCATCTGAATCCCAGGAGAGAGGGTGACCTGTCATCTCTACAAACTGGCAAACTGAGGCAGGGAATGCCACTGAATCCTTTCTAAGAAGCAGTTTCTCATCCTTTTCCTGAATATTTCCCAAATATCTGTCGAGCCAGGACCCTCAAGCTTTGTCCCCATCTCCCCTTTGCTGTGTTACCTCCCTCCTTCCCATCCTCTCATTCAAGTTACTTAAATAAAAAAAGCCTTTAAAAACATGTATTGCCACCTCGCTGGGAAGAACTGGAGTCACCTGGAGTGCTAATCCCGAGGCACCCTGGGGCTATGGGTGCTCCCCGGGGGTGGAGGAGGAGGGGGCCCTTTGTTTTGGGAAGGCGTGGGGGGATTAGCGGGAGGATTGGTAAATCTGACCCCAGGTAAAGATTAAGACCCAAAAAAAAAAAAGGAAAAACGTTGTTTTCTCCTCCGTGCTGATGCACCGTGAAGATTAAAACTGGGATGAATCCATGCAGCAGCCGGTTTGATTAGGGGGTGGGGGACGGCAGGGAGGGATGTGAGGATGGGGCAGGGAAGGGGGCTGTGTCCGGGGGTCTGGAGATGCCACAGCTGGGGGAAAATGGGTGAGCTGGATAAGAATGGGGGAGCTGTAGGAGAATGGGGGACCTGGAAGGCCAGTGGCCAGTCCCTGGGGGTCCCCAGGCTGCCTGTGGCTGCTGCTGGGGAGGGGATTTTTGGGGGGATAACCATATCCGTAACCACTGACAGCCTAATCCTGGAAATAGCTGGCACTGGGCTGTGTGTGGGCGGCTTCAGCAGCTCATCCCAAAGGCCGATAGGTTTATGGATAGGGCTGGAAAACACTCCAGCAGCAGGGAATAAGAGTCGTCCCCCGCCCCCCGCCAACAGCTGCCCCCTTTAGAAGAGGGATGTTCTCTTATCCCACTTGAGCTCACTGGTCTGCATCCCACAAACCATCCCAGCACGTGGCCACCTCCAAGGATAACCATCTTTTTCCAAGCCCCCCACCCTTCATGGCTCTGGGGCTGGGGGTGCTTCTAACAGAGCCCTGCGACTCTTGTCTCTCCTGGTGGTGACGCTCCCCTGGGAAGGGGGGCAAGGGGCTCCCCTCCAGGACACAGAGTGGGGGACATGTTCCCTCCCGCAGCTGAGGGCGGGAAGGGACTAACTTCCCTGCCATGGTGCTCCCGTGTCCCCTTGGTAAGGGAGGGGAGAGATGCTGAGACCAGGGGCAAAGGAAACTGGGGAGACCCCTCTGGGCTGTCTGGTTGTCCCGAAGGACCACATGACCAGTATGTGTACTGGGAGGAGACTGGAGTGGCCATCCCTGGGGTGGACTGTGGAGTGGCTGACCCTTCCACTGGGGATGAGGCTTTTTGGGAGGCTGAGCACTGCCTTGGGGGTCAGCAGCATTTTGGGGTGTTGAGCTCGAGGGGCTGAGCACCATTTTGGGAAGGTGAGAACCAGCCTGGTGGTCAAGCATCATTCTGGTTTGCGGGTCAAGCACTGTTTTGGGGGGTTGAGTGCTGTTTTGGGGGGCTGAGCACCATTTTGAGGGGCTGAGCACCAACTTGAGGGTCGTGCACTGTTTTGGGAGGCTGACCATCAGCATGAGGGTTGAGCACCACTTTGGGGGACTGAACCAGCTTGAGGATCAAGCATTGTTTTGGGGGCCTGAACCCCACTTTGGGGGCTGAGCTTTGACTTGGGAACCATTTTGTGGGGCTGAGGAGCAGCTCAGCAGCTGAACACTGGTTCAGGGGGCTGAGCACCATCTTGGGGGGTCAAGCACTGTTTTGGGGGGCTGAGCACGTCCTCAGGGGTTGAGCACTGATTTGGGGCTGAGCACTGTCTCATGGGCTGAGTGCTGGTTTAGGGGCTGAGCACCAGCCTGGGAGTTGAGCACCATTTTGGGGGTCAAGCACCAGTCCGAGGTGTTGAGGGGTTCAGAGCTGGCTTGGGAGGGCTGAGCACTGTTTTGGGACCAGTTAGGGCACCAAGCACCAGTTTGGGCGGCTGAGCACCATTTCAGGTTGAGCAGTGGTTTGGGGGGCTAAGCACTGGTTCTGGGGCTGAGCCCCAGTTTGAGGGGCTGGATCCTTCCTGAGAGGGCTAGGGGGCAAGCACCCCACTGAGGGTGTGCTCCTGTCTCACATCCTGTGCTAGAGGCTAGTGAGGCCAGTGTGGGGGTTGTTCCTGCTCTGTCTTTGCTCCCTGCCTTCATCACTGGGTGGCCTCGGGATGGGGAGTAGCTGAAAAGCTGGCTCTGGGTCCCTTCACTGCACTAAGTGTGTGGGCCCATCCCAGCCCTTTCCTGCCTCAGTTTCCCTCCTGCAGTGAAGCTCTTCAGGGGTCTCCCCTGCTGCCTCCTGCCCACAGCATTCCAGCTGCTCTTCCACTGCCATGGGCATCCCTTCCTGGACATGCAGAGATGGGAAAGGTCACCTTTGCCCCTCTGCGCAGTGGTTGGGTGCTGGTACCTTGGCATCCCTCTGAGTGTTCCTCTGGGGGCTCAGGTGTGGTGGGTGGCCTGGCAAACCTTTGCCCATCCAACTCCATGCCAGAGCCTGACCTGCCCTCCCAGTGGTCCTGGCAACCAGGAATCAAATTTACCAGGACCTTCTCCTGGGGTAGAGATGGCCCTCAAGCTGGTGCCCACATTGTGGTGCCTGTGTGGGAGGGTGTGTGTGTGTGGATGCAGGGGCCACTTTTCCCTGCCAGCTGAGCTGCTGCCATCGGAGCGGGGAGAATCCCAGGCCCCCCTCCTGCCAGTGGGTGGGGGACAGATCCAGACCAGGAGGTTCTGCATCACCCCAGCAGGGTCATGCCAGTGCTGTGTCCTCCCAGGCTTCCTGGGATGTGTTGGCACTGGGAGCTGGGCAGGGTGTGATGATGGTAGAAGGTCCTCTCATAGGAGAGGGATGCCAGTGTGGACACTGTTCTCTCCGAGTCACATGCTGGGGGACAAAATCACGCTCTTCCATCTGCTGTCTGGCTTTGCTGTGGAGTGCTGATGTTGGCTACACCCCCAGCTGCCCCCCCGCTGAGTTCTCTTAGGGGGTGACCACAGGGTGAGGGACCAGGGGTCTCCCTGTGTCCATCCCAGACTTGCCCAGGGACCCCATCCCAGAGCTGCAGTCAGTGCCCCATAGGGGGGAGCAGCTCCTGGGTCCCTTGGGAGCTGGTGCCCCCCACTCAGCCCCTCAGTCCCTGAGCACTCAGCACCATGTATTGGGTGGAAATAAGGAGAAACTTGGAAATCCAGGGTTGGAGAAGGGCCGGGAGCTGCCAGCAGAGTTTCAGGGTGTGGGTGAGTGCTGGGGAAGGTGGGCAGGGACACAGTGCCCCATGGCAGGATGGCTGGTACCCTGGGTGATGCCGAGAGCATCCCTCCGAGTATTCCCCTGGGAATCTGTGTGTGCGGGGGAAGGGCCAGGCACTCCAAAAGACACAGACCCTTTGTGCCTTCGAGGCTGAGACCGCCCCAAACTCATCCCATGGGTGAAAATAGCTGTGGGGCGCGGAGGATGCTTGGCTACATCCCTGCCCAGCTTCACTTCAGCCACATCCTGGCTGGGGGGAAGGGGGGAATGCCTTGCTCTGCAGGGACCCT
>VZRE01009284.1:13242-34123 GCA_013396775.1 Cephalopterus ornatus
TTTTTTTTGTCGGTAATACCGAGGCGGAAACAACATCCCTGCAAATCCATCTTGCTAAGGGAGGTGAAACCAAGCTGGGTAATCCGGTGGTAAGGACAGCGCTCCGACGGGTAATGCTGTCGTGCTCGCCTTGGAAGAGGAGATATTTTATATATTTATATATCAAGGAAAAAAAAAAAAGCCATATATGTGTTTGCACAGGCTTCTGCCTGTCACAGAGTGGTCCAACCACGCATCTTATCTCGTAAAGCCATATTTTGGCCCTTTTCCCCCCCCCCCAAGAAAGTGAATTTTAAGCACCGGGAGACAGTGATGGTTTCTTTGGAGCTGTTAGGATCTGCCATGTACAATAAATCTGTCTTAGTTTGTGGATTATTGGCCCAATAGACCGTAACAGCTCTGTCAGCCCCTCCTGGCGCGCTGTGTCCGGTGAGCTCAGCCTTTGGTGGGTTTTCCTGGTTTTTTTCTTATTTTTCAGCAGGAATTTGCTAAGGATTTTTCTATGCCATGTGCGTGTACAGCAGCTGATAGGGAATTCACAGGAGCTCAGTAGCGTGCTTAGGTTTTGGGGTTTTTTTTTTGCCTTTTTTTTAAAATATACTTCCCCTCTGGAAAAACCCAAAGGCGCAAAGTCCAGATGCCCAAAATAGGATGGAAAGGAGGGCAGAGCCATTGGTGCCAGGGGCTGCCTCCCCAAAACTTGTGCTGGTTGAGAGCGGGGATTTACTGAGTGGGGTTTTACTGCTTTCCAGTAGGGTTTTCCCTGGATGGCTGTTGTTCCCAGTCTCCTGTGCTTGATCCAAGTCTGGAAAAACAGGACTTCCCAGGCATGGCGTGGGATGGTGTGCTGGCCCCTCCAGCCTCACTGGGCCGAGTGGCACATGCTCCTATTACCCTCAGCCTGAATTTGAGGCTGGCTGGGGGGAACCTACATCTAGTCTTACCCCAGTGACAGCCCCACCACATCCTGCTGCATGGGCTCAGCATGGCCCTGGGTGAGGATGTGGGGTGAGATGTGGGGTGTAGGGCAGGATGTGGGGTACACGGTGATGATGGGGTGAGCAGCAGAGGGTGGGCGCAGGGTGCCAGAGTGGGGTTGCAGGCACAAGGCACAGCTGTGGGGTGCGGGTGTGGGGCACAGGTTGCAGGCGCACGGCATGGGGATGCAGGTGCCACACCGATGCCATGGGATTAGATCTGTGTAGGGCTGGGGGGGACACGCAACCACCTTTGTCCTGGAGGCCAGCAGGAGGAGGCTTGTGGGATTTGGGACGGTGTGAGAGCAGGCTGAGCGCTCTGCGCCGTCAGCGACGGCCCGTCCGGGAAGGGGCAGGCGGGGGCGGCCCCCGCCGTGCCAGGGACGGGCGGTGCCGCGGGGGGCTGCGGGCTGGGGATGCCTGTAAGTCCCCCCGGGCGCTGCTCTGGTCCCAGCAGCTCCATAATAAGCCCATTAAGAGCTCAGGGAGCCTTACACCTCGGGGGGCTGCAGCAGGGACTTGCACTGCTTCGGCTTAAACCCCTTGAGCGGTAGCAGGGGTGCCGCTGTGGGGAGATGAGGACGCCCGCAGGTCTCCTTTGGAGGCACCCATCCCGAATCCCTTGTGGGTGCCAGCTGCTTCCCTCGGGATAGTGAGGGCTGCAGCCCTGGCCACTGGGGTTTGGCTTTGTTGCATTGTTAAAATGCAGCATCGGGGTGAAAAGGTACATTTTTCCTCTGAAAAATCCTTAGGGAAAGATGTTCCCCCTCTTGGTGCTGCTGTTCAGAGTCACACTGTGTAGGAGAAAGGTGCAGGGAGGGCAAGTGGGTCCATCCAGGGTGCACGAGGATGGGGAACCTTGTCAGGAATTGCTGGGGAATTTTTCTACTCTTAACTCAGAGGTGCCGTATGGCAAAAGTGCCAGAAACTATGAAAGGAGGAAAAAAAAACCCCACAGATAGGTCTTAGTGAAACCTGTGGGATGGAAACAGCTTTGTCAGAACACCAAGGGAGATGTGGGCAGTCCCTAAAATTCCAGTGGCTCATCCCAGCCACAAGGACGGGTTTCCTTTCGACCAATCCACCACCTACAAGACCACATCCCCTGATGGTCCATCTTGCTGGGGGATGGAATCCGTCAGGGCTTCCTGCCCAGCTTGTCCCACAGCCTCTGCTCGTCCCACAGCCCCTTCTCATCCCCCAGCCTTGCTCAGGCTCATCCTCCACAGATCATGTCACTGAGGGCAAGGTGCAGGACCCCCAGGCAGGGGGAAGAGGGAGGAAGATGGGTTGGAGGAAGCAGCAGGTGGAGAAGAATGTCCATCATGGAAGCTGAGAGCAGTCAGTGGGATGGGTGCCCTGTGCTCTGGAGCTTCCCTCCCATCCCAAGGGCTTGCCAGTGCCACGGGAGGACCTGTCCAGAGATGGGGATGTGGGTGCTGGGTTTCAGGAGGGGTGAAAACTCTGACGGGATCAACCCCTTCTGCACAGGTGAGGGAAGACGGTTCCCTTGCAAGGGCCACCAAACCAGTAGGCAGGTCCCTGGAAGGAGGCTGAGGGCTCTGAACCCACCCTGGGCTGGCTGGGGAAGGAATGGACAAACACGTGGCAGGCACCAACCACAACCAGCTTGTTCCTTGTCATTCCAGCTCACCACCTTGTTGCTCAGCTTTTGGGGAAGTGAAGAAAGGCAGAAGTATTGACATCTAACTCTAGTTTTAGTGTAGCCCCTGAAAGCTTGGGGCCAGGAAGGACCAGTAAGCCCAGACAGATGATGACAACCTGTAATCAGTCCCCCTCAAACCACATTTCCAGTGGTATAAGCCCTTTCCAGCCCCCACCACGTGGTGTTTCCTTCATGCTCCAGCTTCCCCAGGCTCAGTCTTGTGGCTCTTCCCTATCTTCCTCTGTGTTGTGACAGCTTGTAGATAGGTTTTTCCATGGCTACTCTCCTCGAGGTGTGTCAGTTTAAACCCCTCACCCCTTGTCCTGTCAGGACAGGCTGTGGTGAGAAGTCTCTCTCCATCTTTCTTCCACGCCCCCTTCATGCATGGAATGGGCACACTGGGGTCTTGTGGCTGTGTGACACCCCCAGGGACAACCTAGGTGTTCTGTAGCAGTCCTGATGTCTTCTGCAGCCAAACTGGTATCTGACCAAAGAGAGAAGCTGGGCCTTGTTTGTACAACACCTCCTTGCTCTGCCACCCCATCAGTTTTCTGGGAGCAGTTTTCCGGGAACAGTTTTCCTAAAGACTCTTCCCAGGAGAAGATTGCCCAGGAGTGCTGTTTTTCCATCCTGCCATGTACAGGGAAGGAAGATGCCCTTCCTCTTGGGCTGATTCCTGAAGAAACATTAAGAACCAAGAAAGATACCCAAGAGGACATCTCCGAAGGGGAGCTTGGCTTGGGTCAGTCCATCGCCTGTGGCCTCGGGCACATTTGCCCATCCAAGAACAGGTGTGTGTTGGGTGCAGGTCCCTTCCAGCTGTGCTGCTGGTGGAAGGCAGACCTTCTGCCTTATGACATTTGATCATCACTGAAGTCAATGGCAGTGCCAAAGCTCCCTGATCCCCAAGACATGTTGCAAACCCTCCCTCTGGCTCCGCTCTCCTGGAGGATGAGGTGCTGTTTGCTCCCTGGGATCCCATAGGTACCGAAGGGAGGAGCACCACCTTCCTCTTGATCCTGGGATGATCCAGTTTGCCCGTTGCTTTGGGTTCTGCATTACCATGGTTTCCTTGACTGCCTTGCCCTTGAGCTTGCCTTGGCAGATCCAGGCCTAGTGCTGTGACTGTCCCTCATGGAAAAGCTCAAGGAGGGGAGAAAGATAGGAGTGCAGGAGTCCTGGGGACCAGTGAAATCAGTGTCTGAGGTGTTCCCTAGGGTGAAGGAAAATGGTGGAACACCTGCCAGGAATCACCAGTGCTGGAGGTGTCGGCAGCAAGTGTCCCTGTCCTCTGGCACCTGCTGGCCTGGGCAGCACCCTTCCCTCTGCCCAGGGCTCCAGCTCCATCCTCTTGCTTGGCATCTTCCAATCTGCTTGCCTGTGCTGCCTGCAGTTGTCCTGGGCTCCCTGGTTCCATCCCCACTGCCTCCAGCAGGATCTGGCTTGGAGCTGGGGTCACCTGTGAAGTCTCAGGGAGTGGGAAGTGCTTGGGGCACACAGCAGTGAGATTGGGCAATGCTTGTGTCTGANGATTTAAAATGGAAAAAAAAAAAAAAAAGGGATTGCTCTTTTCCAGTTCCTGCATTTCCTGAGAGCAGCCTAGCTCCTAGCTTATCTTCAGACAGCCTCAGGGGTATTCCCTTGGAGTTTGGGAGTTTAATCAGGCATTGCTGGGGCATGTGAACTCTGCGGCGAGTCGCCGTTCCCAGGGAGGGGAGCGCCTCTCGCAGATATTTGGGTTGGCGTGCCTGGGCTGGGGGCTGGGCTGGCTGGGAACGCGCTGCTGCTTTTCCTGGGGATGCGACTGGGAATGGCCGGGGGCGGGGGGGTGGTGACGACCTGCGTGGCCGGAGGGGGGGATTGCAGGCAGGATGCTGGCAGCAGCCGCGGGCAGGGTGGAGGCCCTTGGACACTCCTGTGGCAGGGCTGGCTGGGCTTCACCACGCTAGTTTGCACCTTTCATCCCTCCACCCCTGCCTCTGCCACCTGCCTCTTTTCTTTCCAAACCCATGGGTTCTTCCTTGTAGCATCCTAGGCAAGAGCTGCTGGTCCCCACCATCAATCCTGATCCCCAGGCACCCTCCTCCTGGCCTACCTGGCCCTAATCTGACCAGTGAACTGGGCAGAGAATCAGGATCCCGGTGAAAATGCCTGACGCCGGGTTCTGCCTCGCCGGTGGAATCGAGGGCTTTGTTGCTGGCTCTTTCGCAGGCAGGGTTTCTTTTTTTGGGGGCTGGATATATTTCTGGCAAGTAAAATGACGGATGCTCTGTTTCGTTTCCAGTGGCAGCGTTTCAGATTCCTTGCTCCAGGGCAGGAGCCGAGCGAACTCCGATTCCAGAGCAGCTCTGGTACCTTGGCAGCTTAAAGGCCACGGGGTTTGTTTGAATGACAAGCGGTGCCGAGCATGGGGAAAGCTCGGGAGAGGCAGTTCTGTGCTCATGCCCTCCATCTCTTGCAGGGGAGAGAGCCCACAGAGGCAGGGGAGGCAGCTTTACATTATCTTTCCACTCCGCAGGCAAAAACTGGGGGGTGGTGGAAAGACAACATGGAGAAGGATAGTGAGCCCTGCCTTGTGGGGGTGCTCCCTGTGTCGCTGCCAGGGAGATGGGGAGAGGCACAAAGTCTTGAGGCAAGGCTTGTGTCTTCTCCCCAGGAGCATCCTCTTGGATGCTCTTATCCCAGCTCTGCCTGTGCCTCCCCTCATACCCGGCTCGGAAGAATAGAGTCATGGAATCATGGAACGGTTTGGGTTGGAAGGGACCTTAAAGCTCATCTTGTTCCATCCCCCTGCCATGGGCAGGGATACATTCCACCAGACCAGGTTGCTCCAAGCCCCTTCCAACATGGCCTTGGACACTTCCAGGGATGGGGCAGCCACAGCTTCTCTGGGCAACCTGTGCCAGGGCCTCACCAGTGCCTCCAGAGCGATCCAGGTGCAGATCCCAGTGGCGGGCTGAGCTGCATCCCACAGCGTTGGTGAGCCCAAACCATTGAGGAGGATGGGACCTGCTGGCAGGGCTGGCCTGCTACTGGGATTCTGCAGTGCTGGCAATGAAGCATGAGGGATGGGGGTCCACAACCTGGGCAGGTGAGGGTAGGTTAGGGATCTGCCTTCCTGAGGTTCCTCAGCTTTTTTTTGTCTGGATGGACCTGAGACACCTGTGGGTCTGCAAGCAGGGCTTGACATGGTGCTGGTCATGCACAGGGTTTGCCTGTCCCTCACAGAGCTCCCCTGTGCTTGCTTTTGGTGCTGGAAAGAACCCTGATCCTTGCCTGCCCCCCAAAGCCCACACCCCAAAACCTCTCAAGCCTCTCTGGCCCACTGGGCTTACTGGAAGCGATTCTCCTCAGCATCAGGGGGAATGGGATTCCTGGGCTGGCCAGCCCCATCACTGTGGTGAGTTTTGGCTGTGCTCAGCAAGGCTGTGGGGATGGGAGGAGATCCACCCAGGCTCCCTGAGGGCTATGGGGTGCCCCACTGCCCCCTCCCAGAGCTGAGCTGGTTCTTCCCCTGCCAAGCCCTGACCAAGCAGCCTTCCTCCTCCCCTTTTCTCTTCTTCCTCCTGTTTCCCTCCTGCCAGCGAGGCCAAGCAAAACGTGGAGCTGACCAAAAATAACAACCGCCGGCAGATCCAGACAATGGATAAACCCCCGGTGAGGGCGAGGGCGACCCGAATCCTCCCAGAGGAAGACGGGATTATTCGCCGTCCTCTTAGACATCTGTCAATAGCTGCCGTCTGCGGACCCCGGCGGCTTTCCGACGGGGCCGTCGCCTCCCCGGTGGGAAAAGTGGTTCTTCCAAAGTGGTTGCCTTCCAGAGTGGGGATCATAGTGGCTTGGGATCTCATTACTAAGCACCACGAGGTCCTCACCACCCATTAATGGTCAGGCTCAAATGCACTGAGCTGGCCCCAGCACTCTCAAGTGGTGACCCTGACACAGGTGCTGTCATGGGTGCACTGGCCCTTCCCACCGCTGGCTTTCCTGGGATCCGAAGCAGCCCTTTGGTTTGTGCTCTGATACCATGGAGCTGCCTGATGGCATGTGGAGGGATGAGATTTTGAGAGGGCTGGGAGCGCAAGGGGATGTCTCCAAGCTGGAGCTGTTCTTGGAGGTGGCACTGATGGATTTGGGCACTACCGGAGGTGACACTTGGAGGTGGCACGAATAGATTTGAGCACTGCTGGTGGTGGCACTTGGGGATGGCACTAATGTATTTGGGCACGATTGGAGGTGGCACAAATAGGTTTGGGCACCATTGGAGCTGGCACTTGGAGGTGGCAGGAATAGATTGGAGCACCATTGGAGGTGGCACTTGGAGGTGGCACTAATGGCTTTGGGGCTCTTCGCCCTCCAGTACTGCCATGTGACTGTGCCTACAACTTTTTTCCTTATTTTTAATTAACTCCTCATGGCTCTGCACCTTCCAGTGGGTCTCTCCATGACCTGGTTGTGGGTCAGACACCCAGTAATTGATGCTGTAATCACCCCATCTGTTAATGGAGCAATTCACACATCTTAGCTTGGCCTGGGCGGGCTGCCTGTGGGTCTCCCCAGGGCAAAGGCATCCCTGGGCCCACCCCAGCTCCTTCAGGGTCCTGCCGGGATGCTCGTTGTTCCTGGAATCTGCCACTGGGCAGCGCCTGCCCCACCCACCTGTCCCCAAGGCCCTGGGGTCATCCCGCCTGATCCCCCGAACTTCACAGCCCTGAATCACCATGGTGGTGGGGAGAACACCGGGAACTCTTTGGATCAAAGAGCTGGAGTCCCTCCAGGAGGGTCTTGAGGGGGGCTTTGCAGAGGACAGGGGGGGTTCTGCTGGGCTGGGATTGATGGCGCATCTCCGGGGTGATGCCAAGCCGGGGGGAGTGGGCGAGCGGCAGAGCCGTGCCACGGCGCGTGAATGTCAGATGCTGCTTGGCTGCGAGCTGGGCTCGTGTGAGAGCAGATCTGTTCAATCCCATTTGGAGAAGGGGGGAGAGGCGGGGAGGTGGGGAGGGGGGGGGCCCTTCCCCAGGCTCAATCTGGTAGGTTTTAGTTACAGTCGTTTTAGGATTTGGGCAGCGAATTGGTGCAGCTTTGGCACAGGGGGGGATGGATGAGCACCGAGGCTGCCAAGCCTCCCTCATCCCCCGGAATTGGGGAAGGGGGGGGTCGCGCAGGTGGGCGCAGCCCCCGGGCTGAGCCGTCACCCGGCTCTCTGGGCAGCAGCTGGGCGAGCGGAGGAGGGGAGGAGGTGCCTGGCGTTGTCCGCAGGGCACCCGCAGCCCTGCAATGCTCGGGTGGACGCTTCAAATCGCGTTATCTCCATAACCGCCCAGCTCTGGCCGCTCCGAGTGGCAGCGGAGATAAGTGGATTTCCAGGGAGCGCCTGGTCGTCTGACATTTAAGACTCCTTAATCCGTAACCACCACCCCGCGGAGGCAGGACGCAGCCACGTTTCCCAGTCGGGGCAGCCCCAGGCACAGGTTGGTCCCCACAGTGGTGGCTCCAGCTGTGCCAGGACGACAGGGTGATGTTCAAGGATGTGCATGGAGGCAGCGGTGTCCCTGGGGACATCCTCATCCTCCCCTCAGCGGTAACCTCCTTGGAAGTCCAGGGCACATCGTGGGTAGGCTCTGGGGTGTTTGCCGTGCTGGTGGATTGAGGAGGTCACTGCAGCCCTGGAGTTACACGGGAAAAGCCACAATCCATGGGGAATAATATGCCCTTGCTGGATCCCTGGCGTAGGGAGCCTATCTGGGGAGGTGGCATCACTTCCTGCCTTCTCAGTAGGATGCAGCATGGCCTCACCACACTGTCCCTAAGGATGCACCTGGCAGGACACATCCTGGTCCTCGCTGTGTGTGCGTCCGGAGCCGCTCCTGGGGGGCACCACCGGGGCTGAGCAGCTGCCTGCAAGGAGGAGACGGGTGAAAGCCACTCTGTGCACCATGATGACTCGCCATCTGCTTCCAGGGCGAACTCCAGATGCTGGATTTAATCTTCCATAGCCTTTTTAATTCAGGAGTTGGCTTCTTAACGTCCCTCAGTGCCACCTCGGCAGCAGAGACGAGCAGAGCGGCTGCCACAACTGGCCCTCCAAAGGATGTTCTGGAGCACGGGAGATGAACTATCTCCGTGTGAGTTGCCCATCTGGTGACCTGTCATACCTCGACCCGTCATACCTCCGACTCCTTAAGCTGCCAGGGTGAGCCTGAGGACTCACAGCACTGCCCAAACCTCCCCTAGGCCTGGGAGTCCTCTCTTGATGTCTGGAGAAAAGGTGGTGGGTGACGGTAACTTCCGTGGCACATCCAGCAGTGGATCATCCGGCTGGACTAGTTTTCGGGAGGATGAACTCGAAGAGCAGAGCTTGAGGGCTGTTGGGTTGACAGAGGTGATGGCTTCCAAACAACATCCTTGTCTTTGCCTCTGGGTGTTCCTGGTTATCAGGCACTGTGTTCTCCCTGGATGGGTGTCCTGCAGGGATATTCAGCCTTGGGAGATCACAGATTGATTTCTCGCTTGGTTCTCCTGCTGTGGGACATGTGCCTACAGTCAGGGCCTGTTTCAGTTGGCCTGTGTCACTTGGTGCAGAGAGCAGCAGGTTTGACCTTGCTGTGGAAAAGGGGCACCTGGAGCTGAGTCAGGTGTTGTGGTGCTGGTGTCAGAGCTGCTTTGAACCTTGTTCTGGTGGTGCTTGTTTTCCTGAGCCTTTGACCCAGGTTGCAGCAGGACCATCTGACCTGTGACGCTGCTGCATTGTGGTCCTGCTCTACCCGCTGGGTGTCTCATCCCAGGGTGTGTTTCAGACACCACGATGCCTCCAGGGTGTCTTGTCTCCCCATACATTGCTCCCACCATGGACTCATGCTCCTGGCCATCCCAAGGTCCTGTCAGCTGTTGACCAGGGTGGCTGAGGAGCACAGGAACCACCTCTAGCACTGCAAGGGGAAGGTATCTCCCACTGCAGCCTCCCTAGACCGTCACTTGGGATGCTTTGGAGAGTGGCACATGCTGGTGGAGGGCACCCTACTTCAGTCTGTCCATGGCATGTCTGAGTCTGTCCATCCGTCTGTCCATCCCTCCAACACCAGGGAGTGATGGTGGTGGTGGAGGGAGGTGGGGGCCATGCTGGGCTAGCGGCTGCACGGCAAGGGGGAGAAGTGTGGACAAAAACCTGGAGGAGGGGACAATTACAGCCTTTCTCCAGGCTGAAAAGACGCCGGGGTCCCTTCCGTCCTCGTCCTCCGTCTGCTGAGGGCAGACAAAGCCACCACCCTTGGTGCCCACCCAGCGCCCAAGGATTAGAAAAAAAGGCGAATTTTGATTTTCTCCCTTTGTTTCCGGGGCCCGGGAGCAGCTCGGCTTTAGCTTTGCTGCTTTCTTCTCCCTGTACGCTGTGTCCGTGCACGGCTGACCAACCAGCGGCTTTTTCCGGGAGGAGGGTGATTTATTTAAAATTAAAGGAAAGCAGAAGTTCTCTCTTGAAGATGAGACTTTTTAGGTCGGCGGGAGCTGATGGCTTTCCAGCCATGCAGCAAAAACACTGGGGAGCTGGCTGGAATTTGCAACTTCTCATTTTTTTAGGAGAAGCAAAGCTTCTCTCCTGCTCCCCACTGACAGTGAATGGTGCCTGCAACTGGGGGAACTCTCAGTCCATTGGCTGGCAGGGGTTTCTCCGGGTGCTGGACCACCAGAGATGATCCTTTTGCAACCTTTATTTATTTTGGAGTTGTTAGGACTGTTGCAGCACAGTCCCGTGTGTGGTGTGCAGGGGAGCCCCAAGGCAAAGGAAGGGGGATGCAGGCGGGTGTGGTGCTGAGTGCTGGGGGAAGATCCAGGCAGAGAAGAATCCCACTTTTTCCCTGCAGGACCAAGCGAGAGCATGGCTGCCCTGCCCCATCTGACCATCCCAGGCTGGTGGGAGGCAAGTCTTTGGGGTGACCCTTGGAAGTCATGGAATGGTTTGGGTTTGAAAGGACCTTAAAGACCATCGTGTTCCAGCCCCATGCCATGGGCAGGGACACCTTCCACTAGCCCAAGTTGCTCCAAGCCCCATCCAGACTGGCCTTTGACACTTCCAGGGATGGGGCATCCACAGCTTCTCTGGGCACAGGTTGCTGTCCCTCACCCTGGGACACCCAGCTTTCAGGCCCTGTGGGCACAGCCTGGACCTGGCAGGGTGGTTCATTGCAGGGCAGGAGCAGTGTCCTGTTCCCACTGGGAACCCCCTGAGTGTGGGTTGGGGCCTCCTGACCTTGGTGGTGTCCCCTTGAACCCTGGCGTCCCTCCAGGCCGCTAAGCTGCCCCGTGCAAAGACCCGGGCGAGGGAGCCCATCACGTGCCCCTTTAATGCCGCGGCCGGGACTAAGCACCTTCTGACAGGGACCCAGATGACGCTGCCCGGCGCCTTCCCCAGGGATGGGGGCCGGAAAAGGGGCAGGAACGGGAAGGGGAGGGGGGGGCCCTCCCTGTCTTTACTCGGGTCAATCATAAAGAAGGGATTAAGATCATTAATTCCTCCCCCCGCTGCAATTAACGACGGGGCCGGGCAGCGGCTGGCGAGGAGCGGAGACGTCTGCTGTGCTGGGTGGTCCCGCGGTGTCAGAGTCGAGGGGATCCCCTTTTTGTGAGAACTAGGCGGGCACCCCCCAGCAAGCGGGTCCTGGGGTCCCTGGAGGGGACAGTGTGGGGACAGCTCCATCCCAGCTGGCACAGCCGCGGTGTCCGGCGCCTGCCACCGCGGTGGCCCCGGGAGCCAGAGGGCAACGCCGGGTGGTTGCAGATGGTGGGAGCTGGTGCAGGCAAAGCGGCAGCCGGGACAATGGCGGGATTGTGCAGTGGTGCCGCTGGCACAGCTCGGCACGGCTCGGTGCAGCACCCCATGCCAACAGCGGGCACTGCCTCGCGCCTCTGGGGCTGAGGGGGGCCACGGCGCTGTGTCCCCCGTGTCTCCGGGGGTGCTGGGTGTTGCACCAGGTGGGCTGGGGTGCTCTTGTCCCACAGTGCCACCCACCGCAGCCGTGGGTGCTCAGGGGAGCCCTGCACCAGGCTCTGCATCCATCGCCCCGGTTGGGGGGGCTGTGAGTGAGGGGCTCAGAGCTGCAGGCACGCGATCCGTGTGGCGTGGTGGGCTGGCTGGCAGGTCTGGCTGGCTGCAGAGGAAGATGGGAGCTGGTGGAGACGGTGACCATGCCGTGGTTTCAGCTGGTGTCCTGTCCACTTTCAGCACCTGGACCCCACCCCGTGGGGCTGTGGGGACTCTTCGGTGTGGCATCAAGCCCTACGTCGGCACAACTCGGCTCTTTGCCAGGGTGATGCAAAGCGTGCTCCAGGTTGTGGCTGGAGACCCTCCACAGCTCCCTTGCAGCCACAGGGCGAGCAGGCAGGGTGACAAATCCGGGGCCGATCCTAGCGGGCGCTTGGCTCCCAGCTCGGCGCAGAGCCGGGCGGAAGAGGCGCAGGGCCGCAGGAAAGGCGGCCGCGGGCAGGCGTGAGATAACACCCCCGGGCGCTTTATCTCACATCCTCCCGTCCGGTGCTTTTCCTGCTGCGCTCCCCGCTCCGGCCCCAGCGCCCCGTGCTTTCGGCACTGAGGTGTAACCCGTCCTAAGGTCTCCAGGGGCGGGTCCCCCACCTCCCTGGCAGAGGGGACGGGTGATTCAGCTGCCCGGCAGGAGTCCGCCCACGCTCTCAGTCCCCTTCACTCATTTGGGGTGCACCCCACCTAGCCGCCACCCAGCATCCCCCTGTCTGGCGTGGAGCTGGGGAAGGGCAGCCCGTCCTGCCGCCGCAGCCCTCCCTCCCCACGTGGCCTGGCGAGCTCCCGGCTGGCGCCCAAGCCCTTCATCGATCCGCGCTGCATCTTAAATCCCGCAGCAGCTGAAGCAAGCGGTTTTCAGCGCCAGGGCGGGGGGGTTTCTCCGTGGGCGAGCCGGCTCTGGCACCGGAGTGAGACACCAGGGCTGCTTCCGCAGCCGGTACCGCGGTGGTTGGCGCAGGGACCTTGCCCCCATCAGTGTTTTAACGAGCTGTGTCCGTGGGAAAGGGTCCTGGGCTGTTACGGGGTTCCTGGGATTGTACTGGAAATGGGGACCCGAAGGGTGATGGATAAGCAGGAGTGGGGTGTGAGGGGCGCAGAGATCCTCCTGGCTCTGCTGCATCACCCCTGCGCAAGAGTGAGGGTCGCAGCAGAGCCAGCCACACATAGCCACATCCCTGCCTGGACTCCAGAGAGGAGGCTGCCGGGTTCAGGATGGAGGGATGGGGTAGCGGAGGGGCCTCCTCCCAGTGCCGCCCTCCCCCAGCTGCCGCCGGGGTGGGGACGCGGGTTCCTGCTCCACTAAGCCCTGCAGCTTTTCTCCTCTAAAGCCTGATTACTTGGCGGTGCCTGTGCGTGCGTGTGTGCTCGGGAGGGAGGAGGAGGAGGAATTTCACAACAACAAGTGTTTGCAGCCACACTGGGCCCAGCTGCCTGCAAGTTGCCCCGGGGACAGTGGCATAGCGTCCGTTCCGGGAAGGCTTTGCCTGTCACCGCGGAGCCCGGGGCTCCTCCGCAGCGGCCGGGCATGTGGGCTGGGCACACCAGGGCATGGCAGGAGGTCAGCGCTGGGGCTTGGAGGTGCATGCTGTGGCTCCCTATGGGGTTGAAGGTGGATGCTGTGGCTCTTCATGGGGCTTGGAGGTGGATTCTGCAGCTCCCTGTGGGGTTGAAGGTGGATGCTGTGACTCTTCATGGAGCTTGGAGGTGGATTCTGCAGCTCCCTGTGGGGTTGAAGGTGGATGCTGTGGCTTTTCATGGGGCTTGGAGGTGGATTCTGCAGCTCCCTATTTGGTTGGGAGGTGGACACCATGGCTGCCCATGGGGTTTGGAGGTGGCCACTGCAGCTCTTGGTGAGGTTTGGAGCTGGACACCATGGCTGCCCATGGAATGTGGCGATGGACACCATGGCTGCCCAATGATCCCATTGGGCCCAAAGATCCCACTGGAGGTGGACACTGCAGCTCTTGGTGGTGGGGTTTGGAGGAGGGTGCTATGGATCCCTGTGGGGCTTGGAGGTGGACACTGTTGCTTTCCATGTGGCTTCCTTCCCCAGCCCAGTGCTGGCCCAGAGACATGAACCAGGAGGAGAAGGAGGACGAGGAGCAGGAGGAGGGTGAGGGGTGCAGCGTAGCCTGAGCTGGGTGAACAGCATCACTGGGGGCCATGGGAGCTGGGATGCTGCCTCTGTGGCACCTGGCTGGGGGGACATGGGCAGCTGCAGGGTAGGAGAACCAGGCCTCCTTCTCATGAGCTCCAGCTCCTGGCTCGAGAGCATCCCGCTGGCGCCTGCCGTCCCGTCCGGCGTGGGGCTGCATGCCGCTGGAGCAGAGCAGGAGATGAGCCCCGTGACTTCCCTGGGGCTGCCGTCCCTGGGGGAGGAGAGCCAGGCACAGAGAGTCTTTAAGCATCGCAGTGCCATTGCTACCAGGCCAGGACTTCCCCTGTGACCCCCCACTTCTGTCTGGATGGCGACCCTTTTAGAGAGCAGCGGAACGGATCTCCACTGAGGTCCGTTCCCTGGAGTTCCTTTGTTCACGGTGCTGAGACTTTCATGGCAGGGGGAGGAAGAGCCGCTTTGAAAAGCCTGTTGGCTCTTGCCAGCGCTAACTGTTTTTTCTTTTCTCCTTCCAGAGCCGCGTGGTGTGTCCCAGAGCCGCAGAGTATGTCTGTGCACTGAGAGTGCCCTGAGTCCTCCGCAGCCAGCGCGGGAGGAGACGCCCCATTGATGCGTGTTCCCGTCTGAGCGTCCCCGGTGCCCGGCGGGCTGGTGCCACCAGAAGGGCTTTGGGGATCTTTCGCTTTGGCATTGGGGGTGGGGTTTGTTTTTTCCTTTTTTTTTGGTTTTTTTTTTTTGTCTTTTTTTTTTTTTTTTTTTTTAAATTTTGGGGTTGGTTTTGTTGTTGTGCTCCGAGCACCATGTCAAATTCGGGCTCCCATCAAGACACTGGGAACAAGCCAGAGACGGAAAAAAATAACCAAGATGACTCTCAACCCCCTGTCAACTCCGAGAGGAGGAACAAAAGTGGAATAATAAGTGAACCTTTGAACAAAAGTCTTAAGAAGTCCCGTCCACTCTCCCACTATTCCACCTTTGGTAGCAGCAGCTCGGTAAGCGAACATTCAGAGAAAGGCAACCCCTTAGCTAATGGCAACGATGCAACTGTGGATAAAAGTCATTCTACCTCAAAGCACAAAAACATCTCTAGTATGCTGAGCAAATTAGACCGGATGTCGGAGCTCTCCTCAGAAGGACAGACCGCCCTCCAACAGTTTGCTCAGTCGACAGAAATGCTCAAAAGAGTGGTACAGGAGCATCTTCCTCTAGCAGGCGAGCACGGGACTGGTATCTCTGACATGGAGGCAGTCTCAGCTGCAGAGACAATGAATGGCCCCTCTGATTTTCCTTACCTGGGGGCTTTTCCCATCAACCCAGGCCTTTTCATTATGACCCCTGCCGGCGTGTTTCTGGCAGAGAGCGCGCTCCATATGGCTGGCTTGGCAGAGTATCCCATGCAGAATGAGTTGGCATCTGCCATCAATTCGGGGAAAAAGAAACGGAAAAGATGTGGCATGTGCCCGCCCTGCCGAAGACGGATAAACTGCGAGCAGTGCAGCAGTTGTAGGAATCGCAAAACTGGCCACCAGATTTGCAAATTCCGAAAATGTGAAGAACTCAAAAAGAAGCCTTCTGCAGCACTGGAGGTAACCGGCCCCTCTCAGGCACCCTAACCCCTCCTCGGGCTGCGCTCCTGGGTTCGGATCTTGCCCTAGATAATAAAACACCTGGTACTTCTTACTTTTTTTTATTTTTCCCTTTTCCATTAACAGCTTTTGCAGTGAGATGTGTGCTCTGCCCAGTGCCCCCAGACCCTGCCCCTCCTTGCATACTGGGGTTGGTTGGTGTGGGGAGGAGGGCTGGGGTCTCTCCCTGGGGCACCTGGGCACACTGAGTTCCACTCTCCCCTTTGCAGGAATGGGGCTCTGCTGGGGTTTTGGTGATGGTATCTCTTGTCCTGAGCGGATGGCAGCTCCCTGAGCTGGGGAGTGGCATCTAACCCCGGGGGGTGGGGAGGCAGGAGGTGACTTTTTGGGGCAAAGCTCAGAGGAATTGGTGATGGTGAATTCCATGGCTGTGGTGCAGCCAGAGCACAGCCCCTCAGCTCACTCTGCTCTGAGCACAGCGGTCCCTGGTTTTGGGAGTTAAGTGCTACAGTGTGCACTGGGCAGCATCCTCTGTGGTGTGGCTGTGCCAGGTCTCCCATCCATGTGTCAGCATCCATTTGGGGTGGTCAGGATGAGGCCATAAGGCACCAGCTGGATTTACCAGTGGTAGCAGTGCTGCAGTCCCCTCTGGCAGTGGACCTGCTTTGGCACCCAGTGGAGCTGGGAGCATCCCTGCTCCTGCTGGCGATGCCCAGGTGTCCTGGGGTGAGGCTCTGGGATGGTGCTTGGATTGTCACTGCTCACCATGGCCCACCTGTGGATGTTACCCTTGGATTTGGAGGAGAGCTGTTGAGTTGGGGTGTCACCTTTCCAAATCCACCAGGGACATGTGACATTCATGTGGGGACCACAGGGAAAGTCCAGTCGTTGTGTGGGTCTGAAATTCAGCTTGAGGCCATGGGCAGCTGCTGGTGGCATGGTATGGTGTGGGTGAGGGCTGGGTGCCCATGCAGGGCTGTCCCATGGTGCTGCACACCCATGGGTGCTCTGGGCCTGTCTGCAGGGTCCCCAACATGTTGTGCTTAAGCCAGGTTTGATTTTTCTGTGAGCTGATCCCACTGTCAGCCGTGCTTTGTCCTTCTGGCGAGCGCATCCCCAGAGGTGGCAGAGGCTAAAAAGTTACCTGGACATCAGAGCTGGATCGTGCATCCTGGCATGAGGGCATTGCCCATCCTCTGGTGGTCCCAATAAAACCCAAACTCGCAGCTCCCTTAGCCACGTTCTACGTTTTTCAATTAGCATCATCTCTGAATGAATGCTGAAGGGGAAAAAAAACCTATTTGGGCGGTGGGGATGAGGAGAGGGGGACTGTGTCTTTCAAAAACCGCTGTATTGCTAAATTATATTCTTGTTCTAATTTGCTGAGTCAGTGGTCTGGAAAAAGGGAGAAAGGGAAAAAAAAAGTTCATTTCTTCCAAAGAGTCCTGAAGCGGGTCAATAGACTTGGAGCTTACAGCAGCCGGAAGAATCACTCCTTCTCCCAGCGCTGCGCTGGGTCCAGGGGTGATAAATAGCACCAGGAGCCCATGAAACACTCACCCCTGTGATTGGCTTCTCCATCTCACAACTGGCTGAGAAACTGGGGCTGCTGAAATAGGTAGAGTTCATGTGGTGGAGTTGGGCCTCAGCAGAGGAGTCCCCATCCTTGGTGAGCACAACCATTGGTATGTTGAGGCTGAAGAGAGATGTTGTGCTGGGGGGAGTGGAAGCCTGGGTAGGTGTGGGTCACTCCAGGGCATCACCATCCCTTTTTCAGGACAGATCCTCCCTCCCCTCTCTCACAATATCCACTTGCACCGTGTGTTGACCTTGATAGAGTTGAACAAGATTGCGGCTGGGTCAGGGACACTGTGACCTCAGCTTATGTCCCAGGGTCACCTGGGTCAATGGTTGGGTTGTTAAACCTAACCCTATGTCAACTAGCCTTGGTCATATGCTGTGTTGGCCAACTGCAGGGCAACCACTGGCACCTGCCTTCTGGTGGAGACCTGTCTGGAGGAGGCCAGGATGCAGAAGTCCATGGACTGCTGGTCCTGGTGGGTGCCATCACACCGTTGTACTTGATACTGGGACAGAAGGGGCCATTCATTGGCCCTTTAGATGGAGCTGAAACATTCACAGGCTATTGTGAAGCATCATCCCCCTCTGTGGGGAGTGGTGCCATTGCCTGGGAGAAGGACAGTGACTCTGTCCTGCCAGCCCTGTGCATCCAGAGGAACATCGTCGGAGAGCCCGGACAGGGGCCGCAGCTGTGATTAAACATTGATCTAAAATCAAGCAGTAAAAAAAAAAATAGAATTAAGCCTTTATGGCAGCATAAAAAAATGGGCTAAATCCCTCAGCTGCAGTTAAGGTTTATCTGCACATCTACAGAGCCCGAATAACCAGTTACTGCTGGTGTCCCACTCTGGTGGTGGCTGCCTGGGGCTCTGAGACCAGTGAGGCAGGTTGGGTGCTCGGAGCAGGCAGCAGCATATCTCTGCGCTGACCAGGCTCCTCTGGCCTCTTCCAGCCCCAGCAACCCCGGCTAATGCCATGGGGGCTGCTGGCCAAGTCACTCTGGGCTTGTCTGCAGAGCTGTAGGTCACACAAAGGCCATGAATAGCTGGGATTTGTCTCAACAGAGCTGTTCTCCATCCAGAGAAGCTGTGGTGAAGTGCCTTGAGGCCCCAGATAGCTCTGGTGAGGGTCATTGCCACCCTCATGTCAGCCTCACAGAGAGACTCTCACCACAGAGGACAAGGGGTGACGGTTTTAAACTGAAAGAAGGTAGATTTAGGTTGGACTAAAGGTTGATTAAAGTTTAGATTTAGGTAGAAATGTGCTGAGGCACTGGCACAGGTTGCCCAGAGAAGCTGTGGCTGCCCTGTCTCTGGAAGTGTCCAAGACCAGGTTGGACAGGGCTTGGAGCAACCTGGGCTAGTGGAAGGTGTCCCTGCCCATGGCAGGGGTATGAAATTAGATGATCTTCAAGGTCTCCTCTAACCTAAACCGTTCTGTGAGTCTGTGATTGTGATGATAAGGGGATCCATCCTGGGCATCCACATTAGAGCTGGTTGTCCACCTTCCTTTAATAATGAAGGAGCAGAGATGTTTATCAGACATCTCCTTTCAGACCCATAAGGAGCCCCCTCACTCCTTGCTCCTCTATCCTGGGATGATGGATCTGGGCCGGTGGCCTTTGCTGGAGAGTCCACCATGCTGTGCCCTGCCCGTTCTGCACCCAGTGCCTTGGGTGGGGTCCAGCGTGGGTGCTGTGCCACAGCCCTGTGCATTGCCAGGCAGAGGCACTTGGGCCTTCCCCAGATGCCTGATTACATGTGACAGAGACCTTTGGGGAGGGGGTGATGCTTGCAGCTTGTGACTGCCCCAGCTCAGTTTGCCCAGAGGACCTGACATCGGTCAGGAGCAGGAGCAGGAATGATCTGTCAGCAGCCTGATGGGCTCCACCAACTCTTGCCCATCCCAGCCCTTCATCCCCCTCCCCTTGCCCAAGCCCCATGTGTGGGCTGTGGTGCCTGTGGAAGTGAGCACCTAGAAGTCCCTCCTGCAGGGATGGGGGGACATTGCTCTGGTTACTCATTGAGGCTTGGTGGCTGTCTCGATCCAAGAGAAGGACCCAGTGAGACCTGTGTGGGGTTAGGGACCAGAATGTGGCATGGGTTTGACTCTTAGGATGCTACATGAGGTGTCCTAGCCCTGCACATGGGCTCAGTGCCAGGAGCTGGGGCTGTGTTTCCCTCTCCATGGCAGCCCACTGTGCTGTCCCGAGCCCATCACCACGGCCTGTGGCCTGCTTCCCATTGCTGTCTCTTGCTTGTTTGGAGATGCAGGAGCCGAATGGAGGGCACTCTGAGGGGACTGTGTGCCTGTCTAGCATGGCTTGGCCTTGCTTGGAGGCTGTTGGCACTGAGAGATGTTGTGGTCCTTGCATGCTCCACCCTTGTTCCCATGAACATTGTGCAGGTTTTCCACCCCATTCAGCTGGGAAACATCCCTGGTTCTCCTTCCAGAGGACCACAGTGCTGTTGGGGCACTGCCTTGAGGTGGTTTCAGAGAGGTGTCATCTGTTGTTGGGGGCGTTGTTGGGTGTGAAGTTGAGCCTGGTGGGACTCGTCCCTCTTCCCTGTGAGGTGCTGAGAGTTCCCCGGTGGTGCCCGGAGCTGCTATGTTGGGGTCGGGGTTGTTCACTGGGGCCAGGGGTGATGTTCCCTGTGTCCCGAGCAGCTCCCTGCCTGGTGTTCCCAAGCCTGTCCATCTCACTCCGTGCCTCACACCTAAACGCACTCCTAAACCCATCTGTTGGCTGGGGTCCTGTCCTGTGGGTGTCTGCCTGTCCATCCATAGCAGGGACAGTGGGGGCTGGCACTGTTGTGCCAACTCCCCGTGGCCTGACCATTGTGCTCATAGGAGGGGAAGTTGGGGGCTGTGCCACTCTCCTGGCGACACAGGAATGTGGGAACAGTGGCCGAGCTGCTGTGCCGGTGCCCTGCCAGGGTGGGAGGCTGGCAGTCGGGGGACCCCAAGTCTCCCTCCAGCTGGCATCCTGGGTTGGAAATCTTGGGATACGGGGCTGCTGTGGGAGGTGCTGGGCCTGGGGTGAATCTGTCCCAAGGCCACTGGCCGGGGTGCCGGGCTGGGGTGAGGGGTGGGTGCCCAACCCTGCCGGACCCGACCTAACGCCTTGTCCCTTCTTCTTCTGTCCCCCGTCCCTGTCTCTCTTCCTTTCCAGAAGGTGATGCTTCCTACAGGAGCCGCGTTCAGATGGTTCCAGTAGGAACGGGAATCCCAAAGCTCTGTCATCCAAGTGCAATGTCACTGCTTGCTTGTGTTGTCTCAGGCAAGGGATTTTTGGCTGAAATGAATGGATGCACCTGTGTCTCTTTAGAACCAAAAATATTTTCTCGCAAATCTCATTCCTGTTTTTATAATTTTTTTTCTTCTTTTTTTTTCTTTTTTTTTTTTTTTTGCGCTCGTTTTAACATCTTCAAGTCCTAGTCAGACATTTAACTGCTTTTCAAATAAAAAAACAAAAAAAATAATTAAAAGAAAAAAACAATGGATCTGTAAAGTACCAAGACTTAATAGACAGAGTATGGACAATCAGTTTCTTTCTGTGTTTTGGTGTTGATGTTGTTTATGTGTGAAAGATGCAGTACTTGTGTAGGGAATGTAAATTTACAGTAACCTTTTAAAATCTAGTTACTAATAAGCACTACTGTAATTTAGCACAGTTGTTTAATTGCACCCTCATTTATACTTTTTATTTGATTCTTTCCCATCATACAATAGAGTGGATAGTTTCTAGAATGCCTCAACTTCATGTTTATAAATGAGAATATGTTTAAAGCGATGTAGTATCCCTCCTCCTCGCCATTCACTTCTGGAAAGTTTAGCCCACAAGAGGGTCGGTATAAAAGGTTGAAGAAAACAATTGCTACACAACCGGCGGAATTCAAAAAAAAAAAAAAAAGGAAAAAAAAA
>VZRE01009284.1:44013-66235 GCA_013396775.1 Cephalopterus ornatus
TCATCACCTCCGTTTGCCCCAGGTGAGATCCAGGAGGATGCTCCAGTGGTGAGGTGTGAAGCAGGTGAGTTCACACCAGACTTTGAACTGTCCTGCAGGTGCAGCTTTCAAACCTGGCAGAGGGAGATTGGGGCAAAAAAAGCAAGAAAGAAGAGAAAACACAACATCCCACCTCCATCCTGCAAAGCCCTTGAGCCACAGCACCAGGACTGGGAGCATGTCATCCCTACGGACCCTGCCTGAGTCCCTTCCCTGCTCATCAGCTGCTGGGCTGCCCTCTGCTCCTTGGGAGATCCCTGTTTTCCAGAAGTTGAGCATATTCTGTGGCATTGCCAGTCTGCAAACTACCCTGCAAACAATCATTTCCAGAGGCTGATAATTTCCCCAAGTGTGTGTGCAGCTCCTTGGGAAACGGAGCACAGCCACCTCATTCTTAATTCCAGGCAAGGCAATGGGAAAGCTTCGTGGTCCTGCTTGGTGGGCAAAACTGTCTTCTCAGAAATGAGTTTTTGCTTAAATTTTGGAGAGAAAAATGTAGTCTGACGCAGCCACAAAGCATGGAAAATTTCAAGCAGGCAGCTGATCTGTGGCAAAAAGTATCCTTGGGCTGGGAGAATGAGTGGGGTTGTATTGTTTGGGCTGTTAAATCAAAAACCCAGGGGAAAGAAATCACTTTGGGTCGACACAAAATGAACTGTTCTAGATACTCTTTCTGAAACGAAAACAAGTGTTGCTTCAACAGCAGGAGGCCCTTGGTTTTACCCACTATTGATATAAATGACTTTTCTAGACGGTAAGTGAAAAGTTGCGAAGTTCCTCTAATATCACAGAAGTCAAAAATAAACACTTTGCTTATTCCAAGGTAACAGATGTTCCTTGTCCTTTCAGATGGAGCCCAAATTTGCAAATCAGAGAATCATGGAATCACAGAATATCCTGAGTTGGAAGGGACCCACAAGGATCATTGAGTCCAACTCCTGGCCCTGCACAGGACACCCCAACAATCCCACCCTGTGCCTGAGAGTGTTGTCTAAGCACATTTTGAGCTCAGCCAGGCTTGGGACCACAACCACTTCCCTGGGGAGCTGTTCAGTGCCTGACTACCCTCTGAGGGAAGAACCTTTTCCTAATATCTAAACTAAACCTCCCCTGACACAGCTTCATGCTGTTCCCTTGGGTCCTACTGCTGGTCACCAGAGAGAAATAATTAGAGTCTCTCTGAAAATAGAGATTTCGGTGGATAAACTATTAGTGTGAAGAATTCCAGCCTGGCTGGGAAGTTGTGGATGAATCCATGATGGGGTCTGCCCTTCCTGCATCATCACCTAGAGGCTGCTGAGTGCTGAGCAATCTTTACTGTGTGTGCTGCTACCACCCTGCTGGGCTGTGCTGGTGGGGGATGGCTGGCAGCGCAGCCATGGTCCTCTGGCCAGGATATGGGCTCAACCTGCTTGTGCCAGGTAGTTCTGCCTGCTGGCTTTGCCCATGGATCCAGCTCTGGAGCTGAGAAGTGGGGGCAGGGTGGGTGAGATGTGCAGCAGTGGCTGTGGCTCTGGCTGAGGTGGGGAAGGATGCAGGACCCTCACTGGGAAAATCTCAGGGTAATCAGTTCATGATTTTCCCACTTGTCCTGGCTGGAATAGGCCTCTCCACCATGACACAGGTCCCCAGCAGAGACACCCCATGCCTCTGCATGCCCAGTGCTCCTGCTCCTTGCCAAGGCAACCTGAGAGAAAACGGAACCCTGAGCAGGTCACCCTCTCAGGATGCCACAAACACCCCTTCTCCTTCTGGAGCAGGCTTTTCAGCCCAAAATCTGTGTCTGTTTTGAGAGGGTGTGGTTCTGGGCTCCCATGGAGCTCTCACCCAGGCAGGATCTGGCCCATCGAGGGGGGAAATCCTGCCCTCCATCTCCCGGCTCAGCTTCACAGGTTGCAGATGGGGGTTGGCCAGGGAGACCTAACAGCCCTTTTAGATGTTGCCTCTTGCCCTTCCTTAGGCGGGACCAGAGCCCCTCGTGGCTGGGACAGCCTCTCACCCCATCCCCTGCTCCGGGGGAGCTCCCGCAGCTGCCCTGCTTTGTGCTCTGCTTCCTCGGCCCCGGTTATGCAAGCGGCTTTGGAAGCAAGACAAAAATTACAGCGGGAAGAAATCATTGCACGGCTCTGGTGGGAAAAAGATACTATCCTGCGTTGCCAGCGAGACTGGCCGTCGGCAGGTAGGGCCCGGAGGAGCGCTGTGTGGCAGGATGATCGCTGATAAGACGCCGGGTCCTGCTCCGGTGGCCTCGGGAGAGGGAAGCGCTGCGCTGCGAAGCTATGGAAACGGCCAGGCTGGGTGCGGGAGCGGTAATTGGGCCACTCGCACCACCGCAGGTACGCCCGGCTCTTTGTGTGCGCCACGCCGGAAAAGAGCGGGGCTGCGGGAAAGCGGCCATGGAAAAGTTGCTCCGCTGGAAGCAGCAGCTGCCCCCCGGCCGTGCCCCCCCTTCCCCGGCCCCCCGCTCTGCCTTTGAGTCACCTCGGCGGCGTGACGGCTGCATCCGCCCCGCGCGAAGGTCACGCTTAAAAGCATTGGACATGGCTGGGCGCGGAGGGGGGAGAGGCGCTGCACAAGTCGCATCGCGTTTGAAGGAGTTGCGGCCAGGGCAAAACCTCCCCAACGCGCCCTTCGAGGAAGGGGGCTCCCACCGCCTTTCATTATTTGCCAAGAAACGTAAGCCCAGAGGTCCGTGAAATTGTCAGGATGTGTGAAATCAGGCACCGCCGGGCAGCTCTCCTGCACGACCATTTTAAATATTTAACACGTTGATTATACAACGTATTTGTATTGAAGCGCTGGTGTGGGCCCGGACCCGGCGTTTGGGGAGGGGGTGCGTGTGTGTCGGGGGGGATTTGGGATTTGGCCACCCTGCCCTGGGCTCCTGGCAGCCGCCGCAGCGCCGGCGGGAGGGGGCGGCGGGGGGGCAGCGGGGAGGCTGTGCGGGAGGCACTCAGGCGGCGAGTCGCTCCTGCTCGGGAGCCTCCGAGTGACAAACGCGCTCGGGAGCAGGAATTCATTCCTGTAAATATGTTTGCATTATTTATTTTAAGCATTTTTATAAATCATAATAGGAGAGACATCTGCTGTTAAAACTGCAAACTGCATTCATGCCTAGGGCAAGGCGGGAAGAGGCTTTTCCCCGGGAAAGCTTGGCAAACTTTGGGGAGCACCGCGGATATGGGGGGGAGAACGGGGCGGGGGGGGAAATCTGCAGGGGCATTTTCCTGGTGGGAATTAAACATGCCGACTCCTTCCCGGGGGCTTTATTTAGGTCCTTCCTGCCGCCTCCACCCCCTCTGGCTTTTGACACCTCTTTATTTGACGCTTTATCATGAGGATGGCATCTCCCTCTCGCTTTCCCGATGGCTGGGACTAAAGCACCCCACTCCTCTGCGGAGATACACCAGCTCATGTGGATATCAGTGGGTCTCATTTCCCTCAGGTGCAGCTGAGAGATCCAGAGGGGGATCTGGTACCTCTCAGTGATGGCACAGCACAAAAAAAACCTCCCACCACCTCTCCCTGCAGGTTCCCCGGGGCCGAGAGCTTCTGGAGACGGCCGTGGCTGGTTCTGGGTGAGGGGAGGAAGCTCCGGGTGACTCTGACTCACCGCTGCACAAGATTAATTGCCGGGCGTTGCAGGAGGTTTATCACTGCCACCCGCGGCTGCCGGCTCGCTCTGCCCGGGGAGCCGCGACGAGGAGGGGCCGCTGGGACCCCTCTCCTCCCGGAGCGCCTTGGGTGCCGCGGTGGAGCCGGCGAGGGGGAGGCGATGCTGGGTTATCTCCCCTCCGCACGCCCCGGAGGCAGCCCCATCCATCAGCCCCAGGGTGCAGGGTGTCCTGGATCTGCTCCCTGGACGGGTCACGCCGTCCTCTGCCTCAGTTCCCTGCCCCTCAGGGCAGGCTGTGTTTGAGTTGGGCTCTCGCTGCCACGCTCAGCCCCTGGTTTTGAGCTGTTCTACCTTGCGGAGAGGCCCCACCATGGGAAGCGAGTGGCAAATCCACTCTCCAGGGCTCATCCAGACTCCCCTTCCATCCTGATGTCCTCGGCCATCCTGTCCCACAGCACTCTGACAAGCTCAGCAACTGTGATGAACAAAATCTTTTGCATAATCAATAATTAATGTCTGGGGTTTCCAAGCAGTTAATTAATCTCCTGGAGAATCATGAAAAAAAATGTTTAGGATAATTGTAGGTGTTTTTAAGCCAGGTGAGCAGAGGTTCACACTCAACTCAGGCTCTTGTCTCAAGCTACATCCATCCCTGGAGAGCTTCTTGCTCCAAGTGATGCTGTTCATTGCCAGGGATTGGACAATATTGATCGTAAATATTTGCCTAATGAGATCATATCCTCTTTCCAGCATATGCAGTGAGTGACCTCAAAGGGCCTGGTGTCCTTTGGGTGAGCTCCCAACGAGCTTAATTGTCTATCTGAGTCTTGCAGCTCTGGAGGTGACCTGCACTGGGGTGTGTGGTGGGGTCAGGTCAGTCCCAGCCATGCTGGGAATACTGGAGGCAGGGAACAGACCTTTGCTGGGGCACATCAGAGCATCCCACCCCAGTGTTCCCACCCAAAAGCTGGGAAATGCAGCACATAAACAACTCAGCCTCCAACTTTAGGCCAAGATTTGAGAGGATTTCTCTGGTCACTGGTTTTGAATTCAGGGAATATCACGGGCTTCATCCACCCCATCCCCAACAAATTCTGACTTGGGAAACCTTCGCTGGGTTGACTACAATCTTCAGCAGCAGTTGGGCTTGGATACACCTGCCTCAGGTGAAGCATTTGACCCAATTTCAAGCAACTTGGAGGGCGGAAAAGTCCTCGAAGCAGCTGTTTCTCTCTGGGCCTTACAGGGACCCTGTGTGGCTCTGCTCTACCATATCCCTATGAGGTCTGGTAGATCAATCCCAAGGCAGATCCACAGCCGTGGCTCCTCCCTGGTGAGCAGGGCAGGGCTTTGCAGTCCCTGATCAGGTCCCTGGCAAGTGTGCCTGTGTGCTGGGCGTTGCTCAGGTCCGGGCTTGCTGCAGCCCATTTATGTGTGAGCAGGCTGTGAGTTCGCTCTCCGCAGCACTGGCTCCTCAGCTCGTCCCAGAATAGCCAAGTCACTGACTCGTGGCTCATTTTGAACGATTGCCAAGCAGCTGCAGCTGTCCTTGACTGTATCTCTGCTCCAGTGTGGTTTTGCCCAGCTCCACAAGTTCACACTAGGAGACTCCACTCCCCCTTCCCAGAATAGAAGACACCCAGGGCCCAGCGTCAGCAAGTTTGGCAGCTGTGGGAAGTGTCATCCTTTGAGCAATCAGTAATTAGTCTGGTTGAAAGGCCAGAGTCCTTGTGGCTAATGAGTAGCTTGAGATGAGACCTACAACCTCCTGACCCTCTTTAAGTCTTGTTGATGGCTTCCAAAGGCTTCCTGGATTGCTCTCACCTTTATGCTGGCTCCCAAATGGCCTTCAGTCACAGAACCTGGTTCTCTCCAGGAGATCCAAAGCTCATGGTCAGCTCTTGCTTGGTCAGATCTGGTTATCTCCCATCCCTCCTCATGCTGCCTGCTCTCCACACTGCTCTCAACCACATTTCCATCACACCTCCTATGTCCCCACTCACTTATGGTCTCCAACCTGCCTGTCCACAGCTGCCATGTCCACAAACTGCTGTTCTGTGGCCAGGGCTGGCCTCAGTCAATGCTGCTTGAGGAGACATTGTCGGGACAATGTTGTAGGCAGAGGGAAGATGGCTGATGGTCGATGATGGTGATAACCAGATCTGCTTCTGATGGATGGAGCTAAATCCTGTATCTCCAGCCCCTCTTAATCCTGTCTTCATCCTGGAAAAAAACATAGCTCACCTTCTGGAGAGCTCACCTTGACTATGTGAGCACTGCTTTTTGGGTTTGGCTTATGCTGTGAGGAGTTGTGAAATCAGGATAGAACAGATGATTCACCCAGGGGAAGAGGTTGATCAGGCAGCACTTCGTTTTCTGTGCAGGTGTTTTGTGCACTCAGCCAGTGGTTCCTCAGGAGCAGCCTGGAAAATGAAGGCACGGTTGGGATTAAGGGATTTACCTGAGACCTCTCAAGCTTCCTTTTCCCTTGTTTTACCTACTGAATATCTCTGTTTCCCTAGAGAAAGTTGAACTCTGGCAGACAGTGGGTTTTTTTCCTTCAGAGGTGTTCCAGGATGGGAATATTCACAGTCCTGTGTTATCCAGTGTCAGCAGAGGGATGGGAACATCTTGGACTGAGGTAAGTCAGCTGATTTATCATTCCCGATTTTTAGAGCAGTCCAGAGTATGATGGGCTGGGATCTTCTCAGCTGCCTTCGCTTTTAGTGGGATTGGAATGAAGAGGGTCACAAGAGTTTGAAGTAGTTATCTTTTTTTTTTCCTTTTAATTCTTTTTTTCTCCTTTCTTTTTTCTTTTCTTTCTGAAGATAGTTCTCCTTTTCAGGGTGGCAAGAACAGCAGCAGTGGGAGATTTATCCTTGAGGAGGGGAGGATACAGGGGGATCCAATAGCAGCAGTGCAGTACCTACGAGGAGGTTATTGAGAAGACAGCCAGACTCTTCAGAGTGGTGAGAGGAAGAGAGACAACAGGTATTAGGTAAGTTAGGAGAAGTTCAGACTGATGGTGAAGACACACTTTTTTCCATGAAAGCAGCCAAGAATGAGCAGCTTGCCCAGAGAAGCTGTGCCATCCTCATCCTCTGAGGTTTTCAAGCCCCCACTGGACAGTGAGATCTTACAGTGGACCTTGCTTTGAGCAGAAGGTTGAACAAGAGGCCTGCTGGGGCCCCCTGTGACCTGAAGTATTTTGCCACATTGTGATGAGGTCAACATGGGTGGGCTCAGAGGAATGGCAACACTGCAGGACTGCTCCACCCTCTCACACGGTGAACTCCAACAAGCAGCTATTCAGGTTCCTCAAGGCTGAAGTAGGTGGCTGGGCCAGCCTAAGGCCATGGATCACCAGAACCGGCTTCACAGAATCATAGAATAAAATCCTAGAATAATTTAGATTGGAAGGGACCTTAAAGATCATCTTGTTCCACTCCGCTACCATGGGCAGGGACACCTTCCACTAGCCCAGGTTGCTCCAAGCCCCGTCCAACCTGGCCTTGGACACTTCCAGGGATGGGGCGGCCACAGCTTCTCTGGGCAACCTGTGCCAGGGCCTCCCCACCCACACCTTCTCTGTTGTGATTTTTGGAGTTGCTTTTTAGTCAGGCTTTTTCACAGCAATGCCAGTGCAGTCACAGGTGCAGTGAACATGCAGGAGCATGAGGAGGAGGTCAGGGAGAGGGAGGGTTGACCAACAGCTGCTGCAGGAGGTGGTACACCAGGACACTGGCCTATAAAGCAACGGGTCCTGAAAGGACTAAGTGCTCTTTGGGATTCCTTGCTGGATCACTGAAATCTGGTCCAGGATAGCAGGGGTCAAGTTAAATCACAGCCCTTATAGAAACAGCAGGGCATGGAGAGAAAGGGCTCCTAACTCCTCTGGGAAGGAGGAGAGTCATAGGGACTCTTCCACCTTTGCACAAATGTCACAGAATCATAGAATCACAGAATCATAGAATGGTCTGGGTTGGAAGGAACCTTAAAGATCATCCCGTTCCAACCCCCTGCCACGGGCAGGAACACCTTCCTGGACCAGCCCTGAGCTCTTCCTCTTCTGCACTCAGATATCAGGTTTGATAGAGCCCATACCCCACCCATGGCATCTCCTGGGCATGTGTCCCATCCCAGGATGGTCCCAGGTATCTGAATGAAGCAGAAGGAGAATCACAAGGTCTGGCAGCCCACCCAGCTGTGCCTGAGCCAAACAGACCCAGCACGCACAGAGATGCACTCAGTGCCATCCCTGCTGTGCTGCAGACCAGTCTGGAGCACTGGGGCCTTGAGGGAACAGGGGGAGGCTGCAGTGCTTGAGTCAGTGCCTCTGAGCTCAGACTCTCCTAAAAAACCTGGGGACCACAGTGGCTGGGAAGGCCGGGGGCGTGATGCTCAGCACAGCCAGGGTTCCTCTCTCCATGTTTGCTGTGACCTCCTTGCAAGGCAGCTTTTGGCGCTGAGTTTCACATCCTCTCCGGATCTGCTGGCTATGGCAAAACAAAATTGGCTCTGCATAAGCTCTCAGGCTGCACATGCACTTCACTGCTGAGGAGATGGAGAGGGCTAAAATTCCAGCGTGCTGGTTGTTCACAGGGCAGGCACCTGTCAGCAAGGCAAACCTCACCTGGGGGGTGCTCAGGGTTCCTTCAGCTCGCTCAGCGCCCCGATTCCAGCTCAGCTTCCCCCTTCCAGCTCAGCTCCCCTCCGGGATGTGCTCTGCTTTGAGTGGGGATTGCTGGTTCTTTAGCAACTCGACGTCCAGAAAAACCTGCAGTCACGCAACTATATATAGCCCGAGAGAGGCCGTGAATATAGTGACGCAGTCTGGAAGTGCTTCCTGGCTGTTCTCCAGCAGCTGGGAGCAAGGCACATGGCTTTGGCTTTTTAGGGGCAGTGGTGTGCAGGGGAGGCGGGGACTTGGCAGCATGGTGGGCTCAAGGGGGGGAATTCATCTTCTTGTGGCCCCGAGTGCAGGCTGGTGGGGCGAGCTGGCAGATGTGGTGTTGGGGCTTGGAAGTGGTTTCAGTGGGACAGAGACCTGATCCAGGATTCACTCAGCTGAAGCTTCCTGGTAGATGGGACTTGGAGAAGTCTTGATATGGAGGCTTCTGACATTTCACACAGTATGGCTGGGGATCCCCTTTAGCCCCAAAACAGGGGGCAGGGCTCTCAGTGCTGGCACTCCTGGGAGGTCACAGGACTGGCTCTGGTCTCACCCCTTGGCTTCTTCCAAAAGGAGGCTGCGAGACCTTGTCAGAAGGTAGGCACAAACCATCACTACCATTTGTGGCCCCACTATGGCTACACCAGGAGGAACAGAGCACAGCAAGGAGCCAGGTAACCTCAGCACCCCCATCCCTCCACCCTGCACACTGCTCAGAGGGCAGGTAACAAACTGGTCGAGACCTTAGACTGGACACCACGCTCAGCTAGGGAGGCAAAGCTGCACAGGGAGGCAAAGCTGAATCAGGCTGGTTGCTGGGATGGAGTCACTGGAGACTGACACCTTGCTGGGTGCCACACTCATCCTGAAATGCAGGGGTGGTCAGGCTTGGCCACCTCTGCCTCTCTGGCAGCTGCTGGGAACATCCCCAGGCAGGACCATGGCAGTGTGTGCCCTTCCTCTTATCCCCAGGAAAGCTCTCCAGAGAGGAAACCAGGCACAGGAAGAGACATCTCCAACCTGGCCTCCAAACCAGTCCTTGTCACCTCCCTGCTCCAGAGGCTGGACTCCACACTGGAGGGGATCTCTGTGCCAGCAGCTCCTCCATTGACCTCTTTCCTTGCTCACCCAGATGCTGTTGCCCCCTGAGCCCAGGGAGCTCCCAGGGCTGGCCATGGCCTGTGGGATGGGGTAGTCTGCTGGCTGGTGGGAGCTGCAGAGCTTTATCTGTGGCCCTGCTCATGACCCAGAGACATGCTTGGTGCCTGGCTGTCTGGTGGGGAACCTCAGATGCCCTTTCCAAGCCAAATCATAGGTTTGCTTGAGAGGATTCCACCTGCCCAGCTTCTGTCTGCTCCTTCAAGCCTTTTGGGGTGTGCCTGGGGGTGCTTGTCCTGGTCAGGCCCTCAGTGTGCACCCTAGAGAGGGAAATCTGGCTCTGACCCCTGCTGCAACCTGTCCTCATGGAGGGAATTCTGCAGAGAGCCAGCTCCTGTGCCGAGGGAAAGGCAGGATGTTGTCAGAGCAGGCCCTCACATCCAGGCTGCGCTGGGAGCCTCAGTCATCACCCCTTTGTGTCTGGGTGTGCAACTTGGTCTGCAGGCTGCTTTTCCATGGACAATCTTTGCCATGATGAGAACTTGACTGTTAACACTGGGACCTACTGATGGGAACCAGAATCAGCTTCTGATCTGCTCCACTGTAACTCTGAATGATTCTTGTGTCCAAAGATCCTGAACACGGCTGGAGAGGGCAGCAGGAAACCTAGCTCACTGTCCTGGGTGGCTCATAGTGTGGACAACCCTGGAAAGCAAGGCATGAGGCTGGGTTTAACATACCCTGCAGAGCTTGCCACATCCCATTCCCTGACTGCAGGAGCAGTCCCTGTCCTCCTCACTGATGTTGGGATGTTTATGGTCAACATTATGGGAAAAACCATGGGAGAGGAGGGTGACCTGCCTTGGCTCTGGTGACAGAACTACACACCCTGTCAGCACTCTGTCCCTCCCTGCTCTGTTCCAGCAACTCTGGATTTGGGTCTACCCTTCCCTTGCCCATACTGAGGTACAGAGCCAGCCTCACACATGGAAATATTAATCCGTAGGTTTTCCAGAGCTGAAAGAGCAGAGAGTGCCACAGCGTGAGCACTCGGAAGCAGACGGTGCTGCTGCACGGCAATCTATGCCCAAATGCTCCATATCATATCATACGGCATATGTGTAGAGACAGGCCAACAAATTTAGACCTGGAAATGTGTATAATTGCCAGGCAGGACTTTGAGGCTGGAAGAGCTTCAAAGAAAATGAAATTCGTGTGTTTTGACAGCATATGGTGGTTCTTCAGGTGTTAGGTTTAGTGGGACAGACCCTCCCCTTGAAACATTACTTAGTCCTGAAGGTCAAACCTGGCTCAGTCACTTGCACCACTTCAGTATTTATTGATTTGGCTCAAAAACAGAGCTTACTTGGCTTAGCACAATACACAGTACCACAGAATCATGGAATATCCTGAGCTGGAAGGGACCCAGAAGGACTATAGAGTTCAACTCCTGGCCCTGCACAGGACAGCCCCAAGAATCATGCCATGATTCTCATATATCTCCATCTACTTTTCCATATAGTTCTTTTTGTCTCTTCCTACCCTCTCTGAAGCTTAGTTTTCCCAGTCACTGCCCGGAAACTGCCCTGCAACTGTGAAAAATGCTGTTGCCATCAGATCTTACTGTGGTCAATGGCACGTGGCCCGGAGCATAAAGGGAGTCTCCCGTGGAGACTGGTTCCCTGGAGAGCCAGTGCTCCGCCCCTCCTGGTTCCCAGCACGGGTCCTCAGGCAGCAATGCCCCCACCCGCTGCTGCCACACACCCTTGTCCCCATGGTGGCAACCCTCGAGAGCAGCCCAGCCCATGAGCAGCTCGGGGGTGGTGTTTGGTGGCCCGAATGGCTTGTACTGGCCTCAGAAGTGACCTGAATTGTGGTATGACCTGCCCCAGGAGGTACTGGGCTGGCTGCTGTCCCTCCTGGTCATGCAGGTGCTGTCACAGGGCTCCTGCAGCTCCCAGAGCAGTGCCCTCTGCGGGAAGGTCAGTTGCAGTGGGATCAGGGAACCTCATCCCAGCTTCCCTCTGCACCTCCCATCCCTTTACTCTGTGGGATCTCCTCCCACAACCCACCCTAAGCCCCCCTGGCAGCACCACCTCCCTGGTCTCCCATCCCTCACTTCCAGCACAGCAGGGAGCCTTGGGGCTCTCCCTTGCCCTCTTTATCCTCCAGGAGCCAGGTGAAACCCAGTAGTGTTTAGGATCTGTGTTGGCAGAGAAGAGGGAGCAGATGGTGCCCCAAAATCCCCATGCCCCAGAGAGTGAGCTAGTGATCATTTCTGAAGCTCTCGAGATCTATTTTTTTCCCAGACCCTGCTGAGCCTGGCGAGGACTGTAACTGCAGCTTGGACTGGCTGGAGAGGGCAATACCCGGATGGGCTCCTCGCCTTTCAGGCTGTAATTAGGCCCTGGCGATACAAAGCGCAAAGCTCTTTCCTTCCTGTTTGCTGGGCTCCCTCCGTGAAACCTTCCCCTGCCTGTGCTGGAAAATATGTAAATACCAGGGCACGGGAGAATTGCTCCCTCGTGCCTGCACCATGTCTGAAATACCCATTAAAAATATATGTTCCAAAAAGAGCACCTCTGCACCGAGTACAGACTCTCCTGGCAGTGGGGGGCTGTTTGAAGGGAGCAGGAGGGAGCGGATCAAAGGGAGAAGGGATGGCGCGGCTGTCCCAGCTAAATTAGCAGCAGGGATGGGGGTTTTGGAGGCTCCACAGGATCAATAGGACTATCTGGAAATGCCTGGCAGTCACGCAGGAGGGTTGGAATTCAGCAGCGGGGTCTGCAGTGCTGTGCTGCAGCTCGGCTGGCTGTGCCAAGCCTGGGGAAGGATGCACGGAGCCAGGGAAGGGGGATGAGAGGAGGGAGGAAAGGGGCTGCCGGGGCACAGGCTCACGCAGCAAAGAGCAGGTCTAATGAAGAGCCTTGAGGACATTCACCTCCCCCAGCACCAGTGGGACGGGTCTCTGGTGGTGTCACCTCCCTGCCCGTGTCTCTGAGGTCCTGTCCCAGCTCATGGTGTGACTGGTGGGGAGAGCAGGGAGCTCACATGCATCCTCCTGGCCCCATCTCTGCCTCATAGCCTTGGGGCTGGGGAGATAATTACACACGAGTTTGTTGCAAAATCTCCCCTTTAGCGAGGCAGGGGCCAATAAATTGTCTCAAAGACCCCATGTGATGTAGAAACACAACCTGGCTTTTCTGGGAAACCTGACAGGGCTCGGAGGATCTGGGAGATGAGGGCTGGTGATGCCTCTAGTCCCAGTCTCCTCCAGAAACACCTTGGGGATGTGCCTGGGGCTAGGGGAGCCACTGGGCAGAGTCTCCGCTCTCCAGGCTGGGCACTGGGATCTCTCACAGCTCCAGCTGGTGAGAAAGGGCAACCCACAGAGACATTTTCTTCTTCTTCAAAGGAATTCAATGTTTGGCTGGAGCGTTCAAAGGAGATTTAAAAAGAGAAGATAAAAAAGAAAGTTAAAAGCTGCCCAGTGAGGGGCGGAAACGGGAACGTGGGGAGAGATCAGGGGCAGCGCTGGCAGCAAAGCAATGTCAGGGCACCGGGAGAGGATGAGGAGAGCCTTCATCCCACAGCTGCCCGGCCAGGGCACCGATTCCCATCCTCCAGCATCCGCGTCTGTCGTGGCCATCTGCAAGCTGGGGCTTGGCATTTCCAGAGCCCTGGAGAGCCCTGAGTCTGCGGGAGGAGTGGAGCTGGAGGCCAGCGGTGGTGGGTGACCGCGGTGGGAGAGGGGAGCCACGCGCAGGGGACTGGGACCAGCAGCGTGGCAAGGGTGGGATGCAGCAGGGATGCAGAGCAAGACACCGGGAGGGAAGATGTTAATCAACTGCAGTGCCTCCCTGAAAGGAGCCAAATGTAAATGAGATAATTAAGCTATTATTTAAAGCCGGGAGACGGTGGGGACAGGCCCGGGGTGGCCGGACTGCATTTTAATCAGCTGCCTGGCTGGGGCTGGTGAGCTTGTGCTGGTGGTGCCCCTGCCTCTGCATCCCTGCCTCTTCATCCCTGCCTGGGCTGCCAGGCTCCTGGGGTACTGAGCAGCCCCTCTGTGAGCTGCTGCCACCCTGTGCCCCCTCTGCCCAGCCACTGCCATCCCACATCCCAGGGTATCCAGCCAGACCAGGGGGCAAGGGGTCCAGGTGTGGAGGTATCTACACCTGTGTTACCACATTTCTGTGAGGTTTTTTTTAGTCTGCAGGAGTCCCCCAGATGCCTCAGTTTACCTGCTCTCACTATTTTGGATGCTAAAAACTACTCAGTGGGAGTAAGCAGCGGTGGTGAAGATAAATCCATGCAAGGAACACAAATGCTCCAGCAGTGTTGGCTGGACCGACCTCGAAAGGCAATGACTGGGCTTTGGAAGCCTTTCTTTCTCCCTCTCGTGTGGAGTTACCATGTGACCTGAAGAAATTTAAATAATTGCCCCGGTTTCCCCACCTCTGGAAGCAGCACTGAGATTTGGAGGAGCTCTCCGCACAGTGGGGAGCTCCAAGGTCACTTGTGAACTGCCGCGAGCCAGCAAATGTGGCAGGACAGGATTTTCTTCCTGCATTTCTTTGTTTTGGTCAGGAATGGAAAAGAAAAAAATGACATCCAAAGGTATCCACTACAAGGAGTGTGAAGCCACTTTGTTCCGTGTCATCGGGACCATCCTGGCTGCTGGTGGAAGATTCAGCTCCTTTCCAGAGACCTCTGAACAGCGGGGAGAAAAAGAGTGATTGTTCACTCCTTTTCTTATATATCAACCGGGATCCAGGTGAAACAGGGTTAGTAGGGGCCAGATTCAAAGGAAACCCAAGGAGATGTCTCTTCCATGGAGGATCCCTGAGGAGAGCTCCTCACCACAGGGCGAGTGTCTGCTCCCATTTCACACAGGAGGTGTGAGAGTTGAAATACAGAAGGAAAAAGCCCATGGAGAGCTCTTAAGCAGAAAGGCAGCACCTCTCTAGCTCAGAAAACCCTGCTCCACGAATGCCTGGAGATCAGGGGAGCAAGGAAACGTTGCACATGCCAACCACATTTGTAATCGCTTCCCCAGGCACTGGCCCTGATGGAAATGGGGGACCAGGTTAGAGGAATGTTTCCCGCCTCTCTACAACACAGCCCTTATCTTTCAAGAGGCTTTTTTACTGTATGGTTAAATAGTAAATTAAAAGCCTGATCCAGAGTGGCTCTCAGGTGCCTTACTCTTATTTAGGTACCTCTTTCCTGCAATATCCATTCCTTTGCAGAGCTGGGCCCTTAAATCCTGAAGACACTTCAGAAAATGCTATCCACAATCCCACCTTAGCAAAAAGATTATCCCAGCATCCTTCCTGCTAGTCTATGGACTTCTGAGCCTCCTGCCAGTGATGGCAGCTGACCCCTGGCCATGTGTGGGCTTTTCCTGTGCTGTGTTCTTCCCGGGGCTGGCAGTGCCAGTGGCAGGGAGGCTGTGGAGGGGGTTGGCATTTCCAAAGCACGCTGCTAGGGAGCACCACGCTGACCCACCCAAGCGTGAATCCAGCCTCCCACTGCTTTATTTGCCACAAGCAGCAGGTTTTTTTCCCCTTCTCTCCACCCAGGCAGCCAGGCTGCAGCTGCCTCCCCTCTCCCGGGCCTGGGGTGGGACTTCAGGTGCAGTCGGACTATAAATACTTGGCACCAACACCACTGCGGTTGTGCTGTGGTTTTATTTGTAGGCTCAGTGTGTGCACGGGCAGGTGTGGCCTTTGCAGATTAGGGAATGGGTTTGCACCCTTGTCCTCCCCCTCTCTCTGCCCTCAGCTCGCAGGTGAGGTGAGTGCCATCAGCTACACCGGAGGGATATGGTCATGGAGTGTGTGCAGGGCTCAGATCGGTCATGGAGTGTGTGCAGGGCTCAGATCGATCATGGAGTCTCCAGGGCTCAGATCTCAGAGGCCCAGGGCAAGATCACACAGGTTGAGCTTGGCAGCTATGCTGGAAGTGCTTTATAGCTCCAAAATCATTTGAGGAATGAAGAAACCAAATTTCCTGTGATTTACACAGCCAGTCCCAGAGTGATGAGGAGGAGTCTGGAGTCACACACGGCACAGGGGTTGCAATGCCTCGGTCAGAACTGGCCACTGGATGACATGAAAAGAGAATACAGAAGGTAAAACTTGAGGCTCTGTGGCGTTTATGTGCCATAGGAAACAATTTGCATTTCTGTTTTGTTCTGCCTGATATTCACAGGCAAGACAAAATTAGCCAAACAACCTTTCTCAGAGCTCTGAGATTTACTGCCCTGTGACTCAACTTCCCCAACTGTGATCTAGGGAGAACAATCCTTTCTTCCTAGTCAGCAGTGTGGGAAGCTTTGTGCACATCCTCCTTCAGGCAAAGCTCTGTCCAGAGCATCCAGATGGGAAGAAACTCTGCACCTGCATGTCTTTAACCCCAATTTCAGGACTGAGTGTTTTCCAAACTGCATGTTATAGGACTGTGCAGTTGCACGTGCTGGAGACAAGAGGACATGCTGACTGGGCAGCTGCTATGGAGAGCACAAACACAGCCTGGTGCCTTCATCCCCTGGGACCAGCAAGGGTCCAAGCAGTGACCTCGTGGAATCGTGAAGCTTGGAAAAGCCCTCTAAGATCATCGAGTCCAGCTGTTAACCCAGCACTGCTAAGGCCACCACTAACCCATGTTCCCAGGTGCCACATTTTTTGAACACTTCCAAGAATGGTGACTCCACCATTTCCCTGAACAGCCTGTTCCAGTGCCTGACCACTCTTTCAGTGAAACCCAGGGTACAATGCTGAAGGACATGCTGGAGAGCTCAGAGGAAGCCTCGCAGTGTCTTGGTCTCTCTGATATGAAAGACCCACCCAGGGTGGGCAACCCTCATTTCTAGAGGTCTCTGTGCAGGTATCTTGGGGTGGCAGAGGTAGCTCCTCTCCTTGTGGTGTCTGTATTGAGCAGAGGAGGGAGGTCACCTGCCATGAATCTTGTCATCACCCTGAAGAGCCTTTTCACATCATCCCCACTGGGGTGGAAGTGTAGCTGTGAGGTGGCCAGGGATAAGTGGAACCTGGTGACATTGCAAGGCTGGAGGGGCAGAGCTTGGTGCCACAGCCTGCAGTGCTGGCACAGCTTAGCAGGCTCCCAGCAAAGCTACTGGCACGAGCAGTCCCTGCTCTGGGGATACTGGGTGGTGGGCTGGGGGGCAATTTTACAGCCTGTGCAGTGATTCCAGGCAAAGCCACCTCAGGATCAGACAAAATTAAATAAAAAACCGACTCAGTGCCGCAAGCACGTGTGAAGTTGTTTTCTCAAGGGTTCGTCCGAACGCCCAAGTTCCCATTCTCCGAGCAGGAAGAGGAGAGAAAAAAAAAAAAACGGCACAAAAGCCGTCGGAGCAGTCGCTGGCTGGCGCGGGCGGGAAGGGGGCCAGGCTGGGCGCCGGGCGGTGGCAGTAATTTTCCACACGCACTGGATTAGGTGAGACTCCCGGTCAGGAGTGAATTCTGGGTTTTTTTCCCCTTCTTCCCCACCTCCAGAGACCGATGTTGGATGGGAGCCCGGGAGAGGCGAGATAAAGGTCTTCTCTATCAGACAGCTGTTGAAAGATCTCAAATAAAGAGGCAGGCACTGCTCCGAAACCGTTTGAGGCAGCGAATGTGAAGGGTAAACTGCAGAACAGGTAGTGTTTGTTGCCTCGAGAGGCCTTTGGAGATATCTCCCCTTCTGGCTGGGCAGCTCCCCTGACCTCCAGCTGCCTGGGGCTCTCTGAGGCTCAGCAAACTGCTGCCCTGGTAGGATGGCACAGCAGCTGCCTTGCCAGCTAGAGCTGGGAGATCATCATTTGCTCTCCATCAGGAGGCAGGGATGGGGTAGGCACACTCTGGGGTGGGGTGACCTCATACCCTCCCTCCATCCCTCCCTCAGTCCCCAGGCAGGGATAGGGTAACCATCCATTGGGGTGGGGGAACCTCAGACTCTCCCTCCATCGCTCCAGCAGTCCCCAGGACTGGTCCCCAGGCAGGGATGGGGTAACCACCCACTGGAGCAGGGTGTTCTGAGACCCTCCCTCCATCCGTCCGGCAATCCCCAGGGCTGGTGGCCGCCCCGGTGGGTGCACAGTTGAGCCGAGCTCATCTCCCAGGCTCACTGGCAGCCAGCCCTGCCCCTGTCCTTGCCATCCCCCGTGTGTCAGTCTGGACACAGCCCGGAGCACACCTCACTGCCCCCTCCCCAGGCTGTCCGTGCCCCTCCCGCCGTGCGCGGGTCGGGCGTGGGGCACGCAGTGCGGTGCTGGCCGTGGCGTTGTTGCCACGCCACGGTGTGTCACGACCCTAATCAGATCTCACGCTCCAGGGAGCAATTCTCCTCACCATGGGAAAGCGTGAGACGCCTGCGCCGGGCCTCGCACGTGGCTGCCCGCCTGCGGAGTGGTGCCCAGCGGGGCACAGGGGGCAGTGCCGGGGCTGCCGGGTGAGCACGGGGCTCTGCCACAGGCTGGGAAGCACTGGCCACCCCAGCATGGCCACAGGGAGCTAGCTCCCAGGAGGATTTCTTGCCTCCTCTGTGTTATCCATCCTGTCACTCACTGGCGCATCCCATCCCACCCCATCCCACCCCATCCCATCCCATCCCATCCAATCCCATCCCATCCCATCCCTTTTATATCTCATCCCATCGTATCACCTGTTTTATCCTGTCTCATTCCATCCAATCCCCTCTGTTTTATTCCTTTCCATGCCATGCCATCCTATCGCATCTCATTCTATCTCTTCCCTTTTGTTTTATTCTGTCTCATTCCATCCTATCCCATTTTATCCCATGCCATTCTATCCCTTCTTTTATTCTGTCTCATCTCATGCCATGCCAAGCCATGTATTCCAACCCCTCTCTTTTAGATGCTTCTATGCCATGCCACCTCTTCAGTTTTATTCCATACCATCCATTCTGCTCTGGTTTATCCCATCCCATCCCATCCCATCCCATCCTCTCTGTTTTACCCTGTTGGATCCTATCCAGTCCCAATGGTCCTCTCCCATGCCATGCCATCCCATCATCTCCTGGCCATCTCATCTCACTCTGCCTCTCCTGTCCTGTCCTGTTCTGTCCTCCCCCCAGCAACATCACTGCCACTGGCTACATCTCCCAGTGATCAACCCTCTGGTCCCTCAAAGTCATCTGTTTCTTTTCAATTCCAGCCCCATTCCTGCTGGATGCATGGAGCTGTGTCAGGGCAGGGTCAGGTTGGATCTCAGAGAAAGGTTCTTCCCCCAGAGGGTGGTTGGGCACTGACCAGGCTCCCCAGGGCAGTGGGCACAGCCCCAAGGCTGACAGAGCTCAGGGAGCATTTGGACAACGCTGTCAGGGACAGAGTGGGATTGCTGGGGTGTCTGTGCAGGGCCAGGAGTTTGACTGGATGATCCTCGTGCATCCCTTCCAACCCAGGATATTCCATGATTCTATGAGCTCACTGTGAGGCACTCCCACAGCGTTCATCTGGCATGAATCTCCCCACAAGACCTTTTCTCTACAGCTTGTGTCCGACACGTCTGTCTCTTCCTTGAGTCATTTTGCATGTCCCCACCATCAAGTCATGGACAAATGTCAAGTAGAGACTGACGTACCCCAAATTAAGTTGCCAGGGTCTGACTGTGGACTGGTTGCAGTGGGGTCCCAGCCCTGGAGAAGCTGATCGGGCCCTCACCAGGTGTTGGGGTATCTTTGGGGGTTTTGCAGTTTCTGAAGGAAATGATACAGACCTGCCCTTGACTCAGACATTTTAGAGCATCTCCTGAGCTCAGTGAAGCTGGAGCTAAACCTCAGTCACTTTGATCATGACAAATAGGAGCTGGGAAGCCAAATTCAGTGCAAAGTCACTGGCTGGCTGTGGAGCTGCTGCAGTTCTTGGTTTTAGATGTGGATTTGGTGCATGGCTGGTGGCTGTGCCGCCCACACTGCTGGGGCCAGGATGGTGCTCTGTGAATCCAGAGGAGCCTTGGGATGCTGGGGGGACCAGTCGTGCCTGTGTCTACTCTTGCCTTTGTGTAAGGAATTGGCCTGGGGGGATGCTGAGGGTTGGTGTCTGGGACTTCTGTTGTGTTGGCTGATGGCAGAGCTGGTGCTTTTGACTCATTATTATGTCTTCCAGGGCAGGAAGATACACCAGGGTGGGTAGCTGGGGGGTTACAGAGTTGCCATCCCAGTTCGGTGGGTGGAGGTGGATGCCCAAGTCTCTGTGAGGACATTGGTGGCCCAGGTCACCCAGATTATGGCCTCTTCAGTTATCCCTGCTGCTCCAGAAGCTCAGCCAGCTTTGTGGTGGGGTGCAAGGCAGGGGACACTGCATGGGGCTGGGAGCTCCACTGAACTACAGCCACTTATGTGTTATTTAGCCCATGGGCTGAGGGAGCAGCACCCGAGTGCATGAACCTCTTCAGGCACCAGCAGGAGGTCTGTGGGTCTCCTGGAGAGGCAGACAAGCTGGAATGTCTGACTGGGGGATGCTGGAATTTCTGGGACTGGCACATGCCCAGAGAGGCACCCTCAGAGGGACATCAGAACCCCCAGAGGGGCTGCAGCGTGGGGCGAGCAGCCGGCACAAGGCGGAGAGTGTGGCGAGCAGGCGGTGGGATGCGGGGAGGGGGAGGCAGCCAGCCATCCATCCGCTCCCCGCTCCCTCTGTGCCTCGCTCTACTTGCCGCGGTCCCCAAGCTCCCTTCCCTTCCCCTCCACTGCCTTTTATGCAGCTCGCCCAAGGCTCCAGGGCCTGGGGATCTTTCCAGGCTTCCCCAGCTGGGGTTTGGCAGCTCTAATTTTAGGCACTTCTCAGTTTTGCTTTCTCGCCGCTCGGTTGAGGAAAAGCGCTTGTGCAGGGAGGCGAGCCTGGCCCTTCCCCACCGCTGCTGGCTTTCTCTTTGTCTCTCTCCCCAGCTCGCTCCCGCCTGGTGCCTGCTGCTCCGAGATGCCGGTGGACATTAATAAGCCCCTTTCTGAAGCTGGAGCTCCTGCAGGGGTGCAGAGTGGGGATGCACATCGAGCCAGGGCCCCTCCAGACCTGCTGCTGCCCCACAGTGATGGTCACCAGACCGTGGTGGGACACCCTGCTCCCCCATGAAAACACTGGGAAGGGCTCCAGTCCAGGCTGAGAGGCTGCAGACGCACAGGAAAGCCCAGCCAAGCACATCAGGATGGCCATGTTTTAACCACAGTCACCTAGCACCTTTCAATCTCAACAAATCTGTGGGAAGAAGCTGGGGAATGCCTTTGAGGAAAGCCCAAAACTAACCATAGATCAAAAGAAGTGATCTGATCAATCCATGCACAGAAAACCCAGTAAGAGCTAATCCAGCCCTCAGATTCCCCCTGGCAGCCTGTTAGAGCTGCTGCAGGATGTGACCCTGGACCTGGTCAGCCTGGAGCTGAGGCAGGACAGCTGGTGAGTTCTAATTCCAAATCCAAGCTAAGGACAGCCCTGTGGGACAGGAGATTTTGACCAAAGTCCTGGTTATGCAATTTGGACACAAAAGTGGAGCATACCCTCCTCGCACTCTCAGGGAAAGTATCTTCTGGGGAAGAGAAGGAGAATTTCTTCCCAAAGGAAGAGAAAAATCAGGTGAGGAGGACAGAGGAGGTGGCAGCAGTTGGGAGAGCAGGATCTGCTAGCTGGGATGGATCCTGCCAGCACATGAGAAGCACATTTGGTTTTGTCCAGTGTATCTGATGAGCTTTCACCTTCCAATGGTGAATGACTGGGGCTGGAGCTGTCTAACTGGATTGCGAGCTGCCTACTCCTGAAAGGGCTCTGCATCCCATTATCCGTAAACCTGTTCATGGCACACGGCTAATTCAGGCAATTTCCCACACGTTTATGCTGTCGATATAATAACCAGCCCGTTGGCCTCCGCCGGGCTGGAGCACCGTGTCACGAACAGCAATCTGCAAATCAGGCTCTGAACACTGTCCCTGTAGCCAGGCTGTGTGGCCAGGGCAGTGGGACCAGGGCAGTGGGACCACAGTGTGCTCTCCCTGCCTTTGGAACGTCTCTGCTGCCCGTGGGGAGGTGGGCTGGCAAGGTCCCTAAGGAAGCACTGCCTTGCAGGTGATAGGAAGCTTAACTGCCCCCTCCCACGCTGGCACCCTCCTTGTCACAGGTCTGCAGGACCCAAATCCAGCGTTATCAGAGGGCCACAGCGCCAGAGAGAGGGGCCCAGCTGGCTCCTCTCGCCCTCTCCGCTCCCCATCGCTCACGTGGAGCGGTGGGTGGACGCCGCTCTGGCTCTGCTTCGCTGCCAGATTATTTCTGGGCATCGCCACAGACGGACGCGGCGGGGAGCGAGGCCGTGCCGGGGCTGCCGGGGGAGCGGGGACCGGCATCCTTTCCCCACCGGCGGCCTCGTGGCTGCCCGGAGGGGTGGGGGAGCTGCCCGCTGACACCGCCGGCCTCCCCCTCCTCCCCGCCGCCTGCGAGCGCGGTGCGTCATCCTCCGCTCTGATAATTCGGGGGCAACTATTCCGTGCCTGCCGCGGATCACACCGGGGCCCCCGTGCTCCCTTGGCCCACATGCCCCCCTCCCACCTGGCCTGCTTCCCCCGTGCCTCCTGTATCCAAGGAGAGGGATCAGCGGCGGGGGGAAGCGGGGCTCTGACGCAGTGCTCACCCCGCCGCTAATCGCCCCGCGCCCGGAGCGGCCCCAAGCCCCCCTCGCCTCCACCGTCACGGCCGCGCTGACCCCGTGCTCGCAGGGTCAGGGACCCGGGGCTGATTCGGGGCTGAGCGCGGCTGTCACGTTCCCTCGGCAGACACGGTGCAGCTG